>CATNEM010000107.1:585000-975000 GCA_950096795.1 Macrostomum cliftonense | reverse complement strand
GTTTGCCTTATAGGTCTGCTCCTACGGACTAATTTAATAATGCCAATACACGCCTTAAATCTTGAAAAATTAAGTTCACGACATTCCAAACATATTGTTTGACAATGCGTTCTTGTAAAGCTATAATTTACAAGATAGTTGTTGCCCTGTTGATCTTCATTTCGTCGGGAAATGGTACGTTTGCAATGCACACATGTCTGAAACTCGTTGCTTTTATGGGTTGAAAATCGGTCTCCCAATTGTCTAATCTGCAGTCAGTATCAATCTCCCAATTGTCTAATCTGCAGTCAGTATCAATCTCCTAATTGTCTAATCGGCAGTCAGTATCAATCTCCTAATTGTCTAATCTGCTGTCAGTATCAATCTCCCAATTGTCTAATCTGCAGTCAGTATCAATCTCCCAATTGTCTAATCTGCAGTCAGTATCAATCTCCCAATTGTCTAATCTGCAGTCAGTATCAATCTCCTAATTGTCTAATCTGCAGTCAGTATCAATCTCCTAATTGTCTAATCTGCTGTCAGTATCAATCTCCTAATTGTCTAATCTGCAGTCAGTATCAATCTCCCAATTGTCTAATCTGCAGTCAGTATCAATCTCCTAATTGTCTAATCGGCAGTCAGTATCAATCTCCTAATTGTCTAATCTGCTGTCAGTATCAATCTCCCAATTGTCTAATCTGCAGTCAGTATCAATCTCCCAATTGTCTAATCTGCAGTCAGTATCAATCTCCCAATTGTCTAATCTGCAGTCAGTATCAATCTCCTAATTGTCTAATCTGCAGTCAGTATCAATCTCCTAATTGTCTAATCTGCTGTCAGTATCAATCTCCCAATTGTCTAATCTGCAGTCAGTATCAATCTCCCAATTGTCTAATCTGCAGTCAGTATCAATCTCCCAATTGTCTAATCTGCAGTCAGTATCAATCTCCCAATTGTCTAATCTGCAGTCAGTATCAATCTCCTAATTGTCTAATCTGCAGTCAGTATCAATCTCCTAATTGTCTAATCTGCAGTCAGTATCGATCTCCTTATTGTCTAATCTGCAGTCAGTATCAATCTCCTAATTGTCTAATCTGCAGTCAGTATCAATCTCCTAATTGTCTAATCTGCTGTCAGTATCAATCTCCCAATTGTCTAATCTGCAGTCAGTATCAATCTCCCAATTGTCTAATCTGCAGTCAGTATCAATCTCCTAATTGTCTAATCTGCAGTCAGTATCAATCTCCTAATTGTCTAATCTGCAGTCAGTATCGATCTCCTTATTGTCTAATCTGCAGTCAGTATCAATCTCCTAATTGTCTAATCTGCAGTCAGTATCAATCTCCTAATTGTCTAATCTGCAGTCAGTATCGATCTCCTAATTGTCTAATCTGCAGTCAGTATCAATCTCCTAATTGTCTAATCTGCAGTCAGTATCAATCTCCTAATAGTCTAATCTGCAGTCAGTATCGATCTCCTAATAGTCTAATCTGCAGTCAGTATCAATCTCCTAATTGTCTAATCTGCAGTCAGTATCGATCTCCTAATAGTCTAATCTGCAGTCAGTATCAATCTCCTAATTGTCTAATCTGCAGTCAGTATCGATCTCCTTATTGTCTAGTCTTTTAAAGACATTTATCTTCTTTAATTGTTTAATCTCTTTGAAGTTTTCAGTCAGAATACCAGCTAGATTTACTATCAAAAACTTCAGGCCTAGTAATCCAGAATGCCAGGTTGGGAGCTGGCACCGAGCGCGGACTCCTGCTGGTGACCCTGTCGAACGGAGATTCTGGCAGTGTGTGCATGCTAAACGACACCAAAGTTGGCGAAGCTGTGTGCACTTATTTGCTCGGCAAATCTAACTCAACAGCTGTTGATTTGAGATTTTTCACCGGTACAACTTCGCAACCTGTGAAAGCGGCTATAAGCGGCTGCAGCGGTTATGACGTAAGAGTTTACTGCTACAGACTTGAAAATTATAAACAGTGAGGCACTAGCCAACAATAAATTTTAGGCTCTAAGCATTACCTGTTAGATACTAGGCATTACCTGTTAGACACTAGGCATTACCTGTTAGACACTAGGAATCACCTGTTAGACACTAGGAATCACCTGTTAGACACTAGGCATTAGTTTTAGACACTTACGCACCTTTTAGACGTACTGTACGCCAGACAATACAGTAGGTACTTGCCTTTAATAGTGCAACAGTGACCCGACCCGAACCCTCAAAAACAGCCCGAGCAAACGGGCAGATGGGATCTCAACAACGATTGCCGCGTAATCACCGGACCGGCCATTCCCGCTGTCTGTAGCGATCGCCTGCTCCAGGTGACCTGCGAGCTCGTTGAACTGAGCAACGGTAGCGCAACGCCGCCACCGCCAGGCTCCATCAGCGAGGGCCTCGTGCTGGTGGGACTCACAGGGAGGCTGGGCACCGTGTGCGCCTCCGGTGCGGGCATGAACGAAGCGGCCGCAATCTGCCGAAGTCTTGGCTACGCTAAGTGAGTTTTTCTTTACAACTCGATATAGAGAGGGAGAGAGACGGGTGGCACGTGATGCGGTCCAACCTCACGCAGCGTGCACACAGTCACCCGCGTCACTAAAATTCACACCACCCTCCCCCAAACTCCGCTCATTCAACCTATTTTCCAATGTACACTTGGCATAGAAAGATAAAAACGATACGAGCCGCCCCGACACTGCGTACGCCACTCACCCACCTCACCCCCATCCACCCCACGCCACATTTCATACCTAATCGCTCGCATTTATTTCACAGTCCGGAGCGCGCCTACCCAATCACTGGCCGGTACAAGCCTAATCCAGCTAATCCGAACGAGAACACAACGGTAGAGCAGCTCAAGTGCCGACCAGGTGACAGACTGATCAACTGCAACTGGCAGACTGTGTCAACAGCGAGCTGCTACGATGCCAGCAACCAACTGGCTGTAGCCTGCAATCCCGTCCCGCCGACGCCTAAGCCGATGCCCAGTCCAAGTCTGATGTGCTACCGTCAGGAAGCTAACATTTGTTTTAGTAGAAACTCCATTAGCAGGTCAAGTGAGCTGCAGCTACTGTACAACTCTACAACTGTTAGTGGCTGCGTGTTAACAGACTATTTGACGCCTACTCAGGTATCAATCAAATGTTTTGTGCTTGGCCTAGCCAGTCATGAAGTCAACTAATATCACTTAGCACTGTTTCCATTTCAAAACCAGGTGTGTCTAAAAGTGCAAAACTATTCCGCCTGCGCAACTGTGTCCGGTCAAACCGAGCAGTACACGCAGTACCACTTGTTGATGCGATTTCTCGGAGAAAAAAATGCCGCAGGTAGTTACATTCGACCGCCTTTGGACTTCAATCTGTACTGTCGATTGGCCAAGGAGACTTTAGCGACTGGACAGTCGCTGGGCCCGGAATTCGTCACCCCGACTACAGCGATTGACGGGCATTCGGGGGGATACGCTGTGGTTGAAATCTACAAGTGAGTTGGTTTCTACAAGTTCCTGAGAACTCCTGAGAACAATTCTAAAACTCCTTAGAACGATTCTAAAACTCGTAGAACGATTCTAAAACTCGTAGAGCGATTCTTAAACTTTTTGAACAGTTCTAAAACTCCCGAGAACCTGAAAACGATTCTAAAACTCCTAGAACGGTGCTAAAACTTCTAGAACGATTCTAAAACTCTTAGAATGGTTTTTTAACTTCTAGAACGATTCTAAAACTCATAAAACGATCCTTAAAACTCTTAGAACGATTCTAAAACTCTTAGAATGGTTTTTTTACTTCTAGAACGATTCTAAAACTCATAAAACGATCCTTAAAACTCTTAGAACGATTATAAAACTCCTAGAACGATTCTAAAACTCCTAGAACGATTCTAAAATTCCTAGAACGATTCTAAAACTCCTAGAACGATTCTAAAACTCCTAGAACGATTCTAAAACTCCTAGAACGATTCTAAAACTCCTAGAACGATTCTAAAACTCCTAGAACGATTCTAAAACTCCTAGAACGATTCTAAAACTCCTAGAACGATTCTAAAACTCCTAGAACGATTCTAAAACTCCTAGAATGATTCTTAAACTCTTGTAACGATTCTTAAGCTTTTAGAACGATTGAAAAACTCCTAGAACGATTCTAAAACTCCTAGATTCTTAGATTCTAGATTCTATTGTAACGATTCTTAAGCTTTTATAACGATTCTAAAACTCTTGTAACGATTCTAAAACTCATAAAACGATCCTTAAAACTCTTAGAACGATTATAAAACACATATAACGATTCTAAAACTCCTAGAACGATTCCAAAACCCCTAGAACGATTCTAAAACTCCTAGAACGATTCTAAAACTCCTAGAACGATTCTAAAACTCCTAGAACGATTCTAAAACTCCTAGAACGATTCTAAAACTCCTAGAACGATTCTAAAACTCCTAGAACTATTCTAAAACTCCTAGATTCTTAGATTCTAGATTCTATTGTAACGATTCTTAAGCTTTTAGAACGATTCTAAAACTCTTGTAACAATTCTAAAACTCATAAAACGATCCTTAAAACTCTTAGAACGATTATAAAACACATAGAACGATTCTAAAACTCATAAAACGATCCTTAAAACTCTTAGAACGATTATAAAACTCATAGAACGATTCTAAAATTCCTAGAACGATTCTAAAACTCCTAGAACGATTCTAAAACTCCTAGAATGATTCTTAAACTCTTGTAACGATTCTTAAGCTTTTAGAACGATTGAAAAACTCCTAGAACGATTCTAAAACTCCTAGATTCTTAGATTCTAGATTCTATTGTAACGATTCTTAAGCTTTTAGAACGATTGAAAAACTCCTAGAACGATTCTAAAACTCCTAGATTCTTAGATTCTAGATTCTATTGTAACGATTCTTAAGCTTTTATAACGATTCTAAAACTCTTGTAACGATTCTAAAACTCATAAAACGATCCTTAAAACTCTTAGAACGATTATAAAACACATATAACGATTCTAAAACTCCTAGAACGATTCCAAAACCCCTAGAACGATTCTAAAACTCCTAGAACGATTCTAAAACTCCTAGAACGATTCTAAAACTCCTAGAACGATTCTAAAACTCCTAGAACGATTCTAAAACTCCTAGAACGATTCTAAAACTCCTAGAACTATTCTAAAACTCCTAGATTCTTAGATTCTAGATTCTATTGTAACGATTCTTAAGCTTTTAGAACGATTCTAAAACTCTTGTAACAATTCTAAAACTCATAAAACGATCCTTAAAACTCTTAGAACGATTATAAAACACATAGAACGATTCTAAAACTCATAAAACGATCCTTAAAACTCTTAGAACGATTATAAAACTCATAGAACGATTCTAAAATTCCTAGAACGATTCTAAAACTCCTAGAACGATTCTAAAACTCCTAGAACGATTCTAAAACTCCTAGAACGATTCTAAAACTCCTAGAACGATTCTAAAACTCCTAGAACGATTCTAAAACTCCTAGAACGATTCTAAAACTCCTAGAACGATTCTAAAACTCCTAGAACGATTCTAAAACTCCTAGAACGATTCTAAAACTCCTAGAACGATTCTAAAACTCCTAGAACGATTCTAAAACTCCTAGAACGATTCTAAAACTCCTAGAACGATTCTAAAACTCCTAGAACGATTCTAAAACTCCTAGAACGATTCTAAAACTCCTAGAACGATTCTAAAACTCCTAGAACGATTCTAAAACTCCTAGAACGATTCTAAAACTCCTAGAACGATTCTAAAACTCCTAGAACGATTCTAAAACTCCTAGAACGATTCTAAAACTCCTAGAACGATTCTAAAACTCCTAGAACGATTCTAAAACTCCTAGAACGATTCTAAAACTCCTAGAACGATTCTAAAACTCCTAGAATGATTCTTAAATCTTGTAACGATTCTTAAGCTTTTAGAACGATTGAAAAACTCCTAGAACTATTCTAAAACTCCTAGATTCTTAGATTCTAGATTCTATTGTAACGATTCTTAAGCTTTTAGAACGATTCTAAAACTCTTGTAACGATTCTTAAACTCATAAAACGATCCTTAGAACGATTCTAAAAGCTCCTAAAATTATTCGTAAGGCATCATAGGAAGTCTCAGACTCCTCAAGTAAGCCCACAGTCTACGAAAAAGTTTTGGACTATCAAAAATTTTCTCTCTAGAGGCTTGTCGGGTGGAGACTTCACCGACGGTCCTATTACGGACAGCGTCGAGATCGGAACTATTCTATACGCTGCCGTTGTGTTGCGAGGTGCGGCGGACCTCAACAGTAGCTGGTTGGTGGTGAACAACTGTTGGGCCACAGATGGCCTGCACAATGCGTCCTTAGTGCAGGACAAGTGCCCCAGGGACTCGGGTATTGTGCTTATCCCGGTTAATAACACGGCTATGGCGGTGCGATTTCAAGTGAGCCAATTAATGCGTCTTTATTTAGTTAATTAATGTGGGTTATTCCGTGTGTCATAGTCAGGAATAGTGTAGTTTGGAAAGGCTTGGAAATTTCATCAACTGAAAAAGTATTCGGGAGACATCAATTCTGTCATTATGAAGCGTCATGTGCTACGATCGTGTCACGATGAAACATCAGCTGGTGTGTGTCACGATGAAACATCAGCTGGTGTGTGTCACGATGAAACATCAGCTGGTGTGTGTCACGATGAAACATCAGCTGGTGTCACGATGAAACAAAATCAGCTGGTGTGTCACGATGAAACATAAGTTGGTGGGTCACGATGAAACATAAGTTGGTGGGTCACGATGAAACATCAGTTGGTGGGTCACGATGAAACATCAGTTGGTGGGTCACGATGAAACATCAGTTGGTGTGTCACGATGAAACATCAGCTGGTGTGTCACGATGAAACATCAGTTGGTGTGTCACGATGAAACATCAGCTGGTGTGTCACGATCAAACATCAGCTGGTGTGTCACGATCAAACATAAGCCGGTGTGTCACGATGAAATATCGGGGTGCGTCTCGGTGAAGCATCACTTGTGTCGAATCTATTTCGTCATGATGAAATACCGCGCGTTTTACAGTGTAACATAAATATTTGAGCATTTGGTATGTCTCAATCAATCCGAGATAATGATTCAAAATGCATACTTCAACTGCAGGCGTTTCTATTTAACACGAGCAGCGGAGGCATCAGCTCCAGCAAAATAGAGTTCTTTTGCTCCACAATCATCTGTCGACTTGGCGACCCATCGGCTCAGTGCAGCCGCCAGTGCGACAACTTTTACCACCGCAGCTTCGAGGGTCGAGCCGCGGCTTCGCTCAGTCAATCATCTCATCGTTATGAGAGGCGCTTACTGGCATTACCTGCCTCCTTATCAGTTTATCGGCCTACAAAAGCTGCATCAGCAATCTGTCAGCCTGCTGTCACTATTGCTGTATCGCTTGTTGCTTTGTTAAGCAGCTTGTGGAACTTTTAGATTGTCTACAGAACCATAAACAGAAAAACGACAATAATCATGCTTACAGTTGTAAAAGTTTTAAATGTTAAAAAAATCTATATTTTTCTCCGTAAATTAAGTTGGCATAATAAAAATTATTTACATACACGCTTTTAAAATGCTAATTCTTTAATATTGTCTGGAATTTCGTCTTGAAATAAAGTGTTTTAGACCACGAAATGTTCGAAAAATTATCTGGATTTATCGTTTTTATAACCTACAAGGCAAGATATTGCAAGCAAAACATGCTGGTATGATTGTAAACCTTCCATGTTATTTGATTTAAGGGGAGGTTTACAGCAGCGAAGTTTCACAACGCCGAAAGCACTTTTTTCATAACACCGAAACTTCACAACACCGAAATTTCATAGCACCGAAACTTCACAGCGCCAAAAGCTATATAAAGCTAAGCTCTGGCTATACTTTTCGGCGTTATGAAGTTTCGGTGTTATGAAGTTTCGGTGTTATGAAGTTTCGGTGTTATGAAGTTTCGGTGTTATGAAGTTTCGGTGTTATGAAGTTTCGGTGTTATGAGTTTCGGTGTTGTGAAGTTTCGGTGTTATGAAGTTTCGGTGTTATGAAGTTTCGGTGTTATGAAGTTTCGGTGTTATGAAGTTTCGGTGTTATGAAGTTTCGGTGTTATGAGTTTCGGTGTTGTGAAGTTTCGGTGTTATGAAGTTTCGGTGTTATGAAGTTTCGGTGTTATGAAGTTTCGGTGTTGTGAAGTTTCGGTGTTTTTAAAGAAAGTGCTTTTCGGCGTTGTGAAATTTCGGTATTATGAAAGCGACCCGATTTAAGTAATATAAAAACTATTTAATACCTACCTTTTAAGACGGTTATTTCAAGAGTCTTCTTTTAGTGACTCCACTAGATTAGCGTCTGATACGCATGCAAAAAAATATGCACGCATCCTGTGGCCGAATCACTAAGGATTACTGTGACCAAGAGCTTGGCTTAGTGACTTGAAGCCATAGACGAATGAAAGCAGTAAATGAGTGTGCAATACTTGTCAATATTGGTCAGACATTCATCAAAGCACAAATTCTTGCGTTTTCTATGCGAAACACTCTCCTCAATTTTGCCAGCTACTCGTGCAACAACGATGAGCATCAAATCTAGTCGCAGTGCGACTCCATCCAGAGCTGCTCGACGATCAAATCGCGTCAGCGCAAAGCGAAACTTGTCCTCAACTAATGACCCGGATACGAGATCCATTCTAGCTGACGATGACAGCGACCTGCAGGCCGGCATTCACGGCCTCGAAATGTGGCTGGACGGCGATCGGAGCGGCGCCACGGTGATAACTAGGAGAACCGGGTCGTTTGTTGGGAATAACCTCATCACCCAGTGAGCCAGAGTAATATTTAATTTAATTTGTTTTATGGCCAGTTTAGGGCCGAAAATGTTGCCACATCATTAACTTTTATTGTCATTTTCATTTAGTTTTGATATCCGAGCTACTTTTGAGATGTTTTCGTTTTCGTTTTCGTTTTCGTGTTTGAGATATTCCAAATACAATACCGAGAATGTTTTTATTAACTTTTCAAAAGTACATAAATCAATTTTTAAGGTGTGTAGAGATGAGCTACCAAGGAAGTTGTAGCCATGTAGCTAGGGCGCCTGTCTTATGACCGCAAGGTTGTAGGTTCGAGTCCCGGCCCCTAGGAGACAATTTTTGCCCTTGAGCAAGGCACTTTAATCCCGCAATGCTTCAGTCCACCCAGCTGTGATTGGGTACCAGAATATGCTGGGTAATAACTGATCCTGAAGCAGGCCCATCTTATCCTGTCACTGTGCGGCTTTGTGAGTGAAGATTCACTGTTCGCCAGGCAGGTTCAAAATAAAAAATGGAGCTGGCAGTGGGGTGGTGCCTACCATGCCCGAGAGTGTTTCAGGTGCAACGGGTGTGCAGTGGTCTCCTGCATCAGCACCCGTCTGTTATTATTATTATTATTACCAAGGTTAGAGTTAACTCGTACTTCTTATTCATAAAATTGACCCCAACTATACACTTGTTACTTTTGTTAATTTCGCGACAAAAGTTTAAAATGGTTGTTGCACTTCGTCTTTATTATTAATTTTTTAATCGCAAAACAACCCTACAAACAAAACCAATTAGTGGCAGCACGCTGACCGACTCCGTTGACTACGATCGCGAGGGAAAGAAACATCGCAAAGATTTCAGCCGTCGTGGCGTCGACAAAACTAACGGCGGCGGCGTCGGCGTCGGCGGTGGTGGCAGCGGTGCGAAGAGCCGGTTCGGTGCCGACGCCGGTGCTGCTGAAGAGTCGCAGAATGCGGCTGATGGCAGCAACAAGCTGTCCAAAGCTGTGCAGCTCATCCTGTGCCTGTGCCTCGCTCAGCTACTCGCCGGTGTATTCGGCTTGCTAATCCTGTTGTTTAGAAAAATTTTCGCCGAAAAAATTGAACCAATCAAACCGATTGAACTGGCTATCATTACTGGCATTGAGGGGGCCGCTCTCATGCCACTGTTGTACGCTGCTTTTGGACTGTTCTATACCGCTTGTAAAAATGCGTTTGTTAATGCAGTGCATTAGTACAGTGTTATTGTAACTGTTAGTCTGGAAATGTGTACTACGAGCGTAGCTATAAAACAAGTACTATAAGTAGCAAATTACCTGAATGGACCTGATAGTATGATTTTTGTCTATCTAATAACTTATTTTTTATGGGAAACATAAAAACATGATAATCTGAAAAAAATCTAATTTAATGTGCTCTAATAGACTTAAAATACTACTAAATAAGAACAGTAAAAGAGTAGCCATTTGTCGAACATGGCGATTCTCTATTGCGACTGGGTTTCCTCAGGGGAACAAGAAATATTTTTCATAGGAAAATCTGGCGTGGCAGCTTATTTTTTGCGAGTTACCGGAGTGGAATAAAAATACATGTAGGGACAGAAATACTGCAGTATAGATTGAAATGGATTATAGAGTTGTTTATGAAGTTGAATGGTGCTTACTTGGAATTAGCTAGCTATAATGCACTCTAAAAATTTATAACTGATCGACTTTTGTTTAAATCCGCCGCCCTTGAACTAGACCTTAGTTATTGATCTGTGTGGAATTCATAGTTAGTTGCATATGGAAAGAATTTTAGTGTTGAAATACTATTAATTAGTAATGTATGGGCTATGAATCTGTTATTTGACAATGAGTCGCATCCCTTAGGAAAAAAGGCCTTTAAAGTAAAAGCCTAAAACCCTAAAGCCACTAAAAACCTTGTTTAATATTTGATGCAAGTAAAAACCGATCAAAATACAGTCGAAAAGCTGTTAGAATTTATAGATTGGTTGGAACTTTTCTGTTGGAGACTACTCTTGAGAAGCGATTCCTCAAAATGCTCATCTAGTCAACCCATATTGCCATGTTCCTGAGCTTTTAAACTTTCTGGATAATGGTTGAATAACAATTTAATTCAAAATGCACGCTGCCGCCATTTTTGGTATGCTAAAAATGTAGAAAAACTTTCCCCAAACAGAATTAAGGATTTATTTATTGTCGAAAGCAAGGAACAAAAAACCAGCGAAGAAAAAACGACCCAATAGCCCCACAATACAAGTTAAAAAAGGAAGGCAACTATAGCCAAGTTCAGGCAATAAGTTTGGCTCATTTTAACTGTTTAGCGTCCATGCATGCCTCGCCGCTGCTCTTGTCGGGCCCTTTGAATCATTCGGATTCTTTGGAAGTCATCTCGACTAACTTTGTTCGCGGACTCGCGTTGCTTGGCCTTATCCAGTGCCCTGCCAAATGAGTTTGAGGACGAGCCCGAACTTCTAGCGCCGACGCCACTCAAGGCAGACGAGTATCCGGGGGCCGATTCCGAAATGCGAAATTTATGTCTGATTCGAATTTTGAAGAATTCAGATTGATTTCGAGCTTTACAAACTTACCGACTAGGGCCACAAAGGCGACAGCACACAGGCAGATAACTAGAAAGAGCTTCATTGTCTTTTAGTGGAAATTGCTTGAGTAGTTAGTAAGGTTGAAAGTGGCTGAGCTCTAGCTAAGACAGAACTAAAACCAAGAAACTCTACTAAGCAGGTTTTTATGCCCGGAAAAATTACATTTATGCGGGTGGCCTAATTTATGCTTGGCATTGCAGAAGAAGTTTTCAGCTGTTGCTTCTCTAATCGGGCTTGAAGCTTCTAGCGCTGAGAGTAGCTTCATGCGCTGGAACTCACCGGCGATCCAGGGTTCCGATTGAGGCTGCGTGCTCTAGTATTTGCTCTGTTACGGTCTCTGAACTTAATGCGTACATTTATTATGCGCTACGAGTAATGCTATAAAGAACGCGTGAAGTAAAATAAAATCTAACTTAAATATACACTAGGACTACTGGACAAGACTTAATGAAAGGGACTTCTTGAAGCCGTCCTAGGAGACTAGAATACGATGATTTTTCCTATACCCCCGTAGAGCATCAAGAAGCATCGGACAAGGTAAATTGATGTGAAAAGATATAGTATATTAGGACATGCATCATATTATGGTTAGGGTATTGTGAGTCTTGACCAGAATGTCAATGACAATCAATTCCTTCAAGATTCGTAATTGACGAATACTTGTGAGTTGAAAATTGAACAAAACATTAGTCAATAAAACATTATTTCATAATTTATTTAGTACAGTTAATAACTTTAGATTGGCAATTACAAGCTACAGCCATGAGCTATAAAGTACAGTACAGAGATGTGTGCACACCAATCAGTCCCAATCTCCCTCAACGGTTGATGGCCGCCACAGCCAAGTCCAACGCATCCATAGCGCCGGCAGAAAGTCGCCAGAGTCCATCGGCCAGCCGACGCCATTCGGCAGGAGTCAGACGCGGCAGTTTCGCTCGAATTAGTGCACGAAACCTGGCCACGCCAATGCCACCAATAATGGCGCAATCGCCTTCACATTTTGGTTGCCATGACAGCACAATGTTTCGACCAACCCCAGCTAGTCGATGAAAAATATTCGATCTTGGACGTTTGGAATGAAGCCAAAGTTTTCCTATCGTTTTAAGCTCGTTCGTCAACGTCCATGACTCGTCTTCCGATTGGTCTTGGAGTTCTGGTACAAATTCTTCCGCTCGACGAGCTGCCAGTCGCCGAAAGTCGTACGCCAGGTCGTCCATCCATTCGTACAGGCGCCTGTAGTCGGCGAGGTGCCCGAACAGAATGCTCCGCAGGCGGCTGGCCGCGCCAAGGCCAATGCCGCGAGCACTGCGTCCGAGTAGGGAGGCCGCGGTTTTGATGGCTGACGACGATTCTGGTGGAGGAAAAATTTATTATTTAATGCAGGGAAGGTGATGATGCAATCCAGGGATGGAGATGATGCAATACAGGGAAGGAGATGATGCAATACAGGGTAGGAGATGATGCAATACAGGGAAGGAGATGATGCAATACAGGCAAGGAGATGATGCAATACAGGCAAGGAGATGATGCAATACAGGGAAGGAGATGATGCAATACAGGGAAGTAGATGATGCAATGCAGGGAAGTAGATGATGCAATACAGGGAAGGAGATGATGCAATACAGGCAAGGAGATGATGCAATACAGGTAAGTAGATGATGAAATACAGGGAAGGAGATGATGCAATGCAGGGAAGGAGATGATGCAACGCACGAAAGGAGATGACAGACTAGAAACCAACCCATATTTAAATCAGCTTCTTGACTCCGAGCAGCTGCCCTCGCTTTCTCGCCGTCCAATTCGTAAAGTCGCCGCCAGGTTCTCCTTAGTCGGCCAATGTGAGCGGATGTGGCGTGACGCCATCGCATTGCTAGACGCTCAAATACAGTTTTAAGCGACCAATTAGACTGTGGTTTTGACTCTGTTGGAGCTTTTGATTGAAGAGTGAGTTTCGTTTTCATAATTAGTTGCCATGCAATTCCACTGACTTGGTTGCTATGGCCAATCAAACGTTTTAGCAACGGCGCTATTGTCGAATTCAAATAGAATTCGTCACTAGCCCGTAGGTTGCGGATGAAGTCCAAGCTGGTAGCCAAGTCGGCAGCTGCTAGGGTCAGCTCAGAGTCCGGACGAACCTTGGGGGTTTTAATTTTGCGTGTGCTGCACTTTTGTTTATTTAGACCTTCAATTTCAACAGTCACTTACCTGCCAAGCGAACAGCTCCACCATTAAAGCATTTGCTGATCCGTTTAGAGCGAGACGACCCATGGAAGCCAGGACCTTACGTAGCTCGGTTGCCGAGGGTAGATTTTCAATGAGGCGCGAGTTGATGCTGGATAGTAGCTGCGACTTAAATAGTTTTTTTTGGGAAGGATTTGTAGGCATGCATTGGTACAAACGTTAGTTCTTAAGTAACATTTTTAAAGTATCGCACCATATCTAAACAAACAATCACGCGATCGTAAAAGACAACTAGAGGTCGTGCATAAAAATTGAAGATCATGCATGCCAAATTTTAGATTACCAAAAAACCTAGCGATTTGTGGCTCTGTCTAATAATTGCAAGTCTTATGGAGTACTTTAAGGCCCCGAAGAACAATTTAAGGTCATAGCCGGCCAGGTTATAAACAAAGTTCTCTAAGAAATACTAATCTTGCCTTTTGCTTGACAATTTATACTACTCAAAAGTAGTCCATCTGGGAAAACTCACATTAAACGTAGGTGCAGTTGGAAGTCGCCAAGCGTTCACTAATCCCAGAGAGCCATTGTCGTACAGACGAATACCAGCGAAGCCGAAGCTCACATTAGCTGGCACAGATTCAGCTAGCCATAAATCAATTTTTCTGGCATCCCTAACACTCCTCGTTGTCTCCGGGTAGATCGAAACGGCCTCAAAGTAGGCGGCGCTTCCATTGAAGCTGGCGCCAACCAATGCTGACACTTGCTGAGGCCAATAGATTCGACGGTGACCTCTCAAAGCACCGCTGCTCAGCTCGACTCGAGCATCAGCATTTGCAGCATCGAGACTAGCCAAGAGTCGACCCGCCATTTCTGGTTTACTGCGGGTGGAACCTCTAGAAGCCAGCAGACTCCAGGAGAGACGACCAAATGCTTGATTGAAGCTCAAGTCTAGCAGGGGACCGTCTTTCACCTGAAACGAAAGTATTCAATACATTGAAGGAGTTTTTAAATTATTAGAAATCCACTATGAGCTTTCTCCGATAATTCATAGGACTATAACCCGTTTGAAATAGCTTACCGAGTAAAACAACCGCTGAAATGGCATGAACTCGAAATTGATGTCGTGTTCCAAAATTTTCGTTGCATTCGTTTCATCCTTTACACTGCTAAAGGTGCTAACAGACGATTGAGGTGGTAATTCAACTTCCAGCCTGAAGCGACCATTCTTTAAAGCTAAAGGACCGATGCTTTCAGACTCGTCAGGAAGAATAGCGTTCGCCTTCAGTCGAGATTTTGCACTAGGAGTTCGTAGAATCGCATCAACTTTTAATTGTTTTAATGGACCTGACTCAAAAGATGTCATCAGACGTAGATTGGCTGCGCGACTCAGCGCAATCAGTATCTTCTGGCTCGAGGCATTGGTAGCCAGACTGAAAACGAACCCAGGTGAAGCCAGATACGACGAAGTTAGCTCAATTGTGTAGTTAAATTCATCACCTCCAATATTTAGATAGTATAGTCTATTAAAGTTCAGCGGGCTTTTATACGCGTCAGGCCACAAAATCAGTTCTGAAGAATGCGCCGTTAGCTGACGTTTCACGAGCCGAATAGAGCGCCAAGGAAGGCGCAACTCCATTGTACCGTTGTCAGGAGAATTAGTTACGAAAATTCCGGGTGTCCGACGCAAATCAGGTGTAAAACGCAATACTGAGACTCCATCGACGGTTTCCTTCGATGCAACAAGGTTTCGAATCGGGGTGAGCCACTCAAATCGCCAGTCACGCCTAGAGCTCGTGTTAAAATCAACTCGAACCCGATCTTTCCAAGAGAAATGCAGCAATGGTGCTTGATTGTCAACAAAATAGGGCAGAATGAACCGGCCACGGCAGAGAATCTTCCTGGCATCTTCTTCCACGCTGAATTCTGCGATGCCTTTCTGACTGACATAAGTTCGTATTCGCAGCAATTGGTTTAATCTACCGCGACAAACAAACCCCAAATTGGCTTGACCTTTGGTGAAACGCCAATTCGCTTCTGCCTCATAGCGCATCGTCTGAAGCGCTTCGAAGCCTTCGGATTTAAAAAGGCCAACAATCCTGCTACCCTGAATTAGCGTGGCCGTTTTTGTGATGGCAACCTGTAAATTTCGAAGACCATTGTCTGTTTCAAAACGGCCCACAAGACTGACATCCCGATCTCCAGATTGTTCGTCCATCGATTTCGTTCGGATAATTTGCGCAGACACGGGAGCTGCGAGGCCTAACACGGGGGCAGTTAGGTTCGCGGCAAATCGAATACTGGCAAAGTTTGCCTCGCTGCGCCACGGGAATTTAAATAAATTTGGATAGACAACGTGTAACTGTCCCGCGGAGCCCGCCGAGCTGATGTGAAATCTCTCCTCTGTGGCTGAAACTTCTCCAATGCCATAGACAGCTCCCAGAATTTTCACTGTCTGGCTCTTACTGTCGCGATTACAGACTAGACGAAACGAGTTGGAAACAGTTTCGATTTGCACATTTGAGGCTCCTGACGAAATACGATGTCGATGTTGTAATCGCCATCTGGACAAAAGTTTAATGTTGAGAAGGCCACCAGAAAGCAAGTTACCGGCTGTCCAAGCGGCTGTTACGTTCACGAGCCCAGGAGCTACTGGTAATCGAAGCGAAAGCTCTGGAGCTAGTGGCATCAGGCCATCAAAGCTGCCAGTGACACTGTGAATGAAAACAAAAGAACCGGATGCGCTCCTCAGATTGATAGAAGCAATACTTTCATCGCGACCATATACCATTCGAAAGTGACTCGGTAGATTGGCATCCACACTTAGTCGACCAGCAATTACCTTCTCTGATCCGATTGGCTGATGCAAAGAAGCAAAACTAAAACTAAATTTTAATGGGCTACTTGATTCCCCTGACCACTTCAAGTCAACTGGCGAAGCTCCAGCAGTGGTGATTCGTAGACTTCCAGGGCCGTCAGGTTGTTCAACAGAATACTCAATACCGCGAATGACGACTGACGATGTTGCGCCGGGATTCTGATCGAGGCGATCGCCTTTAAAGCGAACATCCGCGGTCACCAAACCGTAACCGTCGTTCAAAAATAGCTGCCACCTTTTACTGTCAATCTGGTTACTTCCCGCTGCTTCTTCAGTGGCATTGAGCGAAAATGTGGGACAAATGATTTGCAAACCCTTGCCGATCACAGAGTCTTTGCTGCTTCCTTTCGTTGTTAATCGGTAAATCCGTGCATTTAGAATATCCAAACCTGCCGTGGTTCCAGTTAGTTTCAAGTCAAAGTCTTCACCCCCGACGCCACCTCCTGTTGTCAGCCCAACGCTGGCATTGGCAACGAACGCGTCAACCGGGTTGGTGCCGAATGCTACACCGAGAACCCAATCGTTACGATGTCGTGTTCCGGATTGATTTCCAACTCGGCGAGCCTCTAAAATCCGTAGTGACTCGTCGTGTGCCAACCTGTCAATCCAGACTGCAGCTGGAGTGGCTACAAACTCCAGTTGTTGCAGTGACTTCCACGACGACTTGACAATGCTGCGCATGGCTAGCTGCTCTCTTTCAGCCATTGCAGCGCTAAGGTTCGCAATGAAAAACTGTGGCTCCAGTGTTAAGATCAATAAATTGTTCTGATAAAGTAATCGAGCGTTTAAGTTTTTTGATGAATCATCGATTTCGTGCTCGTACAACGCCAGAAAATCTGAGCTTGGCCCAGAGAGCCCTGCTGACACGAGCGCACCTCGTCGTGATAACTGGCAGCGGAGCTCCGTGGAGCAGCGGCGCCAGTGAGCTATCGGTGTTATCACACCAAAGCGCAGATGCAGCGGCCACCAATATGTGAGCAGCTCCATCCCGACCACAGGGTCTTCACCAAATGTTGACACGGGAGAGATCAAAGACCAGGCAAGGTCAAGTTCGGCCCTTCTGGTCACGATTAGTCTCCCAGATAAGCGCAACTGTTTGAGGATGTCGGAGAAGGGTGCAGCATCTTCTAGCCCGTGCAGATCCAGATCCTGTTTGAGTTTGAAAAATGACTTGAGATTTAACTGAATGCCTCAATTCTGAAATTGATAAAGAAAATTATGAGAAAGCTTACCTGCTCGAACGTAAAATTCATCAGAGGAATCTCAGTACCGTTGCTACCAAAGCTAACTTTGCCTCTTCCTCGAGCATCAGCTCGAAACTCGTGTCCATATCGTACATAGGTTGCTGTTGCAACGTAACCATCAACAATTACTGAACTGCTGTAATTGATACCGATTTGCTGTATTATAGGTCTCGATGTGTTCAGCTGAAACAACAATCGTTTCCCTCCTGCAGGATGTTCGAATACCAGAGAAACATCTGGGCCAAGTCTGTTGCGGAAGCTGGTGATACCGCAATATAAGAACAGGCTGTCACGCACGGGCCGATTAATTTCAAGCCATTGAATAGCCATGAGGTCGGGCTGCTCTGCAAAAAGTCGAAGCCAACCAACTGTGAGATCGATTGTCGCCGAGGCCATCAAGTTGCTTGCCAACCGGTGCGAATTCGAACTGGCAATGGTGAAGTTAAACGATGCGAATCGAGCCGGTAGGTTCCATTTTGCAAGGAGAAGTCCTTTGCGACCGCTAATGTCTGAATGAGCTTCCAATTTCAGGGAATAGTTGCCATGTCGTAAATTCGCTAGTGTTGCTGTCAAAGAACCGCGACCCGCCACTTTAAATTCAGCCAGCAACTCACGGCTCTGTTTAGAAACATCAATCTTCATCAAAACTTGCGAGCTGCCCCAGCCTTTTTGCAGAAAATGATGATGAAATATTTTTAAATCTACGGCATCAATGTGAGTTTTTACGCTGGCCATAGCGTTACCATCGAGGCCAAACATCAAGCTTTGACGAGCTTTCGCTGAACAAACCAGAATCCAGAGTTGGCGAAGAAATTTTGCGGTAACCGCATCAACGTTTCCACGATCAACGCCGCGACCTTCACCGCTGACGAGCTGACGCGCTGATCTAGTTGTCGAGTCATCGACGGCTGCTTTTACCTTAGCGTGAAAGCGTGGACTCGAATCTGTCTGATTGTTGACAGAAATTTCGTAGCTCGTTTGATGCCATAAGGTAGTCTGGTTACTGTCGTAGAGCGAAGCCAGTTCAATCTGCTGCTTTATCTTTAACAAAACTCTGCCATTAGATTCAAGTGAGCTGATTAGCTTATAGTAACCAAGGTGGTCTGGAAGCCAAAAAAGATTGTTGTTCAAACTAAAGCCTCTACGCACAAGGCTACCATTCGCAATAATCCTATGCTCCAACCCCGTGCCCTCACTTAGACGCGCCACCGACTGTTGAAAGTGAAGAGCGACCCTGGAAGACCTATGCTTGTAAACTTTCAACAGCAGAGTTTGATTTAGTACTGTTATTTTTGGCCAGTAGTGTCTGAAAACCAATTCGATAGCCTCCTTGTTTTCAATAAGCTCTTTATTGCCTTTAAGTCCAGCTGAAGTAAATAAAGCGTTTAAATTAAAGCTTTCCACGGGGTTTGGGTAGACTTTTCCAGAGTTGGTTTTGCTAAGACTCATCGAAGTAGCAAACTTAACCGATCGGTTTGAAAACGATGATTCAATAACCAGAGCGGCACGAGCCTGACCGATTGGAGTTGAGTCTTCATCACTGCGAGATATTGACAAGTTGAACGCAGCTTGAGGAATTCTAAACCCGGTAGTTTTACCATTTTCTTCGCGAGAGGCCTCACCCATACCGGCCAACGAAATCCATTGAGCACCACGTGACTCCGTCAGTGAAATATTTAGTCTGTCCGTTCTGTTGAGTTTTGAGCCAAGAGCCTGTATGAAAGTGTTGTTTGTGGCTTTTCTGTCCATAGCAAAGGCAAGATAGTGGTTTAGACTGAAGCCTAGTGTCCTATTTCCTTCTTTTAAAGCTAATCTATTTATGGCAGCTCTGATTCGATGTTGCATCCAGCCAACTCCGCGTTGATTAGCCTCAGCGACATGCACCAGTTCGAGTCGAGCTGATGAGCCATTGGAAACCAGGCCACCTGCAACACCAAACCGAAATGACGCCGTCTCGCTTTTGTTTCGCTCATTAAGTCGCGCAAATACCGTGGCATTGAAATCCGCAGCTCGAAGCCGAAGAGTTCGACCCAATGTGAGGCTTCCAAAATCGCCATCTAAACTCGCTACGCTTCGACTGCCGTTAGGAAATCTCAGCGTTAGTTGGCCAGTTCCAGTTGAATCGTCTGAACGAACGTCCAGACCGAATTTCTGCCATGGCCTGTCGAGTCTTGACACGTCTCCGGTGAGCCTTTGGTGGGTAGGAGTTATTATACAAAAATTTACACACTTGGTTTTGGTTCTTTTAGGTTCAAGATTCCTGCGTCAAATTTCTGAGGTTATTCAAACCTAAACGTTTTCAGCCAGGGAAAGTCCAAAAATTACGGAGCATACCATCGAGAAAGTTTTAATAATATTTGGCTGAAAGCCAGCCGCTGCCAGTGAGGATTAAGATAAATTCAATAATAACAGTGCTCTTCAAATCCAGTTATTTTTAGCTGGATCCAAGCATTTAAGGAATATTAGCAAATTAGTCATTAGATTAGTCGGAACGTAACTAATTCCATTCTAAATGGCAATTTTTTCCTGAGCAAGGCGAGTTCCTCTGAGGATCCCTCAGCTGTTACGCCTTCAAATTCAGATTCAGTGCACCGAGAGCCCAATTAGTCTGCTGAACCATCTTTTTGCAGACTTTAAATCTTTCTACCACCGCTTGGTCATCACCAGTTAAACCTTAATGTCCCAGCACAATCTTGACTCCAAATTTCAGTCCAAGAAGTGGCTGCCACGAATTTAAGTGGGTCCCAAGAGGTTTCGCACAAAAGCAGCGTCCAGCAAAGATTTTGCGACCATAGTCTAGAATGCCGAAGGAGTTGTGATGGTAGACTTCATTGAAAGCCAGAAGACCATCAATGCTATATCTACTAGAAGTTGTTTCTGTAAAAGCTCTGCAGAGAACTGGTCAAAAACTAACCTCACAAGATGCACTGCGATGATCTTTGTGATGCACTGGTGCACACATCCTGATTGTGCCGCCATGATGCGTTAGATTTTTTAAATTTTTTAATAATCGTAATGTATGTGTGTAAAAGTAACTAATTGATCGCAAAAAAGCATCTCATAGATTTGATTATCTCTTTGCCATAAAACATAACTTGGCCAAGAAAGACACTCACCGCCAATCAGAGTTAGTGCCGTTCCAACTTCCTCGGAATTGGTAACTCTGACTGCCAGCACGCAGTGAAGCCCTAGCAATACCATTTTTCGACTCGAGACTTGAATTCAGACTGACTGGGAACACAGGATTACTTATGTCCAGCTCAAGAAAGTTGCCTGACGAGTTTCTACGGGAAACAAGGTTTAATCCGAAATGGCGTTGCGGTGAGTTTCTATTGCCGATGATAAGCCTAGTTGCCGAATTAGTTTTAGAAGTTTTCCATTCGAAAGTTGCTTCGAACAATTCTGCTTTAGAATCCTAAAAAATTTAAATAAATGCATGAAAAATGCTTTGCTTTACTTGACACTCGATTGAATGAATAACTCACCTGACGCTCAAGAACTAAAGACCATTCGGTCAACTGCCTGTGTTTATTAACGTTGAAGCAAATATTGTGCCCAGTAAGTGTTCGCAAGAAAGCTCGAGTACAAGTTTTATTTGTTTTCCAGGTGTATCCTTCGCCTGGATTCTCAGCCATCCAGCTATCACTAGCTGTCTGAGCTGACTTCAAATTCTTCTGGACGGTCATGAGGCGTATTTTCAACAACTCCTGACGTTCCAACGGGGATCGAAGTCCAAACGACAGGCTCGAATTTCCAATGCTGGTCTGCCGACGCCAGAACATCTCTAACGAGACGCGTCCCTCACCAGAAAAGCCTACTCGGTGGGTGAAGTGTCTACGCGATCGATATCTGTATCCGTCCGCAGCAAACAAGCCGGTGAGGTAGGCACTTCGACTGGCATAGACTGAGAAACTGGGTCGTATAATAAACGATCCATCTGTTTTGATGAAGCTGTCCAATAGAGAGGCTGGTCTCCATTCTAGTCCGGAGCTGGGCATGATTGCAGCTTCATTCGATACTAATAAAGCCTGAAATTTTAGGAGAATGCGACACTGCGAACCCTTTCATTTGTTAAGCGTAATAATAATAATCTGCAGGAGAGGTCTGTAGCAATTCCGACGCTTTTAGCGAAACTGTCTCACAGCCAGCGATCGGGCATTACTGTCCATTGTGCTGACTCCTGAAGAACTGAATACCGAACGCCAGGTATAAACATAAACGCACACAGACACAGACATGGCATACAACGGATTTACAGAATAGCACCCAGTCACGCACTCACATTGGCTGTAGGAGCTACATCCAGGAATTTACATTATCTTTGCCTTGGGAGTTGCCTTCACAAAGCGTAAATTGCGCAACTAGCCTAGAGCCGACCTGATTCGTGCACAAGGCCCCAAATTATTGTGACCCTGGGAAGGAAACCGTGGTAGTAAAAATAGACTGGGATCGACTCGAGGCAGAGCCAATCGTACCTTTTAATCCTGAGCTTTTTTTAAAAGCATTTAACTTTAACTAGTCACATTTAAAACAATTTTTTACATACCTGCCCCAAACTAGTTGGTACGCGCAAAGTTGATGGCATGGATACAGACTCAATTGATGCCGAACTCAATTGGTCCGAGAGCAGTCTCTTCAACTCGTCTAGTGTAGCTTCGCTAACCCAATCTGCTGCAATAACAACGTCACCCTTCCGACGGATGACGGCTGTTCTGTCTTTCTTGTTGTTGTCAAATTGTCTAAAAATTTCGAAATTTATCAACGAGATGGCAAATCCTGTTACTGGGCAGTGCAAGAGCAACTGAAACTCCGCTCGAGATGGCAATGAAATCGAAACTGCATCAGTAATTTCCCAGTCGAGCTCGTATCGAATATCGATTGAATTATTTAGCCAAGGAATGTTGCCAGCTCGAATGGGTTTCAATGCGCGGCTTTCGGTATATAGAACCGGTGGTCTCTCAACTAACCGACGCAACTGCTTCAATGCAACTTGGTCAATTTGTTCAACAGCGGCAGATGCCTCGGCATCATTTAGCCTCTGACTGGCTAAGGCAAAAGCGTAATTAGCTAAGGCAGCATCTGATTGGCTGCGACTGCTCCACAGGCGCTCGATTCCTGGCGATATCGAATGAGACCTGAAATTTCTCGAACATCTTGGTATCAAAGCTCGCAGAGCCGCTGCTTGAAGCCTTCGTCCTGTGGTATCGCTGGAATCAAACATGTTCGGCGATGCTACCAGCCTTTCTAAAGCTGAACTTGCCAATGATGTTGGTAGCAGCCTACGAAGAGCTTCAACAGCTAACAGACGTCTTCCAATGGGTAAATGGTTCGCCTTGACAGTTGAGACAGTCTCAATCACGATCGATTCGGTGGCCCAATCTGGTCCAAGATTTCCAATTGCCAGCAGTGCAAAATCTGCTAGGTGCCCCTGGGAATTGAGAAAAAATCAATAAAGAAATTTCATGTATATAAAACCACTTCAAACCAATTCGAGGACATTACATCAAATAATGGGAGAAATTTAAGCTTTATATGTTTTATATCATTTTTTAATTTCCATAGAAAGTCCAAAATATGTTTTACTTTAGTGGTTAGCACATCTGCCTTATGACCGTGGGTTAGTGGATTCTAGCCCTAGCCTTAGAGAGGTAATTACGACCTATGTACCCTTGAGTAAGGCACTAAATCCCAGCTGAGACCGATCCTAAAGAAAACGACAAATTATGCTTACTTTCTCATCGGCTTCTTCCACATCCGTGAGGCATCGCGTCAACAAGCCTGCCAGTTCCGACGCCAAACGCTGGTCAACAGATGCAATCGTCCGACGAGCAACAGCTGAAACAGCCAGCAGGGCTTGCCCAGCCTCGGCAGCAGAACAGTATCCGGTATTGCCTGACTTTCGAAGGCAGCTACGCAAGAATTCCATGCCAGTTTTTAGCGCCAAGCCTGACGAAGGGAGAAAACTTTCAGACGCAGAGTTTTGCGCACTTTGGTCCGCTAAGATTTCTAGAAGCCTTTGCCTGTCAGCTTGCGGCAAGGCTGCCGCTTCAAGTGTGTTTTTATTCGCTAGGAGACGAAAAGTGGCAACAAGGGCAGCATCGGTGTTTGCATATGCCAAGCTCTTCATGTAGAGCCATCTAAAAAATAAAAAATGAAAATATGAGAAGCTTGGTTCATCGAGTTTATTTATCAGAGAGCAAGACATAAACTCACCTAACTACAGTTTGATTCGAGCACTCAGCATTAAACACAATCCAGTGGTACAGCAGCTCCAACGGTTCAGAATTTCGGATTTGACGAATAAGTTTAGCCAGACTGAGGATTGCTGGAGCCGATGAGGATTCGTTGCAAAGCTTGATTAAGACAGACCTCAAAGATTCAAAATCTTCATCTTCTGTTTCGTCATCAAATTTTGCATCATTTTCATACACCAGGTTCGTCCGACGCACAATACTATCACTTAAAATCGATGGCTTCTCGGCGAGCGAGCGCTTTTCAATTAACCGTAAACTGCTTTGAATGTTCAGTTTGACAGGAGCTGCTTGACCAGTGAACTCAGGCATAGGAGAAGCCATAATTAATTGTTCTGTACAGTTAACCCGGTCAATCGATCCAAATATTGGATGAAAATGTACGTCGCACAGGTGACTGCCTGAGATGAGGCGACCGGCGGACTGCGGAGACTGAAAGGAGGGGGGGTATGAACAATTACAATTACAATCAATCATTTAAAATTCATCAAAAAAATTAGGGACACATCGAAAAAAAAGGCTCACCACCCCACTGAACCAGCCTGAAATTGGACCACCAGCTGTAGCAAAGCGGTCAGCACTGTCGCACTCTTCAAGTTTCTTCGTTTTTCGAAAGCTATTCGGACCAGTAGGTTGATAGTAAGTGACACAGTGTCCAAGTATGTCCGTCTTAAATAATGAAAGGAGTCCTTAAGTTGTGGATTGGCACATCATTTTGTTATTTTAAAGTAATCACCTCTACGAGACTCGTTGGTTGGTAAACATCTCTAACGGAGGTCTGCAGCATCGACAGCAGTCCTCGGCGCAGGTTTAGTTCGGTGGATGAAATCGCGGTTCCGCGAGCTCCCAGACAGACCGCGTGTATCCGGCCGCCACTGGTTGCAAATCTCAGCTCCAGAAGGTTTTCAGAAGCTACACCGTTGTGGCTGACGCGAGCAGACATTTCGCAGCTCTCGCTGTCAGCAGTGGTAATAGTGAGTAAGCCTGAGGAAGCCACCTCACTCCTGGATTCCTTGTCGCTTCGATCGTTGTCCGACCATCGCACTGACTGGTCGAATCCGTAACGATACTCCATGGCTCCAGTACTGGCGAAACCATTTGTCGGATCACAATAGACTCCACTTGGAAGGCAGGCGCCTATTTTTGCATCTGAATTTGAAATTGTTGATAGGCAAGTTTTTCGTTTGTCAACTTGCTTTGCCCCACTCAATATCGTTTACTAGCAATGTTGATAAGATGCTGAACCTTAGATTGATTAATTTTATGTGTCAATTTCATAAACCTTGGAAGTCGAAATAAGCAAGACAGGCAGGAAAAATTATTACCTTGACCTGCGGCAGTAGTTGGCAACAGTAGAACTACTGATAGAACAAATAACAAGGCTATCACCTTGAGTCGTTCCATGGTGAGTCCCTTTTTGGCTTCAGTACTATGTCGCAATGTCTCAGTCTTATTATCAAAGGGCAGACTAGCTAAATCTCTCTTAAATTGAATTTCTTTGGTTTTCAGAATTTTTGCCAACGCAAAGCATAATAAAATAACACAGGGGCATCTTTTGGCTGTCATGTGAGGACGCTCGCTCTTTGCCTGACGCACTCTGGAATAAAACTCAGTTTGGCGATAAGATATACGACCTTAGCGATTTCCTTACGCTTTAACTGCACCTGGTTAGAGAAAATTTTCTGCATTTTCTGCACGCTTTCAGTTGAATAACTGGCTATAGCTAAATGTGTAACTCGAATTTCAGTCGATGCCAAAATATTAAGCTTGCGGTTACGTAGATTTATCACAAATTAGGCATTTGATATCGTCTACGATTGCAGTATCGGAAGTAAAATGGAACGCTAAAATACTACTACTTGGGAGCTACTTCATGTATAGATCTCAAATCAACTGAATACTTCTTCATAATTGTTAAAATGTTTCTATATTTAGAAATGCATGACCTAGTAATTTTTTTAAACAAATGTTTGGACACCATGAACGAGTGAAGTTTGTTTAAACATTCGACATCGCTTTGCTAGGTGGATTTTCATTTAGTCGCCATGTTTGAAGAATGATTAAGTATCTCCTTTGTAGGAATTGACTTTTTTGCTTGAAATTTTTATCATTTATAATCTTTCTGTTCCCTCAAATGTACTAATTTCAGTGTTGCTGAGCAAACAATAGCCCTCCCTTGTGATGAAGTCTCTTCTTTTTTTTCACGAAAAGACACGTTCTCTTTGCAAATATTTTGTCTGCGACAGGCAAATAAGAAGAACCCGCTTAATTAAATGGGAGAGCTAAGCCGTAGGCAGACAGACAGACAGACAGACAGTCAGTCTTTGAAAGCTTCAATTTATGGTTGGCTGGTTTTTTAAGACATCTTAAACGAACAAAACGATGTTGCCTTTGTCTTTGTATTCTTCTCGTGCCTCGAACTGATGTGTGGCCAACGTGCCTCAATGGGCTCGAGGCTCGGAGGGTCGAGACCTCAAGAGCAATATTGCAGGCTAAAATACCTGCCTCTGCACAGACACTCAGCGAGGCCATACACCCACTTCGCTTTGCAACCGCTGATACAAAAGGCCGAAAAAAGTTGCTATAGAAGAGCAACTTTGTCTTCTAAACCGCTTTTCAAAGTAACTATCGACAGATGAAGAAGCAGGAGAGTAAAGAGTACTCAGCGGGCCAGGGCGTCTCGTCCTCGTCGACCGCTATTGCAGCGGAAGATTTGGATTTTCTGATTCGACCAAGATTCGGCAACAAGTTCTACCGGATCACACACTCTGGCGATGAGGAGGAACCACCTAAGCGAGAGTCTGTGCTACTCAGTTCGGTGCTCAATCGACTGGAGGATCCGAAAACTCAGGCGGAGGCTCTTGCGCAACTTGGCATTAAGTTTCTGTCAAGAAGCAGAATTCAGATAGATTTGCAGGTAGCGAACGGTTTGTAGTAAAATTGCTTTGAAGTTCCTAAAGAACATTATTTACCTCGTTAATACCTTGCTCATGAATTAACAGTATAATACTCTGCGGAAACCCCTACAGGAACATCCACCGAAAACTAAGAGCAGCTTACCGAGAAAGGGAGCCGCGGCGGTACAAAACGCGACGCCCGAGAAGCAGGAGTCATCGAAACCCCACGATTCGAGCATAGAACTGCACATGAACTGTACAACACGAAATCCGGTGTTGCAACCGCTCGACATTCGTGTCAGCTACTTGAGAGACGCGTACGTCGAGGCTGACACGGCGTACTGCTGCCTGCTGGAGGTGAATTCACCATACGGTGACAGTTACACTGTGCCCGTACTTGGTAGAGGCAGTTTCTCTCTATTGGGCGACGAAGACGGCAAATGGCCCAATCCCACCATCGCCCATCGGGAGCACTGCATCAGCGGCGTCGCTGCCGGCTTCCTCCAACGCGCGGCCGTGTCACTAACCTGCCTGATCTGCCTGGGCGAGCTGGCTCCGGAGGACGAAACAGCTGTGATTGACTTCTACAGGCGAGCGGACCGGATCTATAACTACGGATACAGACCCTACCTTGACTACCTGGTGTACTGCTGTCAAACTGAAGATCACATCCGCAACTCCTACCTCAAGTATCTGTGCCTCGAGTTTAACAATCGATTCACGCAGGATCTAATGACCCAAGCTCTGAGCCAATTCATTGAAACTCGAAAGCCCACTAAGCAGTACTACGAGCAGGTGCCGAAAATGCTGACGCAGGAGGAACTATTCAAGGATCGTGAAGTGCACAAATCAGTCAAGGGTCGAGCCTCAAGGGCGTCCATGTACCTGAAAAATGCTAGCCGTCAGCAACTAGCGTGTTGTCCCTGCCATCTCATGTAAACATATAGAATAGTACTATTTAGTTCTTCACGTGTGTCTCACGCTAGTCTTTTTTCACATACTTAGTTACCAATTATCGGAATATCAATGATTATCTAACGCTTTAACATATACTTTTTCAGTATTTTTTATCACAAACGCACTGTAATTTGAAACCAACTTCGATGCAAACTTTAAACTTCATATTTCAGCGTCGTAAGCAAGTGTTTGGAGCTACGAAACCTTAATCGCTTGAAGAAAGCTTCTCACACAAAAAAATGCAGACTAAAAAGTAAATTTATTATGCAACACTTCTTCAGAGACCGGAGGAAATGTTTACCTTAATCACAGGGTGCTTCTTGTATCACTTAGATAGTCAGTTCTTAACTTCATAACTGATCGCTGGTGGTGCGCACTTCAGAGATGGTTGTACGTGAAGATGCGTCCCAACCACAGCAACTAATATTGTGCCCTTTTATGGGTTTCTGCCACACTCCAAAACCAACATTCTTGCGTACGTCTCCGTCGGATGATAGTTAGCCAGAGTTTCATTAATCCTAGTCTATCATTTTTCAAGTAATACATGTTTCTCTTACAAAAGAATCAAAATTTATATTTGTTTAGTTTAAAAAATGAAACAACGATTACCAATTAAAAAAATAACATAAAACATTTTTCCTTTACATATCTTCAAGTACTTTAAATCTTTAAAAAAATCAATGTCTTATGCCTGCTCATTTCTAACGTAGAAGATAAGCCTACAGCCTCAAATAATATGATGCTATATGAATCAACGATGACCTCATAGTTGTGTGCCCTTGAAGGAGTTCGTAGATCTTTGTTCAAAATAGTTGCCAGAGTGCCCTAATTATTGTCCTCGAGATCCAACTTGAACCGAAAAAAACTCCCAAAACTTCATGCGGACGATATTACCGTTCAAGCAGGGACGCTTTCACAGTCCGTTTGTCCGACAGAAGCTCTCCTCATAATTAAAGGTCAGGTGAAAATTTCTTCAGCTGTGATATCTAGAAAATTATAACAAGACAATACAGGTTTTCTTTGAAGCCAGCATTATTTGCTATCATTAAATTATTTTGCTAATTGCCATGCTAAATTGTGACGAGCGTACAATGCACAGGTTCTGAGCCTATAACTTGACTTAAGCATGAAACGCATCGTAATCGGGCCTTCGTTTGCTATTGTACATCTGACTTAAAAACCCTTAGCCTTATACGACCTTAGATAGTTGCTCGGTGTTTGTCAAGGTGTCACATTTTCTAAGCACGCAACAGTACAGAACAAAGCTAGGCTATTTTTGTTATTTTTTTCACACTGTTTTAACTAAATGCAGTTTCGGAATTGCCGGTTGTAAGTGAGCGGGTATTCATTCACATTGCTGAGAAAGAAAATTGCTTTATTTATCAAAAACTTTTTCTGCACTACAAGTACGAGCGTACATTGAGAAGAGTTTTGTCATAATAGGCTAGCTTGTCTGCTTAAGAATGGAGCAATGAGCGACGTATGGGACTTGTATGGGCGCAACTTTGGGAATCACCCGGTCCTTTCTAATAGTTACACACACACACACACACACACACACACATACACACAAACAAGTTGCCATTGGTTCATGGCTGTCACGTGATATCTATTCTGATAGTTTCTGTCGTAAAAACCTTGTGTTGAATTGAATGCTTTAGCATTTGGTATGCACATTCAGTCAGAGCTTGAAATAAATAACTAAGTTTAGTAAGTAATAATTTTAATTTTTCTTAAACGGGAATAGTTCTTATTAGGCAAATTCCCTGCTGCAGTTACAAGACCAGAATATATTTTGTTGACATAGCAACAAAAACAACGACAACAATACTATATAGTATAGTAACAGTAGCGCTTATTATAGAGAACAAATATTAACATATAATCAAATTGAAAATTATCATTTAAAAATGTCATGCATTAGCAGGCAAATTGTGACATTAGAGGTTGTCAATCAGTTTGTTCCAAAGGTCAAAAAACAAACAATTTTAAAAAAAAAGAGTTCAACATAAAATCAAAATAGATATTTAAAAAAAGAACTGGAAACAACACAGACAAATACAAAGACCAACTAAAACGTAAAAATAAATTATGCATTTGTAATGGAATAAAGACACAACACAGATCGCCAATAACGAAACCATAATAATATTAATAGTAATAATAATAATAATAATAATAATAATAGTAATAAAATGAAAACTGGTTGGTTGGTTTGCGTGCTACAGAAACCATTTTGTGTGTGTTCTAAATGACGATTTTAAGCAGATTTTAAGCAGACATACTCGTAAATTATCCATGAAATAATGCAGTCACGTGACGGCTTCGGAACATCTTAATTAGTTTTGATTAGAAATTTTTGTCTTTAAATATTCTTATCAAGGAGTCCGTAAAAAATCAATAATCAATCTAATAGATTATTAGCAGCAACCGCCTCCTAATCCTCTGCCACCAGCGGCGCCACCTCCGGCGCCACCGCCAGCGCCACCAGCGGCGCCAGGCGGCCTCTGAGAGCCCAATTTGATGCCATTGGCCTCGTTGTTGGCGTCCAACAAGCCGTCCTGGATTTTGGTGTGAATTGCTTTGGCCGTATCAATAAAAGCTTCCTCAACGTTGGCCGCAGTTTTCGCTGAAGTCTCCATGAACACGAGGCCGTGCTCGCGTGCGAAAGCTTCGCCTTCTTCGCGTTTCACGTCACGACGCGACTCGAGATCGCTGCGTGGGCAGTGCGAGTGAAGGTGGGGTGATGCGGCAATTCTGTCACTGATGACATAACGAGTTTTAGCCTATCTATCTATCTATCTATCTATCTATCTATCTATCTGTCTATCTATCTATCTATCTATCTATCTATCTATCTATCTATCTATCTATCTATCTATCTATCTATCTATCTATCTATCTATGTAGGTATCTATCTATCTATGTATCTAGGTATCTATCTATCTATGTATCTATCTATATATCTATCTATCTATCTATCTATCTATCTATCTATCTGTCTATCTTTCTATCTATCTATCTATCTATCTATATAATCTAACAAATGACCCATAACACAGCAATGCCATTTCACCAAAAAGCCCCAACCTCTTATTCCCAATCAGCATGATAACCATATTGGAGCTGCTGTGCTGCCTGGCATCCTCAAGCCAAGTGGTCAAATGGTTGAACGTGTCGCGTCGGGTGATGTAACCTACCTAAGCGCAAAAGGCGAATAAAAGCTGCAGCAAAGCAGACACTGCAAATGGCATAACTCCAAAACGCCTGATCATCAAAACTCGCGAGAGGTGTTGTTCGACGCAGCTTCAAACGGACTCGAACCTGTGGTATTTTCTTTTTTTATACTAAGTACTCGAAGCGTATTTTGTAAAAAACTGATTATCGACTTTGTACATCATTTCACATGATTTGAGGCTCTCCACGCGATTCCAAAAAGTCAACTTATTTCTCGCTTTTTATATCCTTTGAACACTTTGAAGTTCACTAAACATTGTTTTCCAAACATAGCAATTAAATAATTATTTAACAAGTACTTTCTTTTATTAAATAAGCACCGCTAACCATTTAAGTCCATGTAATAAGCTTAACAAAATAACGTTTTTTCTAAATTAGCTCTATATTGGTATAAAAATTGCGTACAACATTTGCTAATTGTACATACATTTGTGTGAGGCTCCCTACGTATCAAAAATAAGCCGCTAAGTACTTGTACCCCTCCGCGCCCATCTATAGACTCCTACAGCCCTTAACTGATTCAATAGTTCTTAACTTTCTGCTAGCACTGTAATGTACATTTAATATGTTCTTGTCTTAGAAATGAGCGTGGAAAACTCTAACGCCTCCACCCCCGCCTCGCACTGCGCGGAGAGCAATCAAACACCTGTTCAAAGCCAATCCAATCGTCCTAAACACCAATGGTTGAACATTCAAGTGACCAAGAACGATAACGACAGTTATGATAAGCACCCATTTATTTACTGCAACAACTACTGCCAGAATCATGCGCAGCTTTTTGATGATTTGCTTAAAAGTACGCCATGGCAGGCAAAAATCTGCAAAATCAGAGGAAATGAATTTGAAGAACCTAGAAGTTCTTTTGCATATGGGTTGCCATACTCATACGCTGGAGTAGAGTGGAAAGAAAACCAAGACTGGCCCGACAGCCTTCTAGAATTAAAACAAAAACTATCGTCCGAGTTCGGAGTAGACTTTAACAGCGCGCTCTTGAACCTCTACAGAGATGGCAATGATTCAATAAATTTCCATCAAGATAACGAATCGTGCCTAGGAGACAATCCTACTATCGCCAGTCTTTCATTGGGAGCCACTCGAGGCCTTTCTATTGAAAACATCGAGGAAGGTCTCAGCTATGTAGCCGTCATGCAGCCAGGAAGCATGGTGGTGATGCAAGGCACCCCCCAATCTAAATTTCGACACGCTGTTCTCAAAACCGGTGAATGCCCACCGCGCATCAATATAACATTCCGCCACATAAAAAAAACCAATGCAGTATCTCAACCGATCCAGCTGTTGTAGAAGTGAACGAAGAGAAAAGCCCGAACTCACAAAAAAACCGAATGTCCGCGTCAGCCGACGATGCAGAAATGCCGATCGACATCTCGTTCCTCAGTCAACCTCTTCCAAGCCAGGTCAGAAGAACAAGTCTTAGGAAAAGAAAGACAACAGACGACGCAGATCAGAGGGCAAGTACATCAGCAGACGAAGCCAGTGGTGTTGAGACAGCCAGCGCGACAGAAGCAGGCGTCAAATCCAAAAAACCCAAGATCGGGCCAAAAAAAGAAGAAAAGCTCCCCAGAAAAGTCAAGGCAGAAAGAGAAAGAAGTACAAGCAGGACCAATTCTGGTGGATGCAGCAACAAACACTGACCAGGGCTTATTGATGGACACAGATTGGAAACGATTGAAAGTCGTCGAAGAAGGGGTTGCTGCCGCACTCAGTCAGATTAAACTGTTGTCGAACAGCCTGTGCATGGACGCCTTCATCCAAAAAACACGCAACAGCCTGCAGTCTCTAACCGAAAGTTTAAAGCACGAGCTCGAACTTAAGCTTAAAGAAAGTCAAACTGCGCTCCAAAAGTCACTCAACAGCACTAAATCCGACATTGTCAACCAGGTAAAGCAGTCAATTGTGTCAAATAAAGAGGCGATTATTTCCGAGGAAAGATCTTCAAAAATGGAAATTTTAAAAGGACAAAAAATTACCGAAGACATCCAGCTAGCAGTGTCCAAGATGGTCACAAACCAAGAAAAAATCCGACCTCGCGAAGCATCAGACCAGGAGATAAAAACTTACGCCGAAAAAGTATGTGCCACAAAGGGCACAACAGTGGATCCTGGCCAGTCTGCACAAAGCTCCAGGGCTTTGAAGGTACACGACGCTGTGGTCCTCAGCTCAAACAGAGGCCGTGCTATAGACTATCGAAGAATTTTTCCATGTAGCACTCTGCGAGTTTTGTACCACGAGTCGAACACAGAGCTAATCGAAGTCCTAAAAAATCCTGAGTAGGAGCTCAGGAGTGCCTTGTGGTTGACTTTAGTAGTGGCCTCTCTCATGAGCAGGCATACAAACTAATTACAGCAATCGAACTAGGAAAATTGCACCATGGTCCCACCTGCCAACACTTGATAATTACGCCAGAGAAGAATAAACTTATTCAAGACCTCCTGGAAAAAGAACTTAGCGAATTCGATATAAAACACAAAGTGATTAGTCTCGAACTGTCCGACTTTCACGGAAATGAAGACTGGCTGACTAGTAGCGGATCTGCGTTTACCTTTTCGGTCATCTTAAGTGGTGTCAGCAGCTTAAAGCTAAAACGAGAGCAAACTTTCAACAGCGGGTTCGCTTTAGACGCAACAGCAACGGTCGTAACAACATCAAACAGCACTATTCAGGTCACGAAAACATCACCAGCCATCGTGCACGCCCCAGCTACGGCAACAATAGCTTACCGGCAACAGCACAGCAATTACAGCGGATATTACAAGCCCGGAGACAGTGACAGAGGCTACTGTTACCCGCGAAGCAATCTACATGACAACCGAACAAGCTACAGCTTCAACAATGGCAGTCACTTCGCTCTCGGCGGAAATAGCGGCTACGGCGGCCGCCTCAGCCGCGACCCCTACCAATACTACACAGGCCGCAATCGCGCCCCTGCAGACTTCAGAAAGCATTTTCCGACGCCTTACTAAGCTGGTCAATGGCGGGGTGGAGGCGTGGAGACTCCGTGTGCTCTTTTGTTACTAACGAATACCTAAAGCCTTCTATCAGAAATCAATATTCTAAGTTCGCCCCCCTATTTCGTTCGAACATTTTCCTTATATTAACATATTTATACTGTAATCAATTGCAAAAATGTCATTGTTATCCGGTAACGAAATTTTTATCCCCCCAAATTCGGTAGGAGCGCAGAGCAGTGATAAACAGCATAATTTAACTAAAAAACCCGAGCTGTTAGTAACTAGCTGGAACATAGATGGTTTGACGTTCAGTGGCGAGTGCAAACTACAATCGCCAAGCTTCCAGGAACACATTCAAAATAGAGACGTAATATTCCTCTGTGAAACACACTCCCGACTAGAAACATTGGAATCCAACTTAACGATGGATTTCACTAGCTTTGGTGCAGATGGGTTAAAAATTAGCGGCATAAACCGAGGCAGGCTTTCCAATGGGATGGCATTTCTCGTAAGAAAATCCCTGGCTCCCACTGCATCTTTGGTACACAAAAGTGACTTTGTATTGGTTTTAAAAATAAAGACAACAACTGGAGCAATGCCTTTGTTCATTTTAGGCTGCTATGTGCCCCCTGAAAGTTCAAAATACTATAAGGAGGAAATTTGGGATGATTTAAAAAATCTCATTCACAGCTACTCCACAGAAGGCATTCTAGTAACAGTAGGCGACTTCAATGCTCGAACCGGGACAATGCAGTCAAATAGTGATGGGTTTGGTCATAGACAATGCCAAGACATGGAAAAAAATAAACACGGTTTAAGACTAATCGAGGTCTGCTGTGAAACAAAATCGACGGTCCTCAACGGCTCCATCCAGGGAGATTTATTGGGGAACTATACCTATAGCTGTTCACTAGGGCGTAGTACAATTGACTACGAGATTGTAAGTGGAGACAACAAAGAAATTGTTTCGGATTTTTTCGTACACCCCCAAAGCCACTTGTCTAAGCATTGCGCCATCACAGTCGAACTCAAGACACCTAACCTCACGGTTACACAGAAATCGGGCTTGGAAAAAGGCATAGCTTACAAAATTTCCCCCAGGTGGAATAGTGAGCAGCAGCGAAAGTACACTGAGGCACTGCAAGCGGGCCACTGCGCAGGAGTCATCCAAAAAATCCTAGACTTAGAGACCCATCAAGACACAAGCATAGACAGAATTTCAGATGATATTACAGAATTTCTGGGAAACTGTGTAGTTGCGAAAAGTAGTATTAAGCCAATCATTCCAAATAAATTTTGGGTCAATAGAGACAATACTTTAAGGTCTTTAAGTAAATCACTGAAATACGTAGCAAGAAAAAAACATCGAAGACCAGCAGATAAGGATCTAGCTAATGAATATGAAGAGTTGGCAAAGAAATACAAGCAACAGCTAAAATTGCTGAGGTATAGAGATATCAATGATAGCATTCATAGATTGGCCTCCTCAAACTCCCCTAGAACATTTTGGGCGGGCTTAAAGAGAGCCGAAGAGCTACTATTTCCAACCAGGCACACTCAAGGAGCACAAGCTCCAATTGTTGACATAGAAAGCAACCTTGTAAATGTCTTTAATGCGCATCCCCCTATAAGAACGCGAGTTGACAATAGGACGGAGGCGGTAGTAAATAGCACCCCAGAAGTCATTACTTGTGAAGAATTAGACAAAGCTGTTAAAAAGCTGAAAAAAAGAAAGGCAGCAGGTATAGATGGGATAACCAACGAGCATATTTTGTATGGGTACAGTGTACTAAAACCTATTTTATTGAAACTATTCAACACTATTTTAAGTCGTGGTTACACTCCTAGACAGTGGTCCATAGCCCTAGTAACCCCAATTTTTAAAAAGGGTTCCCGAAGTGACCCTAAAAATTACAGGCCCATCAGTGTTCTACCAGTGATGGCTCGTCTATTTTCTTCTATTATTTATGAAAAGCTCGAGAAGTCTATTAGAATGACAAACTTACTATCTGCTAGTCAAATAGGCAATAGGAAAGGCTACCGAACTTCCGACCACATCGCTACCCTACTTACCCTTATACAAGAAAAGAAACGAAAAAAGAAACCCCTGCACTTAGTTTTTTTCGATTTAAAAAGTGCCTTCGACATGGTGCATCACCATACGCTATTTAGGCGGCTCAAGGAGCTTAATGTCGGGACTGAAATAGTAAATGTTTTAAGGAGCATGTACTCAAGCGCGAAGTTTTGCATTAAAGTAGCTGAAGGTACTTCCACCAAGGAGCATGCGATAACAAATGGGGTTAGACAAGGTTGTCCCCTCTCCCCACTTCTATTCGCACTATACATTGACCCGTTGAGTAAAATTCTTAGCAATTCCTTCGACAGCAAGACATATGTAATGAATGAAGAAATCAACAACCTACTTTTTGTGACGATTTAGTCATATTTGGAGAAGACCTAGGTGAGCTACAGAAGGGGCTCGATGAAGTGGCTGAGTTCTGTCACAGTAACATGTTAGAGATAAATATACAGAAAACAAAGCTCCTAAGTTGTAATACTCACACAAAAGCTACTGGTAGGTTGATCCTCCATGGGAAGCTTGTAGAATCGGTTCAAGAGTGGAAATATCTGGGCTTCCACCTGAACGCAAAAGGAACTGCTGATACACACATTATAGAAACGTGTAAAAAATGCGGATACCCAATCGCTCTATTGAGAAAGTTAGCGGGGTTTAGGGCAGTAAGTTACAAACAACTGAAATTGTTTTGTGCAGCTATGATAGAAAGCATAATTCTATATGCGTCTGAAGCCTGGGGGGCCTTCGTTACATGGAACTTAGGACCTTGGGATCGAACTTTAGTAGAAAGAATAAACTTTAGGATTTGTAAAGCCCTACTACAAGTACATAGCAACACAGATAATAATGGAGCGCGCTCAGAACTCGGCAGATTGCCACTCCTGTACAACATCCAAAAAAGAACCATTTCATACTGGTCTTCTCTGGCGAAGCGTCCAGATTCCATAATTTCGAGATTAGTCAGCGATGCCGCATACAAAGATGTAGGGATAAGATTAAAAATGAATAGTGATGTTTTGCGAAATACCAACACGGGAGCTAGCATTAGGAAAAATTTCAAAACGCACAAAGAAAACTTCGAGACTCAATTTATGACGCACTGGAAACAAAAAACTCAAAACTCTGCCAAGTTAGGGCACTTCTATTATACGTTTAAATGCTTTAACATAGAGATATTTGGAATTCTTAGACCCAGAGTCAAGGAAGCTTTTTTCAACTTTTAGACTAGGAAACCATAGGTTAGCCTGTGAAACCATGAGATCAGTGAGACCAAAAGTTCCGTACGAAAACAGAATTTGCCCAAAGTGCCACTGCGAAGTAGAGAATGAGATAAACTTTATGCTTAAATGCACCTGGGAGGAATACCAATTAACGCGAAAAGCGTTCATTGAAAATGTTGCTAAAAATATGCAGAACTTTAGCCTCCTGACAGATGAAGATAAAGTATTCTATCTGATGACACAGGAAGACAAAAATCTAACGAAGGAGCTAGTAGAATTCATTACAGAGATGAGTAAAATTAGAAATATATAGCTAATACCACTGCTCTGAATACCTACTGAAGTATTGCGTTGTAAATTTTATCAATCCCAAATATTAATCGTTCTTATCAGTCCACCCAAAAATAATCGCTCTGTATTATCGTATTGCTTATTCATTTTTTCTCGTTTGTTTGTTTTTTTTATACAAATAAAAACTAAAAAAAAATCAGCACCTTTTTGCGTGCGCTAATAATAATAATAATAATAATCTATCTATCTATCTGTCTATCTATCTATCTGTCTATCTATCTATCTATCTATCTATCTATCTATCTATCTATCTATCTATCTATCTATCTATCTATCTATCTATCTATCTATCTATCTATCTATATAATCTAACAAATGACCCATAACACAGCAATGCCATTTCACCAAAAAGCCCCAACCTCTTATTCCCAATCAGCATGATAACCATATTGGAGCTGCTGTGCTGCCTGGCATCCTCAAGCCAAGTGGTCAAATGGTTGAACGTGTCGCGTCGGGTGATGTCGTACACCAGCAAGGCGCCAGCCGCACCCCGATAATAGGACCGCGTGATGGATCGGAAAGACTCTTGGCCGGCCTAGAATGGTTATTTTAGATATCTAGATTAAACCACTTAAACTGCTAGATAAATTTTAAATTCAATTGTGTTTTTTACTTAGCTTACCGTATCCCAGATCTGCAGTTTAACCTGCTTGCCATCAATTGTGATCATTCGTGCACCAAATTCAACGCCTGAAATAAAAAAACGTGTTTCACTACTGAAAGTAGAATGCAAAGTAACCTAGTAAACATGTAACCTGGTAAGTGTAACTTACCAATAGTGACATCGTGAACTGGTTGAAATCGCTTGTCTGTGAACTGTAGAAGCAGACAAGATTTTCCAACACCTGCATAGTGCACACAGTTAATGCATCACTTTTATATTAATTGTTAATACTGAGTTTCGTATAGCTAGATATTGGCTTGTTCCAATGAATAATAAAAGTAACAATTAAAGTTCTAATCAGGTAAAAAGCATATGCTCATTGCAGTTAATGGAACATTTTTTCTGAATTCTGATTAAAAAGTCTCTTTTTAGAGTAACGGTCTGAGATAAAATTATTGACGTTTGGAAAAAAATGTCAGGTGTAAATATAAAAAAGTAGTGATATAGTCCCTAAATAAAATGATTTCGGTTTTGAAAAGTTGAATTTCCGCCAAATTGGTTTATCTGCCCAAAAAATAAATGTTTAAACTTTGTTTAAACACGCGAAAATTATAGTTTGTATAATATTTATATATGTAGAATTCAAACAAAGCTAAACGAATTTATTCATGTAAGTAGAGCAGTGGATTTTGGAGAGTAAATTATCTTTGTATGCTAGAAATTGTCACTATAAAAGATTTTCTGGAAAGCCTTGTAGTTTTTTACAGGCCATAGAGCTACTGTGTGTTCCAAGAGCAAGATAGAGCCTTGTGCTGAAAGGGCCGAGTGTCAGTACATGCAGAGTAGGGACTGAATTTAGGAAATTAAGGACTGAAAGGAATAAAACAGGGCCTTGTCTAATTTTGTGCATTTTCAAAGAAATATTTTATTTTTTGCAGTCTGTTTTTAAGAATTAGTTACTTTTTATTTTCAACTATTGTACCTCAGCAACAAAATGAACCAAAATAGGCAAAGCCAAAGAGAAAACTGCAAGTTGTGGACAATGGCTGCCTTATTACCAGTATGGCTTGCTAGTGAGGTGTTGGATTATGGCTTCCAATATGCCTACCAATATCTGTCAAAAGAGATATTAACACACTAATAGACTTTCTACAAAGCAAAGATAATATGGTTTTCTAGTGAGTTATTTTTGGAAATATTGAGTATCATTTTGTTAGTGCTTGAAGATTATTATTAATCATCAACTTTGTTTTAGATTTGGCAAATGGAAAGTACTGGAGACTCAATATAAAGGGATACAACCCAACAAATTCTGCATAAAAATATATTTCCTGCCATGATGGGTCTTTTCTCATTGCTGGACAAGTTAAACAAGGCTGCAGCAAATGTTTGTTAAAGGATACTACCCTTTGGTTGCTTGTCAAGGGTGCAGTTGTACTAAGCTGCAATTTTACCAAAAATGAAGTTGAAGCTGATTTGCAAGAAATTCTTAGGCACTGGAAAGTTTCTAAGAAGTGAGTAACATAGTCTAGATTTCAGCCTAAAATTATGTTATTAGTTAGTGAAAATTAATAGCAGAAAAATGCTATTGGTAGGCCTCAATAACTGCTTGAGCGCCAACAAAGTAGTACATCTATCATGATTTCACCCCAGTCAACAGCCCTTATATGAAAAAATTTTGTATATAGCAGCTATCAATTCTCATACCCTTGTTATTTTCAGTCAGTCAACTATGAGCCTGTCTAAAGTAGAATTCTAACCCATGATGTATTGACTTTTAAAAAGTTCTATGGTATAAAGAGTGCCACGAATCACTGAGGCAGCTCTTTGGCAATGAGTGCCCCTTCTGAAGCAACCATCAGATTCTGGTTTTGCGAATTCAGAAGAGGCAGGACAGACTTCAAAGACAAGCCCTGTTTGGGGTGCCTTGCAGAAGTAGCAACAGCTGAGAATGCAGATTGCCTGCAGCAGCTGGTGAAGGAGGATCTGCAAATCACCATGAAGGACATCAAGGAACATCTGTCCATTGGATCTGCAGCTGTGCAGAAGCTGGTGCATGAACAACTTGGCCTGACCAAGCAATCAGCCAGGTGGGTACCCTAAAACCTGTCAGAGCAGCAAAAGCAAGCCCAAGTTGAATGGTGCTACTTTGTGCTTTTAAAATTCAACAACGGATCTTAAAAACAAGTGGACATGATCCTCACTGGTGATAAAACGTGGATCTATGACTAAAACCCCGAAACAAAATGGCAGTCAACAGTGTGGCTGATCCCAGTTAAGGCCCTGCCACTGAAAGTTAAGAGGGCCAGAAGTGTTGGCAAGCAGATGGTGGCAGTTTTCTTCCAAAAATCTGGACTTGTCGCCATTGTGCCGCTAAAAGAGAGGTGCACAGTCAAGGCCAGTTGGTACACGACCATTTGCCTGCCTAATGTCTTACAGGAGCTCCACAATCAGCATCCAAGGACTGGCAACTGTGGCATCCTGCTGCATCACAACAATGCCCCTGCCCACACTGCAGCGGCAACTCTGGACTTCCTGGCCACTAAAAATGTCCAGATTGTCACATACCCGCCCTACTTGCCAGAACTTGCTCCCTGCAACTCTTGGCTGTTCCCAAAAGTCAAGGAGGAGCTGAGGGGACGGCAGTTTGCATTGGATTTGGACGCTCTGGTGGCTCTGGAAGAGGCACTGAAGGGTCTCAACAAGCAGAGCTTCCAGGACTGCTTTGTGAAGTGTTTTGAGCGCATGAACTCCTGCATTCATCATGCCGGAGAGTACTTTGAAAAACTGTAAACTCTGAGCCCCATATATATTAAGTGAATAAGAGATAAAAGTCATGTGGTCGCAGATGAATCACCACACCGGTGGCGTAGGCTTGAATGGGTATGCACTGAAAGTGATGAAAACATACGCCCAATTTGATGAAGCTTGCCTCGAGGAATATACATCTGTCATACACACGATGGGACATTGGGCCAGCACAAAGAGAGTCTTGATGCAGCTTGGCATTGACGGCATCGAGGATCCAGGAGCATACGCCCCATCGCTGGTCCACTTCGATGTATAGCAGGACGTCCAGCTGAGGATGACAGGCTTGCCTGCCGGCACCCACAGGATTGGAATTGTGGCAGCTATGGCACAGATCGTGCAACGCCACAGGCTGGCATTTGCTGGAATTTGCAGAATTTGCCAGAGTGGCCGGATCTATCCCAATGACTAGGGACAAATTTGACCAGCAGGCCGGATAAGTGCTGGCTGCCAGTGCAGTGGTCGGCCAGGGCCAAGGCCAGTGTCAACTAGGAGCTGCGGCTACAGCCAGCATCAATCAAAACCAGTTGCTTAATGTGCTCATTGCCTTACAGACCATGGGCCTCCAGCAGCAGCCAGCTGGGGACCGTGGAGAACACTCCATGGTGCAGGTAGCCTATCAATATCCTGAGCGCCTACCGGTCGACAAAGTGTCGCAATATTCAGGGATGCTGCAACCCCAAGACTGAGCCAGCCCACGTCCCCAAAGCGGTGACCGCCCTGGCCACTGAAGAGGATGACAACAAGACACGCTCCCTCCCCTCACTGAGTCCTGCACCTGAGGGGAGGGAGCGCGAGCATCTCAGCACCCACCACCAGAGCCAGGAGGACCAGGAAACAGCACAGGCGCAGCTCCAAACCTGGCCCAGAGCTCAAGGTCCTGCAACTCAACGCCAACGGTTTGCAGGCCCGCCGCACCGAGCTAGGCGCGCGTTTGGCTAGTCTGCGCCCCTGCGCAGTCCTGGTCCAAGAGACCAAACTCCACGTTGGCGCCCTTTTCCACCCGCCGCACAGGTACAGCATCGCGGCCCGCAAGGACGGAGCTCCTAAAACCGATAACAAACGCGCCCCCTAGGGGCGCGTAGAGCCAGGCACCACTACGGAGAACACCGGAAATGTCCCCCCGCCCACGACACAGGGTACGAGCCACAAGCTTCCGCCGAGGCCTCGCTGCCACCTTCACTGGCCCGAATCCAAACCCTCTTGATGCCGTAGCAGCTGGACCACCTGCAGCGAAAGGGACCAGCCATGGCCACCGGACACCAGCACCGGGCTGACTCCCAATGCGCAGGACTCCAAGAACAATGCCGGACCACGCCAGGCTGATGGACCCGCCCTTCAAAGGGTCCAGACCTGCCCAAAGTGTCTAGCACCGTTTGGCCGCAAAGACTACAGCATCTGGTGCAACCGCTGCCATGACTGGATGTATTTTAAGTGCAGCGGCCTCCAGAAAGTCAAGGAATATTCATCAACCTTCACTGGCCCCTGCTGCAGCAGACATCAGCACGGGGAAAGCGAACAGGAACAACAGGTCCCCAATGTAGAGTCATCCCCTCTATATAGAATATCTCAATGCATTTTACACTCTGCGCAACTAGACTTATAATTCGCTGCAACGCTAACAACCAATAGCAGCTATGTACTATTGAATATTTAAAGCAAAGCACAAGAAGCAAGCAGACCTTTTCCAAACTTTCCTTTACTTCCTTTCTGACTCCTCCATTACCACACTCAAAACCTTAACCAGATCCTAACTGAAACCTAAAGACCTTAACAAAAGACTGACATCCAGTAATCCAATCCGAAGACATCGAAAAGATAAGTAACTGCTTCCTACTTGGTGTTATTACACTTAGGAGTAACTATCTATACCGCTTGTTAACACCACTGATCTGATATCGTAATATAACATCCTTCAAGGTTTGTTATCCTTGAAGAGTAATCGAATCTTCTTTATTCCTTGAACTCGTGCACGCACACACCAAAGCAATAACATATTTACGGTAATACACCAAGCAGCTGGAAGCCAAGGGACCCCCGGCCACCGCGGCCGCTGCCGCGGCACCCACCAGGCCCGGTGCCAACCCCCGCGAGAGCAAAAGCAAACAAAACAAAAAACCCCCAAAAAAGAAGCAGCAATCGCTAACAGGAGGCAATATTATCCTTGTCCAAAATGACATCTCCTTCAAGGACACGTGAAACAACAATCATGACCGCCTGGACATCGCCGCGGCCACCATTATCACCCCGGCAGGGCCGACCACCCTAGTCTCAGTCTACGCGCCACCGAACAGCAACCAGCGACAAGACAACTGGATCCCGGACTGGAATGCAATTCCTCTTGCCAGCAGAACTGTCGTTGCAGGCAACTTTAACAGCCACGGCCACTGGGACGCGAACCAACCAGACGACGACCGAGGTGAAAGCATTGAGTTGTGGGCCCACCACAGGGGGCTACAGCTCTGCAACCGCGAAGACCAGAACCAACCCGGCCACAGGCGGCCTTAGCTGCCCGGATCTCACATGGTGCTTGGGAAACCTCGCGGCACAGATTCGCCAGTCCTGGGACACCACGGACAATATTGGCAGTGACCACCTCCCAATTGTCTTCTCCCTGGCCAAGAACTCAGGCGACAGAGAACAGCACTGGCAAGCCAGGTGGAATTTTGCCAAGGCAGACTGGGTGGAATTCAGGCGTCAACTGGACGCGCTGGAAGACCAGCACAAAGAGATTCCTGACAGCGCCGCAAACGCAACCAGCGGCCCCTGCACCGACTGCGACCATCAACGCCTCTGCAATGAGATCCTCCTGGCCGCATCTATGGCGATCCCCAGGGACTCCCACACCAGGACCGGCAAACCGTTCTGGACCAACGCCTGCGCGAAAGCGTGCCGGAACTGCAACCAGGCCAGGAAGCGAGCAGAACATAGCAAATCCCCGGCCGACATCAGCGCTTACCACATCTCCCGCCACCAAGCGGACGACACCATCAAAGCGGAGAAAGAAAAATTCTGGCAAGAGCGCGTTTCAGAGCTTGGCATCAATAGTGACCTGTTCACCCTTGCCAGAGCCATAAGAGGTGAGCCCCCGCCACCCCCGGCCAACTCCGCCCTCATCATCAAGGCCGACCCTCACTGCGGCACGCCCGAATGCCAGCTCATCACTGACAAAGACAAGGCTAACGCTTTCTGCGCTCTCTATGCCAGTCTCCCGCGTGGAATGCAACAAAGAGGACTGGGCCGTCAACCGCGAGGCGTACCGAGCCATGCACCAAGAGACCAATGAAGCAAGGCTGGACACAGAAATAGCCCGTCCGAGCATTTGCTCCCAGTTCACCATTACCGAGCTGAAACACGTGCTTAGATCTCTTAAATCCTGGAAGAGCCCCGGCCCGGACAACGTCACCAATGAAATACTCAAAAGGCTACCCGATCGCACGGAGCTCCGTCTGCTTAGCCTCATCAACATGTGGCGTACCGGTCAATGCCCCCACTAGTGGCACCCTGCGGTCATTATCCCCATCCCAAAAAAGGGGAAACCCGCGACCGACCCCAGCAGCTTCCGGCCGGTCGCTATGACCAGCTGCATTGCCAAGGTGGCCGAACAGCTGGTCTATCTCCAGCTGCGACATGACCTCGAGCACCGGGGAGTCCTGTCCAATGTCCAGGCAGGCTTCCGCCTAGGGAGGTCCTGCGAGGAACAGATTGCCTGCATTGCGCAATCCATTTTCGACAGCCTGGAAGACACTAGGGCCTTGCACACGGTGCTATGCCTGCTTGACTTCTCTAGAGCGTATGATAGAGTGTGACGAAAGGCACTCATCTGCAAGCTCCGCAACCTTGGCATCCCGGCTCTCATCCTCTGTTGGATTAACAACTTTCTCAATGACCGAGTCCGAGTCGGACAGCAACTCAGCAGAGAGTGAATCTTCCGCGAGGGCCTCCCGCAAGGGTCTGTCCTTGCCCCACTGTTGTGGCTCGCATACATCAACGACCTACCGGCAGTGATCGCGGAGGTAGCGGCGGACGTGGACGTCAGCCTGTATGCCGACGACTTGGCCCTCCTGGCCATCAACCGCAGACTGCTCGAATGCGTGAGCAGCCTGCAGCCCGCACTTGACGCAGTCCACCAGTGGTGCCACAAATGGAAGGTGCAGCTAAGCCAGGGCAAGTGCAGCTACAGCACCTTCACCCTCAATCCGTCCGAAAGCCGCGGCAAAGTCAAGGTGCACCTGAACATCGGCGGCGACCGTCTCAAATTTGAGACTAACCCGGTGTTCCTGGGAGTGAAGTTTGAGGATCATCTTGGCTTCGTAGATCACGCCAAAGATGTCCGCAGACGCATGGCAGCCCGCAGACGTCCGCTACAGGCCATCGCCCACTGACAGCTTGGTGCGGACTAGAACATCCTCCAGGTAGTATACACCGCCACCATTCGATCCGTCGCGGACTACGGCAGTGGCATCTGGCTGGCCCGGGCGGCCCCCAGAACCCGCCTCCTGATCGAGCGCTAGCAGAACGCCTGCACCAGACTCATCACCGGATGCGTCCAGACGACTACCACCGAGAAACTCCTGGGTGTCGTCAACCTCCCCGTGGCCACGTGGCCCTTGAACGCACATGCATGCTCAAAGAATGCATGGCACAGCTCCCAGAGTTGGCCCCGGCACACATCATTGCAACCAGGACCACAAGACTGAAACTTAAAAACTGGACATTTGAAGCCCAAGTGCGCGCCCCCCACAACACTCACCAGGACTCGCCACTGATAACAGTTGCCCATTCTATGGCTGCTGGCGACGTGTGGTGCAGGAACTTCCCTGCAGCCCCATCCTGGACCACCTCCCCTGCACTGCCAGGCCCCTAGGCCCAGCACCCTAGGACATGCTCGGCGCGGAGCGCATCGGCTTCAACACATCACTCACTGACCTCATCCACCATAGCCTACCACTGTCCAAAAAAAAGCTGCGAGCCCTGGACATCATCAACTACCTGGAGAGCAACCCTGCCATCATCTGGATGGATGGCTCCATTGGCCCCAGAACAGTGGCGGAGCAGCCATTGCCCAGTAGCACCAAGCACCCCCAGCCCAGCACGCCCCAGCTGGCACCTGGTGCAGCAACTTTGTTGCCAAGCTTACTGCCTTCTGGGAGGCTCTTTGCCTGCTATGCAACTGTGCAGACGCCCCTCCCCCAGAGGCGCTACCATTGCTTTGGACAGCCTCAGCGCCATCACTGCGCTGAGCACTGGCCCACTGGTGCAGACAGACTTGGTGGTGGTGGAATGCTGGCAGCCGCTCCTCTGACTAGGCAGACAGGACTGCCCAGTCACCTTCTGCTGGGTCCCAGCTCACTGCGGCGTAACCAGCAACAAGGCAATCCGCCAAAGCAGATGCGCCCTGGACACGACTGCCCTGACCAACCAATGGAAGCTGCCCCGTGACCTTCCACACCGCCTCCAGACCATTGTCAACCAGATGAGGGCAGGCGCCAGCACCATCAATAACAGCATCCGTCACAGGCTAGGGCTTGATATATTGCTGGCCTGTCCCGACTGCGGAGCTAAGGACACCACGTGGCACGTCCTTTTTAAATGCCTGAGAGGCAACTTAGGCCTCGCAGAGTGGCGGAAATTCCCGCAGCTGCGGGAATTCAACCAGATAAGCGGGAAAGCGGGAAAGTAGAGATTTTGTTGGATTTCAGCGGGAATTGAGCAAGTGGCCATTGAACTGTCACAGAAAGCTGGATTTGTGTCAGAAAATCTGCAGTTCACTGAGTTCAGATGAATAGCAATCAAGAAAATGTTCCGTTTTTTGTCACACAATATTTTTCCTCAAAGCCAACTTTGTATTAATAACAGCATAAATATAATTGACAGTTAACTTATTTAACTTCGTCTTATGTACCCTTTGTATTATGTCTTGTTACTTTCTTGTTCAGTCATCGATTCAGAGTGACAGATAGCAGAAAGGTTATGACAATGGTTAGATATTAGATAATTATCAGCAGAACACATCATACCTGTCAATTGTTACATCTCATTTCAGCCACTGTGGTATGAGCCATTGCCAAAAGAAGAAGCAGCGGTCTACAACATTTGACGCAGCATGGCTTCAGCAGACAGATGCGAATGGTGCCAAGTATGAAACCTGGGCTGAGCCAGTCAAAGCTGACGTCTCACTGGCCAGGTGCCGTGCTTGCAATCAAACAGTGCGATTGGCAACGATGGGCATAACAGCACTAAAGTCGCACTCTGAAGGCGAGACACAAGAAGAATCTCAAGAAAGTGGCACAGCAAAAGCCAATGACTGCATTCTGCCAAAAGGAAGAGTCGGGTGGCAACAATCAAAACGAGAATACCGCCTCCACAGCAGAGATTCTGTGGGTACTGCACACAGTCGAACGCAGTGAGGCATTCGAGAATTCGGCTCACTTGGTGCAGCTGTTCCAGAGGATGTTCTCTGACTCAGCTTTTCCTCCCAAGATGACACTGTCTCCAAGAAAGATGTCGTACCTGCTGACAGATGGCATCTACAGCTACATCAAGCAGCGACTGCAAGAGCTAATCAAGGATGAGGAATTCTCTCTTCAGGTTGACGAGGCGAACAAGGGCTCAAACAACCGTCTAGCAGTGGTACTTCGCTGCCTGGAGGACTGGGAACTCCGGACTCTACTGCTGGACATGCCAACTGTCGAAACAACGGATGCCAGTTCAATTGCAGCAGCAATTGATGGATTGATGGATGTGTCAATGAGCATGGCGGCAAGATGAGCAACTGTGTGTCGCTGATGTCGGACAGCTGTTCTACCATGCGTGGTCGCAAATCTGGTACTGTGCAGCGGATCCAGGATCAGGGTGCAGCTCAGCTGGATGTTGGTGGATGCAGCCTACATCATGTCCACAATGCATGGAAGGCTGCAATTGACTCACTGGATGCCAACCTAGAAAGCTTTGCTTCTGACTTGTTCTGCCTCTTTCGGTACAGTGGGCCAACAGCGCGACTGTATGCCAGCATGGCGAGCCTCCTTGAAGTTGAGCACCTGAAGTTACAGCGGCCAGTTGAGACATGGTGGCTGCAACTGGCTCCTGTTGTGAGGCGGATTGTTCAGCAGTTTGACCTACTGCTGCAGTTCTTCCAGAGGCATGGAGACAAGCTTGCGAGTGAGAAGGAGCGTGCTGCACGAATTGTCGAGGCATTGAACAACCCGCTTACAAAGCCGCTTCTGCTTCTGGTGCAAGACTGCAGCAACTCAATGGAGTGCTTTGAGAAGCTCTTCCAGAGTGCAGGAGTACAAGTTCATCTTCTGTACGACAAGATGGTCCAGTTGCACAAGGAATGGTTGTTGCCGTTCATTGCCGTTGACAAGATTGACACTATTTCATGGAAGACAGACGTGAAGGACCGTGCCAACTGGGTAGAGGACCGCCACATGGTCATTGGCAGCAGCACTCAAGCTGCTGTTGCTGAGCTGTCAGAGCGTGACAGGCGCCTGTTTTTTGTCAAGGCCCGCCGTTTCTTGGAGACTGCAAGCACAGCACTGTTGCATTACCTGCCATTTGGAAACAGCACACTGCGTTCTGCCAGGCTGTTGGATCCAAAGAACCAGTCATCCAAGTACCTGGAGCAATGGGTGCTAACTGCAGCTAAGACTGCTGGATTGCCTGCAGAGAAGGAGAGCCTGCTTCAAGTGGAGGTGAGGGCTTACATGTCAGAGCAACTTCGTGATGGTGCAGATGAGCTGCCAGTTTTGCAGTTCTGGAAGCAAGTGCTCGATGTTGACCACCCAGGCCGATTTCCAGAACTGCGAGCCATTGTTCGGAAGCTCCTTGTACTTCCGCATGGAAATGCTGATTGTGAGCGTGTCTTCAGCATTCTGTCTGCCCAGCTTGGCAACAATCGGCACTCCTTGTCTCAGGTTGCAGTTCGAGCACTGCTAGTCACACGGTGCTACCTCCTGGGCTACAAGTTGACGTGCCATGAAGTGGCAGTCACAAAGGAGCTCCTCAGCTTTGCTAGGGCGGCGCATCAGGCGTACTCACAGCGCATTGCTTCGGAAAAGCGACAGGAAGATGAGAAGCGCAGGCAGGATGTAGAGCGAGCTCAGGCCAAAGAGTTGCAAGAGAGGATGGCCAAAAGCGAGTCAGCCAAGAAGGCAGCACTTGAAGTGGCCGATCTGGAGAAGAAGCATCAGCAGCTCCTTCGAGAAGTTCAGGAAGCAGAACGAACTACCGAGCTTGGACGGGCACAGGAACTGAAGAAGCAATCAGCCCTTCGAGAACTGGAGGCCAGCAGGGCACATGCCTTGAAGAACCAGCAGAGAGTTCAGAAGAGGCTGACTGATGATGCTGTTGAGGAAGCAATTGGACTCAGTGTGAAGAGGAAGAAGTGATTGGTCCTCTGCTTGATTGTTGAACATTGAGCATCAGTCATTTTGTTATTTTCTTGGTCCTTCTATTTGCTTAAATGTAGTGTTGTCCCAATTTGTGGTGCCCATAGAGACATAGACATGTATTTTTTCCAGCATTACTTTTTTGTGTTAATTCAAGTGTGCAGTTGCAGGCCCTGTAGTTGTTGCAGCAATGCAATTCTGTGTGTAAGCAGCATAAAGTGAATGAAATATGATATATGTATTTTTTGCTCAAATGTAGTGGTGTTTTGCTTTGTGGCATCTGCCATAAACATGTTATTTTTCCGGCATTACTGTTTTGTGGTAGTTCCAATTACTGTATGTGCAGCAATACCCCTAATGTTGCATGTAAACATTATGAACAGGAATGTAAGAAAATATGAAAATAAAGTACAAAAAAATTGCATCATTTGCAAAGCAAATGCTTTTTAAAGAATTTTTTATATAAATATTTGTTAGTTGATTAGTGAGTTTATGATTTGCATACAGTATGTGGAATTACGAAATGTTAAAATAAAAAATAGTAAAATACAAATATAAGGCATAAAAAGTACTATGGGAAGCCCTGAAAGTATCTGCGGGAATTATACCCAGCTGCAGGAAAGTATGGAAAATTGGCGCTGCGACCCCTGAGGCAACTGCCCTAGGGCCATCTTTGGGCTTACCCGGAGGAATTGGATTCCCCGGGTCATATTATCTGGCTCCTTTGCAGCATGGGGTGCTTGCCCCCCTCTAGATCGGCAATGCTGGAAATAGAAGCACCCTGAAGAAGAAAAAGTAGCCAGCTGGCACTGCTACCCCACAAGGCCCTCAGCAGCCACAGGGCCTGGGAAATGCTTGAGGCCCAGGGCAGCAGCTGGCCTGGTAGCAATGCAGCAGCTACTAAGGCCACCCCCTGGGCCCAGCACACCAAGAGACTAGCTGTCCTATGTTGAAGCCCCAAGACAAGCATGGCCATTTTTCCGGGGCATGCCCAAGATAAGCTGCAAGAAGGCCTACCAAGAAAGGTGCCATTTATGCTCGAAGAAATGCATGTCATTCTCAAAGCCACCAGATTCTTCACAGTGTTTAATGGAGCACTCAAGGTGGATGCTGGTGCACCTGCTGAGGCAACAGTAGAGGCTCCTAGTCAGTTAGCAGTGCCAGTTAGGCCCAGGCTTTTTGCAGAGGATGTAAGAAAGGCTATTGGGGCGCCAACAGAGACCCAAGCCCAGGAGGCAGAAGCTGCCACTAAAGATGCCCCTCCTGGTACCGGAGCAATTGCTGGAGCAAGGATGCTTAGCCCAGATCTGGAACTAGATAAGACAATCATGTCTCTAATAGCTGAAGAAGGCTTAGAAGGCAAAGAGCTGTTGGCCCAAGTTGAGCTAGTCATAGAGGAAAAAGATAAAGACATGGATATAGGCAGCATACCAGGCAGCACACCAGGCAGCCCAATGGTAAAGCTCAGTCTTGGTAGATCAACTGGGAGCTAGTAGTGACTCTGAGCAGCCCAACGAAGAAGCTGGGGGTCATCTAGCAACCTGACTACATTTGGCCTAGGGTATCAGCACAAGAAGGGTTTGAGCCCATTGAGTATCTGATCATCTCCATGGCTCTGGGTGCCAAAACTCTAGCAACAACAAGATCCAGCACAAATACTGCCACTGACAAAGAGATTGACCTTTGCGCTGCATACATACAATGCTGGCCATAGTACAGGCCAAACTTCATTGTTATCACATTGATGCCCAGTTATGCACCAATTTTATATTACCCTGATATAGCTAAAAAATTTTAAACTCAGGAGTAAGTATAAATTTGAATTCAAATGTCAAAATAATTTAGCAAAAAATGAGAAAAATGCCTAAATCTTAAATATTTAAAAACCATTTTGTGTACTAAGTAGACCAGGATGGAATTCTTGCAGAAAAATTGCAATGCGTTTTTGTGTTTTAGCAAAAAATGAGATAATGCAACAAAAGTTCAGAAAAAATGTGCATAATATGAAGGGTCTTTGCACATTTTGGCACACAAGCGTGGCACACACAAATGTTTTTGGGCCAAAATTGTCCGGGGGACCTTTTTTGGTCCTTCAAAGCTAGTAAGAGCATAAATGGCACACAGTGTGCCACCTTCCTGAGTATGGATTGTGACGAATTAAATTATTTTGCGCATTATTTGAAAGTTCCATTTTTCTGTTTTGCATGAGCGTGCCAAATGTAAGAATTCCATCCTGGTAAGTAGACAAACTAGCAATAGACAAGATGACTAGCACCTGGCTTTACACAAGTTTTAATATATTGATGACATTGAAAAAACTAAATATTGCAATACAGCTTTTATGTTGGCAAAATATAATAATGAAAACTGTACAATTATGGTATATTTATGGGCATAGACTTAAAAGCATTTAGGCTTCATGGTATTTTGCTGTAATACTTGCTCTACTCTTACACTATTAATTTTAGGGGACCTAGGTCTAAATTGATTAGTAGAACTAAATTTGGAACAAGTTAAAGCAATTAGGTCTTAGGATAGAGTTTAATACATTTTTATAAATCTAAATGTATATTTTTACCTGTATCTCCAATGATAATATATTTAAAAAGATAAGCATAAGACGACATTTGGTCAGCAGAGCTAAGTCAAGATAAACTTGCTTGGAAACAAAAAAAATTTATGCAAGTACTTTTGATTATCTTTATCTGAATTAATATGTTGAACGAACCATTAAACTAGAACGCTCAAAAAATTAATGCAGCTAATTAAAGGGGCATAAAAGTGTGAATTTAAACATAGCCGGTTTCTTAGAAAGTCTACTTAAAAAAGCTGTATGTAAGGAAAACTATTTAAAGCGTAACAATTTCGATTGGGGTTTTTCTTACGCTATATAAAACTTTTACTAAATTAGATTACTCGGTAACAGTCCACTCCAGTAACATCAACAGCATCAACATCGGTATTCGGTGACAAAACCGGGTGTACGGTAGTGGCTATGGAAGGGTTGTATTCGTTTACCTTGTATATTTCGTAGTGATACAATCGAGTGGATCGTCAACTGCAACGACGTAGACTGCTCATTTTGTCAACCAATCCCTAAAGTCTGTCACTTCGTCAACTATAGCTAATGGCGCGGTCTAAAAATATTAGTGCATGTATGTTATATGCAAATTTTCTGTAATAATGCGCCACTTAACTTAAATTTTTACAGGAATATGGAATATGGAAGTTCGGCTATAGAATTTCGGGACTGTAAACTTCTCCTTTGAATATTAAGAAGGGCCACTATCGCTCTACGTACACGTACATGTACATGTACGTGTAGCTCCAAACGAACTCTGCCGTCACCAGCCATAATTTAACTACTCTATAACCTTACATGTAGATCATTATTAGACCTTGCAATTTCGCGCTATGTTCAAAAAGCGAAAAAATTTCCAAGATATTTCCAAAACATACATATAGCTTGCTTTTATCATATTTTAGCCGTGCAGTAAAAGCAAGGCGCTTGTTAATTGAACTTGACTGTCCCAAAACTTGCTGCTAACATGTACATGTACATGTGCTTGTGGAACTTACTAAGAAATGAGATCGGATATTCACATTCTTAGTTTTTTCAACAGCATGTGAATCCGAAATTCTTATATTACATACTGCCTTTGAAAGAGTTTTAAAAAGTTTGAAAGAGAGTTTAAAAATAGTTGAAGAACTTACTTTTTTGAAACTCACAATAGAGCGAGGTAGCAAACCCGTTTGACTCCATTTGTTATGCTGAGTGATTTACACGTATTCGCTACGTCATCATAAACCTACTGGGTTATGAGTGAAGTTTCCCGTCGTAAACATAATCAAAGTAAAAAATGTCGGCTTGTTGGGTCAACAGTGCGTATTTACTTAAAGTATTTCTCAGGATACTTTTCGTGCACTCGGTAAGTGGAAGCAGCCAAGTGGGGGGGGGGGGGGTAAACACAAAAGTTAAATCAAGTAAAACCCGATAAATTGCTGATTTTTCTATAGCATTTTGATTTTGATTGTATTTTCGATTTGATTTTCCAATAAATAGTAGCTGTAGCCAAACTTCCAAGCAGAGCATCTGCTCGGTAGGAGACAATTTGTGCTTTTAAGTGAGGTAAGCTTAATCCCACAATGCTTTAATTAACTCAGGACTGAGCATCTGCAGGTACACAGCCTTCAGATGCACCGTGCAGCTAGCTGCGGTTGTGTGTCTATGTTTCTTTCAGTAACTATAAATATAATGAGCTAATGTGAACTTTCAGTTTCTGATAAATAACTGATGAGAACAAACGATCCATTGTAGGCAACACCCTGATTTGGTATCGCCATTAGAGCAGTTTTGGTAGATTGGCGTAATAAAAGAGTCTGACCACTGTTTGGGCGTGCGTCTGTTTGCAATAGGCTTGCAATACATAAAGCCGATTTAATCATGGAAAAAAACTAAAAGCACTATGCTCATTAGTTATTCGATTGATTAATCCTATAGCTTTCTTCTTCAGACTTTTTACCGATCTTTCAATTAGGTCGTCTGAACTTTAAATGTTCGATATAGCTACCTGCCAATTTGCTTTTACTTGTCTGTTTGTTGTCTATTTAGACCGCTAATGATAACCAAACATAATTGGTTCGTCTCGATTTCCGATATGGGAGCCTTTGTCTAGTGAACTCGTTTGTCTGCAAGAACAGAACAGTCTGGGAGTGTTTGATGAGGGCATTTCTTGAGTGCCGTTATTTAAGACCATTCTCTTTAGTGTTTTTAATTGCTTCTAGTAGGTTTTAGAGGTTTTATCCAAGCCATTGTGCTCTGCTCACTAATGATCTTGTCGTTTGGTCTGCGCCTTTTCTTTCAAGCAGCACACTTGCTGCTTCGACACCAAAAAACACTGAAAACATTTAGGCGATAATGATATTTTTGTAGTCGGAAGAAGTCATGGAATTTTCAAGTTGATCAAACAAATTAAAAGCAATTTCTTGAACAGATGACTCCCCACTTCCCACAACTATATTTCTGTTTGCTACGACCCGAAAGTGCAACTCTATATTATAAACTGAAACTGCATGCCTTTCCTTTACGCTCGTAGGAAACGCAAATTTTTTTCCTAAAACATTTTCCCAACTTGTCTATCAAATCTACGAAGTATCTCGTACCCTGTACTCCCAATTAAATCGCTTCACTGCAATCCCACGCTTTGTTTTTTACTGTTAATACCAGCCTTAATTATGTTGCAGTTGTGCAGGAAAAAAACGATTGCCTCGATCTAGATTAATTTTTTAGGAAAAGCTGCCTCATAAATTTAGGGATAGAGGCTGTAGCAATTAATGTAAAAGCCCTGAAAGCATCCGGCTTCTCTGTGGATCACTTGAGCAACTTCCGCATACGTAAAACAACATCGCATTCTGAGAGCAAATTATTTTGATTTGTTATAATGTGTCTTGCACACCATGGGACTATGAATTAAGTGCATTTATGCAGCTCATATTGCATTGAAGGCATAAGAGTTTGTGACGATTAAGGTATTTCGAAGTCTCAAAACGTTGAGACAGTGCATGCCAAATAAAATTTTGCGGAAAACCCCTTGATTTTGCTTAAGCCAAGGAAACAAATTACAGCCCACGTGCATGCAAATACTGTTTGATACTGTATCTCTTACGATCTTTGATTTAGGCCTTAAAATTACAAGGTTAACTCGGCCAAACAATTTGGGAGGGCTATCACCAAAAAGACTACCTAATGTTTCAAATTACTTCCTCATGGGTGATGGGTGAAGCAACTTCCTAATCATTTATTCTGAAAGTAGCAACTGTAGCGAATTTAGCTTCGTGATCAGTAGAGGTTAGTAAGGTCACGCCAAAGCTGTTTTAACTTGTCTTCCCTCGATCTCTCACCGCCTAAATAAGTTGTGAATGCCGACTTCGTGACAAGTGTATCTTTCCATCTCCTGCAGTCCTTCTAAGGATGAGACGCAATACGGGCAATTAATTGAAGAAGTGGAGCAGTGCCGCAAGCAAGCATGCTTTCACCTGAGATGAACCTATACTGAGCAAGTGTCTTTCACTTTTCGGGCCAATCAGGCCAATCACGGGGTAGGACGAGATCAAATCATCGGAAGGAATTGAGGCAGGCCCAACCAGGAAAATAACATTATACAGTGTATAAAGGTACGTACCTAATTCCTTCCAAATCCCATCACACCTTTACTCTTATAGTATTGTTGTTTTTTTCGTGGTATAAACGAGCAAAAACAAGGTAACCTTAGGGACTATGGCCGACATAGTTCTGCATCAAAACGTCGCCAACAGGATCTACCAAGTCTACCTGACCATCCTGCTATTCGGCGGCCTGCTTGGCCACGCCCTCTCAGCCGCCGTGTTCTGCAGATTCCGCAGCATCGCCAGCGTTAATACGCGCGCATTTTTCGTCTGCTTGTCGGTAGCTGACGCGGCGGTTTTGGTAACAGCCGTGCTTCGGTACTGGCTGAAGCTTCTGCTGCAAATCGATATTCGAAATAGCAGCTTGGCTAGCTGCCGGGTTCATACGTTTTTTGTCTATTTGTTCGGCGACCTGGCATTGTGGCTGCTGGTGGTTTTGTCAGTGATTCGGCTATTGTCCATGGTCAAGTGAGTGTCTGAATGATCAACCATTGATCTTAGCTGACCGTATAGCTGGAAACATGCAGCATTTCATTATTCGGATGAATAACCTTCTTTGGAATGCAAATATTTAGCTTATGATTCACCAAATGAAACGATGCAGATAATGTCGTAATCAGTGGCGTACGTCACATTAAAGAGGCACCCACCTCACAGAAATAGGAAACCCAATTAGATTGCGCTCTTTTGGGCAGTAAAATTAAATTCCTGCGTAGGCCACTCGTCATATCGCCATCTAACTACCTTAAACCAAATTCAGACCCACGTGGCGCCTGCCGCACACCTCTCAAAGCTTCGTGCCGATCCTGATCGCCCTGCTGACGCTGGTTTCTGTTGCCAGAAACTGGCCTCTGCCAGCCTACTTGACACTTATAGCGGAGCCAATATCTGCAACAACAGCATCAACAAGCGACATCAATGCGACTGAAATCTCCGCCGAAGAATCTCGACTAGTAGGCCAGCAGGTCTATTGCGACTTTATCGATCAATCTGTGAATCGGGTTTTCACCGCGGCAGACTTTGTGCTGTACAGCGCTGTTCCCTGCTGCCTCCTGGCCAGCTGCAACATCTGCCTGGCTGCCCTGCTGTACAGGGCGGCAGCCAAGAGGCGAACGCAATTCGGCACCGGCGTCTCCGCTGCTGTGAGATTTGAGTTATCTAATTCTGATCAATCTATTCACCAATTAAGGTATAATTTTACTATACGAGTATGCGTGGTGTTTTCATACTAAAGGGCCTAGGTATAAAGCGGCTTTTGGGATCAAAATTTACAACCATAAATCAATCTATCCGTCTATTGATCTAGGAAAGTTTCAATGAGGTTTTACAGGGACATAACTTTTACAGGTCAGCCTGTTTGATTTTATAGTACAATTAATAGGCTCAGTTTTACTTTAGTTGGTTAATCTATCCCTACTATAGGTCTAATATATTCTCAAGCAAATAGATCACGAAACAAAAATGAAAGCCATCGTTCAATCAATTTTTCTGGCAGGTCAGTATCACATTTAGTGCTCTGATAAATCAATTTATTTATTCAGCGTTTCGGTGAATTAAACAAATACTATATAGCATGGAAAGCACAGCTATAGGAGGAGCTTTTACCTACGTCTATATCGATATTTGATCTAGGCATCTATTTTTATAAAGTACACGTAAACTTTCGATGCAATAAAAGTTTTTATTCATTTACTTGTCAATAAATTCATTCCTACATCGAAAACGCAGGCAGCCCACGAGTCCGAAGCTCAGAGTCGTTCAGGTACCCAGATGGTTCTCATCCTCTCGGCCTTCTACTTGTGCTCAAACCTGCCCTCGATTGGCTACTCAGCCCTGAGCTCAGCTTTCAACAGCAATCTAGGCCTGCAGCCTGAGGTGGCCAACCTGCTAGCTGACTACCTGGTGATGTTTCATTTCAGCGCCAATGGAACCAGCTTTCTGTTCTACTGCACCTTCAATGCCAACTTTCGCAGATGCTTGAAACGGCTGGTGCTCTGCAGGTCTGGCTCGGGCTCTGTGCAGCCGCTCGTGACGTAGGGGGGCGGGGCTGCTGGTATCACAGAGATCACAGAGACTAGCGGACTTAAAATGCGGACTTAAAAAACCGTGACAATGCCTAGTTATCATCTAGTTCGAGTCAAAAGGAACTGGCTTGATTATGATAAACCGTAAAAGTGACCCACTGAGACAGCTGACGAAGTCTCAGGTTTTAATCGTAGAAATTATGTCAGCTGTGGAGGATTATTTCATAGGGATAAAAGAAATTGTAATCATAGATAGTGAGAGTGATTCAATTCAGAAGGGTGTGGCCTCTTCGAATTGCTAGGTCAAAGGAAAATTGAATTGCACTCTATTATCTATCTATCTATCTATCTATCTATCTATCTATCTATCTATCTATCTATCTATCTATCTATCTATCTATCTATCTATCTATCTATCTATCTATCTATCTATCTATCTATTTATCTATCTATCTATCTATCTATCTATCTATCTATCTATCTATCTATCATAGAGAGATGTCTATTGATGCGAATTATTTATCAGATTATATTCTATTATAGCCAAATATTTTAGATACTTGTAGAAGGGGTTAAAGTGTATAGCATTAATTATTCGGAATTTTTTCGAATTGTATGGTAAAAGGAATTTCGGAATTAATTTGTTCAAAATCTACTACTTGGTTGCTTTTGTTTTTTATTTTTTTCTGTAAGATTATTCGGGATTCTCGCTATAGATTAAAAACCGGAATTCGGCCCGCACTAAATTTGTCCAACTTTTAAAACTCATTCGGCACCTTATTAAGTCAAAATCGTGCGTTCTTGCCTGCAAAACTGACAGCCTATTTATTGGCTCACAGAACCTAATTTTGCCAGCTAATCACCAGTTATGGACTCCGTTTTTGCCCACAAGTAAAAAGCAAACGTTTCAAGCCTTTTAAAAAAACGTTATTTTTCCTGCGTGTCCCCAGATGAACTCTCTGGGATTTTCAAGTGGCTACACGTGAAAACTTCTGCGAGTGTTCGAGAAAGGCTTTTCTTCGAAGTTCGACATGAAAAGACAAATGGAAAATAAATGCTTGTTTTTTGGCACAAATACAAAAAATCGCTTTATTTTCACTGACACGGTCATCGCATTTGTAAAAAAATGAAATTCCAGTAACTTGATTTCTTTTAGCTGAGTTTGAGGAATATTGGACTTTGCAGCCTCATTTTACTAATCAATTTCTTCGTTACGATTGACTTTGATCATGTAAATCGCAGAATACCTATGAATAAATTCCCTATATTGTTTGCGCTTTTAATAAATAAACAAAAATTTAATTACTTTATAGCATTTGTAAATAATCCGGGTAGCATAAATTCCGTTATTTTTCTTTTTTTCAATTCTCAGTCACGCTACTCGTCAGTACCTAGTTACGGACTAGAATTAGTTAAACTTGCTGATGCATGCAGACTTCTTCAAATTATTTATAGGAAAATCGTGCCTCTATTTTGGCCTCTATTTTTCGCCCCGCTCAAACGTACTGTAGCCTATTTACATGTACATGTAGGTGGGGTGGGGTGGTAGCAGCCCTCGTCTACCCCTGGGCACGGGCCTAGCGAGCGGTCATTTACGGGTCACGTGTGAAGATTGCGCAACACGTGTAGTGACCTTGACACCCACCCCAACTCCATTGTTCTCTTATTAAGACTGTTGCGCGACCCCAGACCCCAGAACGTACTTAGGAATATCATATGTACTTAAAATCATTGGATATTATTAACCTTCTGGCAATAAGTTTTTTATCCCTGTTTGTTTAGCGGTCTAATTTGCTTTAATAATTAGATGATTGCGCAACCTCCCCACCCCAAGGTCGTCTGTGACCCTTCGGCGAACCCTGTCACGTGACTTATTTCAGCCAATCGGAGCCAGACAGTGGGTCAAGGTCGGGTCAGGTTTGTCGCTGCCACAGTTCACGCGCGTGATACGTGATTGTCACGTGATTTTAGGTTCATACTATAAATATAAATATAAATATTCGGCCGTTGTCGCCCAGAAATTTTTAACCTTTCGGTTTCCTGAGACGTAATCCTCTCCCCTTTCGAGCATCTCGATATCTCCCCATCCAGCCCCTGTCAGTCGTGATTCTCCCGGCAGTAACTTACACCCACTGAAGTACGATAATATTCCAGTGGAGTCCTGATCGGTTGAGGAAGCCCTGTCCCAGTTGGAAGAATCCTTCCACCCTACAAACCCAGAATAGACAATTTTTCTCTAATGAATTCAGCGAGAGTTCTTTCAGAATCGGATATCATAATTTCCCAATTAGATTCTTCACGGTAAGCGGAATAATGCATCAATCATCTTTAAAAAAATAATAATTTTGGATTAATAACTCAATCAAAACAATCGAGAGTGTGGATTGGATGCCCCTCCGGGTCAAAGATAAGAACCAAGAAGTCTTCCCGACAAGTAAATCGACTTCACTTTGCCTCTGTTGGTAAAACCACTCGCTCTGAAGGTTTCGGCGCCAGTAAAGAACCGCAGAGCTTTTAGTTTTTTACCCTTGGTTCTCTTTTATGATTAAATTTTCGGCAATTATTCTACATTCCAATTTCTTGCCACCCGTCATGTTTTGTGTATAGTATTGATTACGAGTGGGTCAGTGCCTACCTTAGGCTCAACAATAGCTCCCTCCTGTTGTTGAGGGGCTCCTGAGGGGCTTATCACGTCTCCATTGGCCAACGTGTGAACATTATAAGTCCTTATCGGCTCTTAACTTTCGGTTAGTGATGGATAACCGTGTGGCATGCCTTGTGTTTTTGTTGGACCCGCAGTGATAGAGTCTGACCTCGTCTTGCACCAGAAATGTTTTATGACTTGGTAAGTGTCTTTAACTGTTTATAAGGGTCGTATAAGCAAGTATCAATATTGTATTTTTATAGAGAAAATGCAATCGTTAAAGTAATACATATACTGTAGTCGATTCCCGACTCCACTGGTACAATTTGTGTCCTTTAGCAAGACACTTAACTCTGCATTGCTTCAGTTCACCCAGCTGTTAAATGGGTACCAGCATCAGCTGGGGTAATTGAAGGTGGGTGTGGCGTCCCCCAAGTCCATGGACTGAACAGCTGTACGCAGTCTTCAGAAGCGCCGCGCAATCGCTGCGGCTGCGCTGTTGGCTGCACATCTGGCCCGATTGGGACAGGTGTAATCAATTATTATTATTATTATTATTATGTAGCGAAGTATAGCTCCTAACCAGATAATTAATCTTATACTACATGTACTGCTTTCGATAATCAAATGATAATCAGCAGGAGGGCTGTTTAATTTATATTGATACCGGTACAGTACACACACACACTCTGTGTACAAATAAATATGGTATACAAGCGAAATTTCTAGGAACACTATACATTCCCTATGCCTTGTGGGCTGCTCTCAAGAGAGAAAAATTGCGCAACTGGCCTAGAGAAATGTAAATTGCACAATATGTGGACACTGCACACGAAATTTTTTAATTAACAACGCGGGATCGAACCTGAACCACAATAATACACAAGGCAGATGCGCTGGTTCCTTATTTCCTATAAACACTTCCCATTAGTGCAAGTGATCAATCTAAGTGCACAGTTCTCTAAGAAGGAAAGAAAGAAGGAAGAAAAAATGGAACGTTCTTTTACGTACTTCCGAGATACAGCCTCGGAAAAAATTGCATCCACATGTTTTAGGAGAGAAACAATTACATAGTTTAGACAGGTTCTTTGTTTAAATATAATTCTAATATTGGCCTTTTATTGGAGCATTAAACTTGAATTTGAAAAATATAAACAATCAAATCAAAAGTACTTTATACATAAATGCTTATATTGTAAGTGCTGTAAATCATTTTAAAGTTGAATCAGGACGCCTAAAAAACTAAAAGAAACAAACAATCAAATATTGACTTCGAAAATCATGCCTAATTAATACAGAGTCAAAGAGGTTCCTCGGACTCGCAAGCGCCACCGGGTAGTCGAGGATCTCCGTACAGCATGGCAGCCGCCCCGGGCCTAATGTTTTCAGCCAGACTCACCAATCGGCGAACTTCACCAGGCGAGCATCGCAGCTGAGCCACCACAGCCGGGATTCGTTCAGGCAGTTTATCTGTCATGTGCAGCAGCAAGCGAGCCTGTTTAGCTCGACTTTGTTGAAACAGCCGGAGCTGGGCTGCCTGACCGGCGGGCAAACTTAGCAACCGGTTGACCAGGGGCTGCACCTGGACATGACAGATCAAACGGATGAGGGGTTTTGACAGAAATTTGGGATACATTTTGAAAGGTCAACCTCAAGACACATTTTGGAGCCAATCTGGGGACATTTTGGAATCAATCTTGGGATACATTTTGACAAGAATCAATCAAATATGACAGTATGGAAATTGACGAGTAATCATACTCTTGTAAATAGACAGTTTCATCTTTCAGAGAAAATTTTAAAGCATTCATACTTTATTCCTTAAGTCAATCAACTGTTTGTTATAATCATGGCGTTGCTTCGTGACATCTGCTAGCCGCCACGAGACCTTGAAATGTTGTGGGAGCTTGAGCTGAAGTTCCTTACCGGGTTGAAAAGCAAGGAAAAAAAATCTCTCACGGGCCGTGCATGTTAATTAATAGAAATTAAAGTACTTTAGACTTATTCAATACATAATCTTGAAGAAGACTTAAATTTCCATCACTAAAGCTACTTTTGAAACTATAATTGTCGACTTTAAGTGTCCGTTTTTACTGAAAAGGATCGATACATTCGCAACCAGAGCCATACTGGCGCCGTGGTCAACAATTGGGCCGTCGGTCGAACCCAGGCTGGCTTGCTGAACTCAAAACGAGGAGTCGGGTTCTGCGAGCCAGCCTTCAGGCTGGCCGGTGAGTCCACAGCTCCGTGAGGTAACCTAACGTTGCAAGCCTGCCAGAACCAGTTACTTCCCAACTGCCAGCCTCCAACATGAAAACTTTTCTCCCATTATGTCAACACTGTTCTTGAGCGAGTAGAGTGCAGCATCTCGTTACGAGTCGAAAGCATCGGCGTACCTTGGGCGAGGCCCTTCAGTCCGCTGCAGGCTGTCTGGACCATACAGTCCAGGACGGTGCGTTGACATGCTTGTAGGCGGGATCCGAAGTAGCTGCTGCACGAAGCCGTCGGGGACAGGGGGAGCTGGCCGTCCGGAAGGCACCGCCTGGTTGCGGACGAAGGCCCAAACGAAACTGGTCGCAGTCGTGTGCCGCACCAGGTGGCTGCACCTGTCGAACACGAAGATTCGGCATTTTGAGCTTGAGCCGGGTTTTCTCCATCACGTGGAAGCCCTGGCAACTGGGCCAAGCTTCGTGCAGGCGGCAGCAGCACGCGATTTCCGTTGTCACATCGTCGGCCATGGCGACGTCGCGGGTGAACTCGGGCTTCAGGCACACTGCGGACTGCCTACGGTGAAGCCGCTGCCCTGTTCACTGTTGGCTGCCACGGCAGAATTCATGACAAGGACACCGCAAAGTTATCGCAATGAAGATGAGGCGAAGCACTACAATCAGAAATAAGGCCATTTTAACTTTCAAATGAGCAAGCACTAGTGCCGTATAATACTTTTACCAACATTCAAGTAGTACTTTATCAGTAGGGAATAAACAAAATTGTGACTTACTGTTGGCCGCGAAACTAATCTGCAAAAGTGCCAAACAGTTTGACAAGCACAGTGAGTCAGAAAACTGACTGCTGTGTCCCGAATAATTGGTGACTAGTAAATCAATTTAGAATATTATTTAGCTTACTAAAGCTTATCCCAATCATTTTATAAGCAGTCAAACAAACAATGAAAATTGATGTACAGTAACTATTGAGCCACTTGTTATTCTTGTTTTTTGAAATGCTATCGTTTAAGATTCAATGTACTCGTTAGTATGATAACGTATTTTACGAGTAGGTACCAAATGCAATAACTCTAGAGCAATTCAAGAGTCAATATATTTTAACTCTATTGTAGACACTGAGTCAATCAATCAATCAGTCACTCTGTGATTCACTCAGTTAGTCTGTCACTCATCCCGTAACTTAAATAATCAACTTGCCTTAATCACCTCACTCACCTAGTCACTCCTCATCCAATTAGTCAGTGAATTAATCAACCGCTCCACTTACTTTACACTTACTTTATCATTTGACACAATCATGTACGTTCTTAAGCTCGGAACAGTACACGAGACTCGGCTCCTGAAGAAACTATTTTGACTTTGAGCAAGGCACCTAAAAATCACTTGATCCCAGCATTGCTTCAGTCCACCCAGTCCAGCCAGATTGAGGAGCACTAATTGTGCAGCGGGAAAATTTTGGCCCATCGAGTCCTGTTTTAATTGCTTTTTATTTTGTTAAAGAAAACTCAAAGCGCATATTTCATCATAGTTTTCAATGAGCTTACACGACAATTCAAAAAAACATTATGCAAACAGACACTCTAGACTATAAAACACTGACAACATATTTACAGTCGACAGCAATTAAAGAGTTGAGAGACCCTTGCGTTCCCAACTGACGGGTGTTATTGACACAAATTGCGATTGGCATGTAATATTAGGCACTTAAAAGCAATTGATAGTCAAACTATAAGGATTGTTAGTCACATTTGACAGTTTTCAATGACTCCGCAGTTTTCGTAATTCGCCGAGCAATTCTGCTACAAGGACACCTTAAGTAGGAAGGACGGGACACTTCGTTTCGTGGAAAGTTTTTGGATTCCAATCTTCGCGAAAAAAAATACACTGCGGAGAAAGAAAATTTACAGATTTTCAACATAAAATTAAAGATTGCGCTCGATTGGAAGCAGATGCAAATCTTATATTTTGCTATGTGGTTCCTGCTTTCTTATTCCATCGAACTACGTACGTTTTAATTTATGAAAAATTGATCTTCCTATTATTTTATCGATATTAGTTCACTTTCGTAAAAAAACTACTAATGACAAATCGCCAATTTATAGAGAATCAGACATTGACATGTGACTGGACTAGCAAGATTATGCTGATTGATAGAAATGTTCTTTGAATAAAACAGACTTGGTTAGAAGAGGATCAGAACCTGCGCAACATTTAAATACCCAATTTAATTGAAATTATAATTTTCGACAAATTTTTATCAAGGAAAATAATTTAAACATTAAGGACATACATAGTTCGATAGAGTAAGAAGGCAGGAACCACATATTAAAAGATGAGATTTTTATCTGCTTCCAATCGAGCCCAATCTTTAATTTTATGTCGAAAAACTTTATCACTGCCGTGTATTTTTTTCGCGAAGATTGGACTCCAAAAACTTTCCAAGAAACGAAGTTTTCCGTCCTTCTACTTAAGGTGTCCTTGTTCTGCTAGCGTACCGGTAACCCTAAGTAAACGAGTTCAACGTTGCTCAAAAAATCTCTCTGCTGGGTTTAAAACCGAAACTTTTGTCGCCCGCAAGCTTGCAGATGGCTATTTTTAGAAACCGTAGGCCATGAACTCGCAAATCGTGACGGCATCTGGCACTTCCTTCCGGTTGACAATCCTGATCCGCGATCCAACGCGTTGCAGGTGTGAAGTTGGCCACACCAAACGGAGTGCTAAGCCGAACCTGGTTGCACAAAATCCCGTCAACAAGGAGATCGGAACTTGTTGAGCCTCTCAGCGCAGCAGTCCTGCCTGTTGTAGATGGTGACGAAGGACACGAGCGAGGGAACGACCAGATTAGCCTGCCACCATTCGTTGGAGTTCGGATTGGTGTGCGTGCAGGAACCTGACATTAAATTCGAGTTCACATTGCCATCCAGAGCGCGGTCGCAAGTTTTGGAATGGTAGGAATCTGTAGAGCTCTGACTGCAGCTAGCAATTGGCAGCCGCTTTATGTCTAAAAACAAAATCAAAATTAGGAAATATGCTAACCTGGATTTGGTGTGAGCACTGGGCTATTTTAAAAAGTTGCAGCTCGATAACCTACCCAGTACGAAGACTTCACACGCCCCGGTGATGATCCAAGCACTCTCATGGAGAGACGCGTGCAAATCAAACAGCCGACAAGCTCCGAGCAGCCAATAGAAGCCAAAACAGCCCGTCGTGAAGCGGCAACGGAAGCTGCAGCTGATCTCGCTGACTGCGGGCCAGATGAAGAACTCTTTTGGAGCGATAGCGCTGTTTGTCCTCATAGCAACAAATCTCACAGTCGGATTAGAGAGCTCATCCGCATAGCAACTGAGACAGATAAAAATAAAAATGATATGTTTTGACATCACCGATTGCAATGCCAAGGTTTGCTTAGAAAATGCTTATCGACTAAACTGGAATTAAAACCAGCCGATTAAGCTTTTTTTGAAGCAGCTACCTTACTGTTCTAGAGGAAGGGCTCAAAGTATAATTGTGTATACGCTCGCATTTTCATTTATTTGATAATTTTCTGCCTAGTAGACAAATACGAGCTTACTCATTGGCTCTCGTGAATTCAATATTTTTATTTAATTTTAAAAAGCAGTGGAAAAAAACTACTGTTTATCAATTAAATTTATTTTTACTATTTAAAGTAGGATGTTCTAAATCAGTTGTAGTAAAATTTTATTGCATTGTATCGCATCACAATCCCGACTCGATGCCCAAACGGCGTAACCTTGGGGAAGTGCACGAAATCTAAAAAATTCCGCATTCAATATAATTTTAAAACACGTCGATTTCAGATATTGACCAACTCATGAAACGATTTTTTTCGTCAATTTACCAGTTTTTTTTCAAATACAGCTTACCCTTCTAAAACCGTTTAAGTACCCTATAATATCATTGTGGTAAATTAATTAAGTAGGTAAGACAACTAATTAAGTTTTTATTTTAACTTTAATTCCAGTGTTGCACTGCCTTGTCAGTTCTAAAAAAAGCTAAATCTGCAGGAAGGCTGCAGGCACTTTGAAGCTTGAAGCGACATCGTCCCACAACCAGCGACTGGGCATGACTGTCTATTGCGCTGACTCCTGAAGCACTCAAATAGGGACATACAAACTAGCGACGGTTCCAGGAATGTACATTCCCCACAACTGGCCCATAGCCCAACCAATTCGTGCACAAGGTCCCAAATTAATGTGACCCTGCACACGAAACCGCGCTAGGGAAAATAGCTAACCTACAACGCGGGGTCGAACCTGGACCAGTGGCACACAAGGAAGCCGCGCTAGACCGCCGAGCCATTCGCCCCCGCCTTTTCGGTTCTTAGGAGCTAAATTAGATTGGTCATGGTGGACCAAAGGCGGATTAGTCATGTAGTCAGTCAGTTAGTCAGTTAGTCAGCTAATGCGATCAGAGTCCCAATTACTGACGTAGCCGGAGATGTACTTTAGTGGGGCCCAGAGTTGCGTGGCAACTAAATTATTCATGCAATCACAGGTAGTTAAGGCGCGCTATTTTAATAGCATAATTAGGTCATTTATTAAAGCACCAAGGCCAAATGATAAAAATTTCCTAGTCAACCCAATTAGCTAGTAATTTAAAAGTACATATCCGAATCCCTATAATCCGACCGTGGAAAAAACCCTCAGCAAAAGTCCTCTTTGGGCCTGCCTTGGTCAATTAAACGGCTATGACTTTGAGCTGCGTATGAAAATAAGTCCTCAATTAGTCATGGACTTCGTTTTGAAGGAAGACTGCGGGATGATTCTCCCAGACACTGAGTCAAGACTCGTGTTTTACAACACTAACTGGGAACAAAGAGCTACAAGACAAAGACCTTGATAACGCACTTTGCACTCTATTTTACTATTTTTATAGTTAACAATTGTAAAGATTCGTAGGAATCCAACAAAGGCTGAAACTTAATAAGAAAAATAATATGTTTTACAATTTTACTCTTGCTGTTAATACTAATTAAAGAATTAAATAATACAGTTAGTTTAATATTCGTTCATTCTAGGCACATGAATGAATTCAAAAAGCCAAAGAATTGTAACTTTTTTATCGCCAAGTCATTAAAATAAACACGGTAACGCTTACTAATTAGTATTGATTAGTATATTTGGATAGGGGGGGGGGGGGGGGGAATTGCTGGCCTCTAATGTGAATATTCCGTCTGTCTGCAATTTGATGAATTTAGCTGAATTTTTTCAGCAAAAAAAATATGCCTCATGCAGGCTTATACCGCGCATCTAACTGCTGTAACTATAAGATGCGAAATTTATAATTAATGCCTTTGCTCAGGATTCAGTGTTGGATATCGTAAATTAAGCCCAATAATTGTTGAGCGCATCCGTGTCCAGATCATTAAAAAGTAGCAAATAAAGCCTAGTCTAATTTGCGTAAAACATTTAGAGGTCCAAGTGTCTAAGAAAATGCGCTACACATTGAGATAGGAGACCTGTAGAAGCTTTCTGACTTGAATTAGTCCATTTGAGTGCAACTGCAGCTCTAACTTGAGGACCAGAAGGTCGAGGATGCACTTTTTTAGGCGCACTTATGCAACAGTGTGCCTTTAAAGACTTTTTTGAAAGCTTTGGGTGTTACACGTATTTTTTTGTTCATTAAAGTGATGCGCGAAGCTAGGTAAAAATAAGGCTTAGCTGAGTCCATGTCAATTAGAAAGAAACTGATTTCGTCTCTTGCGGCTTCCTTCAAGTAGAAGTCGGAAGAATTCTTGGTCAATTAGAATCATGACACCTCACCTTTCGACCAGATGTACAGCCAACAGCACAGCAGCCCAGCTGCTAGTTGCGCGGCGCATCCGAGGGCTGTGTACAACTAGCTGTTCAGTCCCTGTGACGGGCTGGTGTGGCCGCAACATCCCCCAAAAACTTTCTTATCTCCCACTGGTTACCCCATCTCATTCTTTTAGAAGTATTTTAAATGATTATGCATGAAAGTCTAGCTAAAAGTACATAGTTTACATGCAGGAATTGGCATCAAGTCGGTTTAAGTGTTGATTTTTTCAGTTAAGAAGTTTTAAAAAATCCTTCTTGCGATTTTCGAATGCACTGATTAAACTTTTGCAAACAATTTTGCTAGGCATTTAGCTTTTTAGTCGATTATAACATCAAGGATCAATCAATAAAGAGTGACAAATAAAGTTGTTTAGCTGCAGATTAAACAGAAATTCGGGAATTTTCAGGGCAGGAATTGAAGTGGAGCGAATTAAAAAAAAGGTTTGTGTCGGAACAGTTGATAAAAAAACGTATTTCATTCGTGCTGCTTTCGATTATAAATGGCCAGACAGCGGTTGGTCACATGAAGGGATCAACGCACTCGCACAAGGCCTTGGCTGCCGGAGGAGAAACGTCAAAACAGTCGTCGACGCCGGACGGATGTGACGACCAGATGCTCAGTCGATTGGCCAAGACGCCTTCGTTGGGCTGGCCGCTGCCCCACACTTCTGGCAACAGTGGAACGGAACAGTTTTTCCAATACCAGGGATCCGTGACGCTGCCTCCGGGACGCCATCCGCCAATGAAGAAACTGTTTCCACCGTTCACGTTGGACTTCAACCAGTGAAAGTGGGCCGTTTCGTCCCGATCAAAGGCGTCGGCGCACTTGGCGAGGCCCTTCAGTCCGCTGCAGGCTGTCTGACCATCAGTCCAGGACGGTGCGTTGACAATCTTGTAGGCGGATCCGAAGTAGCTGCTGCCGAAGCCGTCGGGACATAGCTGGCCGTCCGGTAGGCCCGCCTGGTTGCGGACGAAGGCCCACACGAACTGGTCGCAGTCGGTGCGCACCAGGTGGCTGCACCTGTCGAACAGGAAGGTCCGGCATTTCGGGCTTGAGCCGGGTTTCTCCATCACGTGGAAGCCCTGGCAACTGGGGCCAAGCTTCGAGCAGGCGGCAGCGCACGCGATTTCGGGTGTCACGTCGTCGTCCATGGCGACGTCGCGGGTGAACTCGGGCTTCATGCACATGCGGACGCGCCTACGGGTGAAGCCGCTGCCCTGGTCCTGCGAGCTGACACTGCTTAAAAACAATGTCGTCAGCAGTAGAACGTAAAATATCGAATCCAGAACGAGCACTGAAATTTTAATTTCTTCTTTGAAGTAAACTTTCCACGATTTTTGGTACGTAATGAAATAAAACAGGCAGTACGAGAAGGCATTCTGCACTCACTTATTTTTATCAACGTAAGTAATATTGATGGCTATGATGTGTAGGTCGCCAAAGAGTATCGCTGCAAATTAATTAGTTCCTGGAAGAAATGTCTGGGCCAGAAGTTTAAATAGTAAAAAAATAATACAAGGCAGCAGACACATTTCAGTTCCATGTTGCAGCAGCCAATTGAAGCAGTTGGGATGGATTTTGTTCAATTGGACAGGAGTTTTTATAGCACACTGGAGTCTGGAGATTACATGTATGGCCTCGCTGTTAACACTCTATCAGCAGTCAAGTATTCTTGTGTTTTGAAGTATGTATAGTTTGCCCAAGCAATTACCAAGGACCACTAGGAAGGCCCTGAAGATGTTCTAGGCAATCACATGTACATAAGTTCCCTCAGCTAATTAACCAGTTACGTCTTCTAGGAATAGTGAGGTTTCTATAGAAACGGATACAATGCAAAAGTACATGTACGGATGCTATTGTGCTGGACAACGTGTAATTTTCTTTTTTATCTCCTTGGATACCCAATTAGTCAGAATTTCCAATGGAATATACGTTTTAATAAAACTTCAACGTTTTTTATGTGTACATTTTCACGTTAAACTTTCAGGATGGAAATTTATTTCACGTCTGAACAAACAGACAAGTGAACTACATGTTTGCTGCATTTACGAGGGTATTTGCACATGAAGCAAGCGGGGAAGTAAAATGCATATAGTCGCTATAGACGCCAATGACTCGCAAATCCAAGATTTTGTTTGTAAAGCCCCTGGAGCAGAGTAATATAGAAAGTATTGAAGCCATAATAATACAGTTATGTAGTTTCATCGTAGAGCATATAAATTTTAATTTAAGTGTACATGTTAGCAGGAATTTTTCAGTAAAAGAAGCATATTGAAACAACAAATGCATGAAAAAACCGGCATTCGATGGAATATACATTATATATTAAACCCATTGATGCAATTGCTCTCGTTCAGATACAGTACTAACGATAATTTTGGGTTTCGTTTCCTTGTCCTTTTACCGAAATGACCTCAGTGCGTCGAAATATTTGCCTGTTTCGACAGCCCTGGCGTCCTATTTCCGATCTCGAGGTCAGCCTAAGGCAACCACATGTACATATATGTACAGATTAGGTGGTGAGCTGACAGTCCCAGAAGGAAGCTGACAACCCGCGGTCACCAAATTGTGTAGAGTGCATCACCAGACAGCCCTATCGAAGCCAAGTTTCCGACTAATTGGGAATTGATTCCGACCTAAGTCAACTACTAAGTCAATCTCGAAGTCACAGCCGACAACCGGACACTGCATGGACAAGATCATTTGACTGAGGCAGGCTCAGCTATCTTCTTATGATAAAAAACATTGGGTACTAAACGGATTACACGCACAAATTGGAATTGAAATTGCAATGGTAAACTATTGCTTATCTCCCCTGAAGCCGTAAGAAATGCAATTCTATTATAATTTTAAGAAATTATACAGAATTATATCGTTTTACTAACTTCGTTAAATTTATAGTAGCACTAGAAGTCACTTTTATACTCTATAGTCTTCAATGTATGATGGCTTAGGAATGATTAATGAATATGTAGATTATTTTTTTTAATTTTTCCGAAAGCAAAAACAAACAGAATATAAAAACGATCGATGCACAACATGCTTTTGCAATTTAATTTTTTGCAGCAAATACAATGCACCGAAAAGAATTAGAAATTATTTTACGGAACAAAATAGATTTTTATAGCAGGAATGATTAATTACTTTAAACATTTTTAAATAGCCATCTTTTCCGCGAAAGTATCGGTGGGGCAATATAAATTTAGTAATGCTGATTCAATTATGAAAATTAATTATAAGTCTCAAAACAACTTTTTCAGGGATTAAGTGGATCATAAATACTTAATTTACATTTTAATGAATAGTCACTATTTTTTCTCAGAAAGGTCATTTAGCATAAAAGTAAATTTAGGCCAGTAGCTCATTTATTAAACTAATAATAAGGTGTAAAAATTTATATTTAGCTTTTGGCTTGAATGCTTTAGATTTAATTTGTAATTTTTTTACATATGGATATGCATTATGTATTTTTATAAATGAATATGTTAAAACATACCATTTTAATCTTAGCTACAAATGATTTTAATCATACATTAAAGCAAGATTAAGTCAATTGAGTGTCATTGTTTTGCTTAATTATACATATCAATCATTTTTTACTTCAGTTGCAGATGACAGACAGATCAGAGAAAAGCCAAACAGATTTTTCTTCAATTGCAAGTGAGAATTTATCAGATGCCATTCAAAGACTGGAGCGCTTGGCATTGCAAGTCGACCCGGATGAAGTTATTCCTGGTGGGCTCGACGCTGAAGCCTCCTGGCTGGCCTCGGAGCTTCGAGATATTCGACAACGCCTGCGAGATGTCCGCCTTCGAGTTGAATCGCCTTGCCATCTGCCACCAGTTCCATCTATAAAGTCGCCTCTTTGTGTGGAGGTAGCCACTGCAAAGCAAAGATAATTTTATTTATAAGCTGTCCCTTTGTTCCCGAAAGTCATTTTCTGAGAGAAAAAAAAGCATCGGGATGAGTTCTCAGCTTCGACTTTTTGTCATACTGGTTCTGATCCCAATAGGGTGATGCGTAACAGTGCCTCACAAAGCTGCTGTAAACTTCGTTCATGCCACGAAATTTGTTTCAGTTGTCGTTTCTGAAGACCGCCACTAGGTTTTCGAGACGTTTTTTGCACCAGTGTGATAGCTTTCAATTACTTGAATTATAATATATGACAAGCTAAAACTCCCCATAAAACTGTGCCTTATACCGAACTCGCCTCAAACCCTAAGGAGGACTCGGCGGCTACTAGCGTTGAACTTCGACGAATCCTACGTCAACGTCGACCGCTGACTGAGTCGGACAGTAGGCTGGCAGTCAGGCTGGCTGAATCCGCGCTTCCACCCGGCAGTCGGCTGCTGCTTGTCGGCCGGATTCGATGCCCTTGGCTAGCTGAGGCAGCCGCCGCGGCCACCGTGGAAGTAGCCGACGCTCGTCTGATGTGCGTCTATGCCCAGGTGGGTGTCACGAGGATGGAAGGGATTTAAGCTGAAAAAAGGTGCCGAAGAAGGTAGAGTGAAAATGCTGCAAACATCAAAAACAATTTACCGTATCTTCTATTTTACAGGAAATTCGTCAGACCCTCTCGCCAGCGTCCAGTCACGAGCGAGCAGCCGCCGGTCTTCAAGAAGTAACCATCGGCAGCGGCACGGGCGGCAGTGGCCTGATGTCTATGGCCGAGGTCACGCATTTCTGCCTGCATGTTGGCCGGCCGCAATGGGCTGAGCTGTTGTGCCTGCCGGAAACTCACGACAGCCCCCCGCAGTGGCTGCTCTACGCTGATCCGGCTTGGCGGCGGCTTTTGAAGCTGCCAGCAACGCTTGAGAGACTCACTGGAGCACCGTTGCGAAGAATCTGCCTGGCTCAGGTGGGTCCCAGTGTAATGAGACTTTATGAGTAGACAGGACCTTTGGTGAAGGGGAGCCATGGCTGTTAGAAGCTACCCATTTGTCAACAATAAAAATCGCAGGGCATCGGCAGCATATTCAAGAAGCAACGCAACAATAGCGGCCGCCTTATTTCTTGAGTGCCGTTATTTAAGACCATTCTCTTTAGTGTTTTTAATTGCTTCTAGTAGGTTTTAGAGGTTTTATCCAAGCCATTGTGCTCTGCTCACTAATGATCTTGTCGTTTGGTCTGCGCCTTTTCTTTCAAGCAGCACACTTGCTGCTTCGACACCAAAAAACACTGAAAACATTTAGGCGATAATGATATTTTTGTAGTCGGAAGAAGTCATGGAATTTTCAAGTTGATCAAACAAATTAAAAGCAATTTCTTGAACAGATGACTCCCCACTTCCCACAACTATATTTCTGTTTGCTACGACCCGAAAGTGCAACTCTATATTATAAACTGAAACTGCATGCCTTTCCTTTACGCTCGTAGGAAACGCAAATTTTTTTCCTAAAACATTTTCCCAACTTGTCTATCAAATCTACGAAGTATCTCGTACCCTGTACTCCCAATTAAATCGCTTCACTGCAATCCCACGCTTTGTTTTTTACTGTTGATACCAGCCTTAATTATGTTGCAGTTGTGCAGGAAAAAAACGATTGCCTCGATCTAGATTAATTTTTTAGGAAAAGCTGCCTCAAATTTAGGGATAGAGGCTGTAGCAATTAATGTAAAAGCCCTGAAAGCATCCGGCTTCTCCGTGGATCACTTGAGCAACTTCCGCATACGTAAAACAACATCGCATTCTGAGAGCAAATTATTTTGATTTGTTATAATGTGTCTTGCACACCATGGGACTATGAATTAAGTGCATGTATGCAGCTCGTATTGCATTGAAGGCATAAGAGTTTGTGACGATTAAGGTATTTTGAAGTCTCAAAACGTTGAGACAGTGCATGCCAAATAAAATTTTGCGGAAAACCCCTTGATTTTGCTTAAGCCAAGGAAACAAATTACAGCCCACGTGCATGCAAATACTGTTTGATACTGTATCTCTTACGATCTTTGATTTAGGACTTAAAATTACAAGGTTAACTCCTCATGCAATTGGGGAGGGCTGTCATCAAAAAGACTACCTAATGTTTCAAATTATTTCCTCATGGGTGATGGGTGAAGCCACTGCCTGATCATTTATTCTGAAAGTAGCAACTGTAGCGAATTTAGCTTCGTGATCACTAGAGGTTAGTAAGGTCACGCCAAAGCTGTTTTAACTTGTCTTCCCTCGATCTCTCACCGCCTAAATAAGTTGTGGATGCCGACTTCGTGACAAGTGTATCTTTCCATCTCCTGCAGTCCTTCTAAGGATGAGACGCAATACGGGCAATTAATTGAAGAAGTGGAGCAGTGCCGCAAGCAAGCATGCTTTCACCTGAGATGAACCTATACTGAGCAAGTGTCTTTCACTTTTCGGGCCAATCAGGCCAATCACGGGGTAGGACGAGATCAAATCATCGGAAGGAATTGAGGCAGGCCCAACCAGGAAAATAACATTATACAGTGTATAAAGGTACGTACCTAATTCCTTCCAAATCCCATCACACCTTTACTCTTATAGTATTGTTGTTTTTTTCGTGGTATAAACGAGCAAAAACAAGGTAACCTTAGGGACTATGGCCGACATAGTTCTGCATCAAAACGTCGCCAACAGGATCTACCAAGTCTACCTGACCATCCTGCTATTCGGCGGCCTGCTTGGCCACGCCCTCTCAGCCGCCGTGTTCTGCAGATTCCGCAGCATCGCCAGCGTTAATACGCGCGCATTTTTCGTCTGCTTGTCGGTAGCTGACGCGGCGGTTTTGGTAACAGCCGTGCTTCGGTACTGGCTGAAGCTTCTGCTGCAAATCGATATTCGAAATAGCAGCTTGGCTAGCTGCCGGGTTCATACGTTTTTTGTCTATTTGTTCGGCGACCTGGCATTGTGGCTGCTGGTGGCTTTGTCAGTGATTCGGCTATTGTCCATGGTCAAGTGAGTGTCTGAATGATCAACCATTGATCTTAGCTGACCGTATAGCTGGAAACATGCAGCATTTCATTATTCGGATGAATAACCTTCTTTGGAATGCAAATATTTAGCTTATGATTCACCAAATGAAACGATGCAGATAATGTCGTAATCAGTGGCGTACGTCACATTAAAGAGGCACCCACCTCACAGAAATAGGAAACCCAATTAGATTGCGCTCTTTTGGGCAGTAAAATTAAATTCCTGCGTAGGCCACTCGTCATATCGCCATCTAACTACCTTAAACCAAATTCAGACCCACGTGGCGCCTGCCGCACACCTCTCAAAGCTTCGTGCCGATCCTGATCGCCCTGCTGACGCTGGTTTCTGTTGCCAGAAACTGGCCTCTGCCAGCCTACTTGACACTTATAGCGGAGCCAATATCTGCAACAACAGCATCAACAAGCGACATCAATGCGACTGAAATCTCCGCCGAAGAATCTCGACTAGTAGGCCAGCAGGTCTATTGCGACTTTATCGATCAATCTGTGAATCGGGTTTTCACCGCGGCAGACTTTGTGCTGTACAGCGCTGTTCCCTGCTGCCTCCTGGCCAGCTGCAACATCTGCCTGGCTGCCCTGCTGTACAGGGCGGCAGCCAAGAGGCGAACGCAATTCGGCACCGGCGTCTCCGCTGCTGTGAGATTTGAGTTATCTAATTCTGATCAATCTATTCACCAATTAAGGTATAATTTTACTATACGAGTATGCGTGGTGTTTTCATACTAAAGGGCCTAGGTATAAAGCGGCTTTTGGGATCAAAATTTACAACCATAAATCAATCTATCCGTCTATTGATCTAGGAAAGTTTCAATGAGGTTTTACAGGGACATAACTTTTACAGGTCAGCCTGTTTGATTTTATAGTACAATTAATAGGCTCAGTTTTACTTTAGTTGGTTAATCTATCCCTACTATAGGTCTAATATATTCTCAAGCAAATAGATCACGAAACAAAAATGAAAGCCATCGTTCAATCAATTTTTCTGGCAGGTCAGTATCACATTTAGTGCTCTGATAAATCAATTTATTTATTCAGCGTTTCGGTGAATTAAACAAATACTATATAGCATGGAAAGCACAGCTATAGGAGGAGCTTTTACCTACGTCTATATCGATATTTGATCTAGGCATCTATTTTTATAAAGTACACGTAAACTTTCGATGCAATAAAAGTTTTTATTCATTTACTTGTCAATAAATTCATTCCTACATCGAAAACGCAGGCAGCCCACGAGTCCGAAGCTCAGAGTCGTTCAGGTACCCAGATGGTTCTCATCCTCTCGGCCTTCTACTTGTGCTCAAACCTGCCCTCGATTGGCTACTCAGCCCTGAGCTCAGCTTTCAACAGCAATCTAGGCCTGCAGCCTGAGGTGGCCAACCTGCTAGCTGACTACCTGGTGATGTTTCATTTCAGCGCCAATGGAACCAGCTTTCTGTTCTACTGCACCTTCAATGCCAACTTTCGCAGATGCTTGAAACGGCTGGTGCTCTGCAGGTCTGGCTCGGGCTCTGTGCAGCCGCTCGTGACGTAGGGGGGCGGGGCTGCTGGTATCACAGAGATCACAGAGACTAGCGGACTTAAAATGCGGACTTAAAAAACCGTGACAATGCCTAGTTATCATCTAGTTCGAGTCAAAAGGAACTGGCTTGATTATGATAAACCGTAAAAGTGACCCACTGAGACAGCTGACGAAGTCTCAGGTTTTAATCGTAGAAATTATGTCAGCTGTGGAGGATTATTTCATAGGGATAAAAGAAATTGTAATCATAGATAGTGAGAGTGATTCAATTCAGAAGGGTGTGGCCTCTTCGAATTGCTAGGTCAAAGGAAAATTGAATTGCACTCTATTATCTATCTATCTATCTATCTATCTATCTATCTATCTATCTATCTATCTATCTATCTATCTATCTATCTATCTATCTATCTATCTATCTATCTATCTATCTATCTATCTATCTATCTATCTATCTATCATAGAGAGATGTCTATTGATGCGAATTATTTATCAGATTATATTCTATTATAGCCAAATATTTTAGATACTTGTAGAAGGGGTTAAAGTGTATAGCATTAATTATTCGGAATTTTTTCGAATTGTATGGTAAAAGGAATTTCGGAATTAATTTGTTCAAAATCTACTACTTGGTTGCTTTTGTTTTTTATTTTTTTCTGTAAGATTATTCGGGATTCTCGCTATAGATTAAAAACCGGAATTCGGCCCGCACTAAATTTGTCCAACTTTTAAAACTCATTCGGCACCTTATTAAGTCAAAATCGTGCGTTCTTGCCTGCAAAACTGACAGCCTATTTATTGGCTCACAGAACCTAATTTTGCCAGCTAATCACCAGTTATGGACTCCGTTTTTGCCCACAAGTAAAAAGCAAACGTTTCAAGCCTTTTAAAAAAACGTTATTTTTCCTGCGTGTCCCCAGATGAACTCTCTGGGATTTTCAAGTGGCTACACGTGAAAACTTCTGCGAGTGTTCGAGAAAGGCTTTTCTTCGAAGTTCGACATGAAAAGACAAATGGAAAATAAATGCTTGTTTTTTGGCACAAATACAAAAAATCGCTTTATTTTCACTGACACGGTCATCGCATTTGTAAAAAAATGAAATTCCAGTAACTTGATTTCTTTTAGCTGAGTTTGAGGAATATTGGACTTTGCAGCCTCATTTTACTAATCAATTTCTTCGTTACGATTGACTTTGATCATGTAAATCGCAGAATACCTATGAATAAATTCCCTATATTGTTTGCGCTTTTAATAAATAAACAAAAATTTAATTACTTTATAGCATTTGTAAATAATCCGGGTAGCATAAATTCCGTTATTTTTCTTTTTTTCAATTCTCAGTCACGCTACTCGTCAGTACCTAGTTACGGACTAGAATTAGTTAAACTTGCTGATGCATGCAGACTTCTTCAAATTATTTATAGGAAAATCGTGCCTCTATTTTGGCCTCTATTTTTCGCCCCGCTCAAACGTACTGTAGCCTATTTACATGTACATGTAGGTGGGGTGGGGTGGTAGCAGCCCTCGTCTACCCCTGGGCACGGGCCTAGCGAGCGGTCATTTACGGGTCACGTGTGAAGATTGCGCAACACGTGTAGTGACCTTGACACCCACCCCAACTCCATTGTTCTCTTATTAAGACTGTTGCGCGACCCCAGACCCCAGAACGTACTTAGGAATATCATATGTACTTAAAATCATTGGATATTATTAACCTTCTGGCAATAAGTTTTTTATCCCTGTTTGTTTAGCGGTCTAATTTGCTTTAATAATTAGATGATTGCGCAACCTCCCCACCCCAAGGTCGTCTGTGACCCTTCGGCGAACCCTGTCACGTGACTTATTTCAGCCAATCGGAGCCAGACAGTGGGTCAAGGTCGGGTCAGGTTTGTCGCTGCCACAGTTCACGCGCGTGATACGTGATTGTCACGTGATTTTAGGTTCATACTATAAATATAAATATAAATATTCGGCCGTTGTCGCCCAGAAATTTTTAACCTTTCGGTTTCCTGAGACGTAATCCTCTCCCCTTTCGAGCATCTCGATATCTCCCCATCCAGCCCCTGTCAGTCGTGATTCTCCCGGCAGTAACTTACACCCACTGAAGTACGATAATATTCCAGTGGAGTCCTGATCGGTTGAGGAAGCCCTGTCCCAGTTGGAAGAATCCTTCCACCCTACAAACCCAGAATAGACAATTTTTCTCTAATGAATTCAGCGAGAGTTCTTTCAGAATCGGATATCATAATTTCCCAATTAGATTCTTCACGGTAAGCGGAATAATGCATCAATCATCTTTAAAAAAATAATAATTTTGGATTAATAACTCAATCAAAACAATCGAGAGTGTGGATTGGATGCCCCTCCGGGTCAAAGATAAGAACCAAGAAGTCTTCCCGACAAGTAAATCGACTTCACTTTGCCTCTGTTGGTAAAACCACTCGCTCTGAAGGTTTCGGCGCCAGTAAAGAACCGCAGAGCTTTTAGTTTTTTACCCTTGGTTCTCTTTTATGATTAAATTTTCGGCAATTATTCTACATTCCAATTTCTTGCCACCCGTCATGTTTTGTGTATAGTATTGATTACGAGTGGGTCAGTGCCTACCTTAGGCTCAACAATAGCTCCCTCCTGTTGTTGAGGGGCTCCTGAGGGGCTTATCACGTCTCCATTGGCCAACGTGTGAACATTATAAGTCCTTATCGGCTCTTAACTTTCGGTTAGTGATGGATAACCGTGTGGCATGCCTTGTGTTTTTGTTGGACCCGCAGTGATAGAGTCTGACCTCGTCTTGCACCAGAAATGTTTTATGACTTGGTAAGTGTCTTTAACTGTTTATAAGGGTCGTATAAGCAAGTATCAATATTGTATTTTTATAGAGAAAATGCAATCGTTAAAGTAATACATATACTGTAGTCGATTCCCGACTCCACTGGTACAATTTGTGTCCTTTAGCAAGACACTTAACTCTGCATTGCTTCAGTTCACCCAGCTGTTAAATGGGTACCAGCATCAGCTGGGGTAATTGAAGGTGGGTGTGGCGTCCCCCAAGTCCATGGACTGAACAGCTGTACGCAGTCTTCAGAAGCGCCGCGCAATCGCTGCGGCTGCGCTGTTGGCTGCACATCTGGCCCGATTGGGACAGGTGTAATCAATTATTATTATTATTATTATTATGTAGCGAAGTATAGCTCCTAACCAGATAATTAATCTTATACTACATGTACTGCTTTCGATAATCAAATGATAATCAGCAGGAGGGCTGTTAATTTATATTGATACCGGTACAGTACACACACACACTCTGTGTACAAATAAATATGGTATACAAGCGAAATTTCTAGGAACACTATACATTCCCTATGCCTTGTGGGCTGCTCTCAAGAGAGAAAAATTGCGCAACTGGCCTAGAGAAATGTAAATTGCACAATATGTGGACACTGCACACGAAATTTTTTAATTAACAACGCGGGATCGAACCTGAACCACAATAATACACAAGGCAGATGCGCTGGTTCCTTATTTCCTATAAACACTTCCCATTAGTGCAAGTGATCAATCTAAGTGCACAGTTCTCTAAGAAGGAAAGAAAGAAGGAAGAAAAAATGGAACGTTCTTTTACGTACTTCCGAGATACAGCCTCGGAAAAAATTGCATCCACATGTTTTAGGAGAGAAACAATTACATAGTTTAGACAGGTTCTTTGTTTAAATATAATTCTAATATTGGCCTTTTATTGGAGCATTAAACTTGAATTTGAAAAATATAAACAATCAAATCAAAAGTACTTTATACATAAATGCTTATATTGTAAGTGCTGTAAATCATTTTAAAGTTGAATCAGGACGCCTAAAAAACTAAAAGAAACAAACAATCAAATATTGACTTCGAAAATCATGCCTAATTAATACAGAGTCAAAGAGGTTCCTCGGACTCGCAAGCGCCACCGGGTAGTCGAGGATCTCCGTACAGCATGGCAGCCGCCCCGGGCCTAATGTTTTCAGCCAGACTCACCAATCGGCGAACTTCACCAGGCGAGCATCGCAGCTGAGCCACCACAGCCGGGATTCGTTCAGGCAGTTTATCTGTCATGTGCAGCAGCAAGCGAGCCTGTTTAGCTCGACTTTGTTGAAACAGCCGGAGCTGGGCTGCCTGACCGGCGGGCAAACTTAGCAACCGGTTGACCAGGGGCTGCACCTGGACATGACAGATCAAACGGATGAGGGGTTTTGACAGAAATTTGGGATACATTTTGAAAGGTCAACCTCAAGACACATTTTGGAGCCAATCTGGGGACATTTTGGAATCAATCTTGGGATACATTTTGCAGTCAATCTTGGGACACATTTTGAAGTCAATCTTGGGACACACTTTGGAGTCAATCTTGGGATACATCTTAAAGTCAATCTTGGGATACATCTTAAAGTCAATCTTGGGATACATCTTAAAGTCAATCTTGGGAAACATTTTGAAGTCAATCTTGGGAAACATTTTGAAGTCAATCTTGGGAAACATTTTGAAGTCAATCTTGGGACACACTTTGGAGTCAATCTTAGGACATATTTAGGGGTCAATCTTGGGACACATTTTGAAGAGTCAATCTTGGAACACAATCTCGGAGTCAATCTTGGAACACAATTGAAGGGTCAATCTTGGGACACAATCTCGGAGTCGATCTTGGCACACATTTTGAAGTCAATCTTGGGACACAATCTCGGAGTCAATCTTGGGACATATTTTGATTTCAATCTTGGCACACATTTGGGAGCCAATCTTGGGACACATTTTGGGGTCAATCTTGGCATAAATCTTGAAGTCAATCTTGGCATAAATCTTGAAGTCAATCTTGGCATAAATCTTGAAGTCAATCTTGGTATACATCTTGAAGTCAATCTTGGTATATATTATGGATCCAAACCTCGGATTCAGCCGTGGCGGCAGCGGACGAATTAGTAGCCAGGCTGGTCACCAAGCCTGCCTGGGAGAATCGGCGCTTTTCGCCGCCGCACAACAGGGCGCGTCGCTCGCAGTAGCGGGCGAGCGAGTGCAGCGGCTGCAGGCAGCAGCGCCGGACGGACCTGTCGCGCAGCTGGACGATGCACAGCGGCCTCGGCGAGGCCAGGCAGTGACAGGGCGAGCAGACGGACTCTCCCGCTGCTGGGGAAGATTGTTTCGAACTTTCGGCAGTTGCAAAGCTACTAGATGCTACGGATGTTGAGGCAACGGCAGGGCCATTTGTAGGTACTGGAGCTGCACCCTGGTGAACAGCGGTGACAGTACACACTGGATTGCTAACTAATCCATTCCAGCCATGAAATTCCGATAAGAAACCAACCAATAAATCACCTGCAGGAAAAAGTGGCCACCGCTGTCAGCCCCAACGAAACCCGCGTATTCTTCTGGCGCAGCTAGTAAGGCGGAGCAAGCTCTCTCCGACGGAGTGTTGAACAAAGCCAGTGTCATCAGCAGGAGATTCACACGCTCCCTGTCCCGACCAATCACAAGGCTTCGACCTTGGGCGCACAGGTGACCTTCGATAGCGCGTGATAGGAATGCCGGCTCGATGTTACGATCCGAGGCTAGGGCGGTGCGATGCAGCGGTACGGGTTCCGGAAATCGGCCCGCTTCCAGCTGCTGAGTGAGCTCGCAGAATCTGTCCAGGAGGGTTCCGTAGTCGCTGATCGCTTGGCGAAGACTCTGAATGTAATTATACGAGGCAATACCATTTGGGGATCTGGAGGACCTGCGTTTTGGGGAACCCTAAAATCAAACTATCCTGGAAAGTTTCCCAAAAAACTAAGATCCATCGAAGCAGTAAGAATCGGGGTAATCAAACCACAAGCTATGGCACAATAGCAGGCCTCACCAGTCGATGCTTGGCCCTCAGCGGATGTAAATACCTATCGAAGAAGTCATAGATAAGAGGCCGCCAGGGTAGGCAGGCATCTGCGTATCCACTTTCAGGGAACACCAGAACGAAGCCCGTAGCGGTTGGAGCGGCTGCAGCAGTGTTAGCTGAGGTTGCCGATTCATCTGAGCTACCAAAACAACAAACAGCGTCGTAGGTAAAAGAGAACACTGAAGCAGACAGAGCTGGTAGGTGAAGCAGTTGGTGAGCGATTCGCTTGCCGCCTCTGGCGTTGGGCTGGGCCACACGACAGCTGAGACAGATTTTGCTTAGCTGCTGGTATAGCTGCCGGGTGTGCTCGGAGTCCCAGGTGCCTGGCTTGCACCACGCATGCAGCAGACTGGGTCCAAGGACGTCAGACCAGGCACAAAGGAATGCTCCCGAGAGGCGGCACTCTTCATCAATTGTATTGTCAACTGATGGCTCAGTGGGTAGCATGGCTAGGCTGTGCAGTGCATGAAACAAACTTTGCAGCATTATATCAAAATAAAATTTTATAATCACAGCACTTATATTAGTTTAAAAGAAAATAGTACAATACCAACTTAAATTTTTCTTAACTAAACCAAAGTTAATCAAAAATTTGTAGCTTTTGCAATATATACAGACCCTTAAAAACTAAATTCTATAGGCAGGTCAAAATGAATAATAATTTTTTAAATCTTCCTAAGAAAATTTCTAAATAGGTCCAATAAGGAGTTATATTGGCATAATATAAAAAAGAAGTCAAAACTAAAAGGCTATAATTTTTTAATTTGCATGAATAGTAAGGTAATTATTTAGAGATTAATAGATTTTTTAACAATAGAGGACAAAAAAAACAAAAAATATATTTTAGTACTAGTAGGTCTTAATACTATTGCTTATAGTTTTGGGCAATAAAGCAAGTAAATTTGAGGTATATAGGTTAAGCATTAAAACCAATTATTTTTATTCATGAAAGACTGTACAAGCGCTTGATTTAAAAAGTTCATGACATTATTAATAATCTAGTCTAAATTTAGCATAAACATTTTGGAACCACCATTTGGTGCCTTCATTAAGTATTGTTAGTTACGATATCTTTATTTAAATGTTTGGTATAAGTTGAATTTAAGTGTTTATCGTAATAACGTGACTATTTATTCGTCATAGTGCTATGTACATGAATATCATCATTGTGTAACGAATTTCCAGTTACTGACAAGTTTTGTTTGATTACAAGGCTTGATTACATACAAATGGCAGGGACTCTAGAATTGTAATAACGCGATGTCGCAGAAATGTTTCGCAGAAATAGTCGACTTTTAAAAGCTTGTATATTTTACGTTTATCGCTCAACGGACATTACGTCTTTTCTAAAAGATAAAAGATATTTCAAAATATGAAAATGCCCAAAGACAAACCAGCGGTAGCCACAAAAAACCAGATAAGCTGCAAAGAGCTACACATTAAAGCCCGCCTGGTGTCCCATTTATCGGTGAGACCAGATACAAAATAAAAAAAATTATTTTATTCCAGATATAATAATTGTGTAACGAAGTACATGTAAAAGAAGGACAATTAGCAAGTCGAAACTTCTTCCTTTAGGTATTGTAACGTCAGATAAGGCAAGGGAGAGTTTTTGTCGAATCGGCATTCGATTGTGTATTGTATATTTAGCTTCAAATAATATTGGAACTGATGGAATCAATAAATGGACAGAAATTTTTCCCTTGACGCAAAATTAACGAGTTCGAATAGTATGAAAATTTAAGCGATAATAGGAAAGATATGAGTTAGGCAATTTACGGTATTTTTACTGATAGTAGAAATAATAGAAAAATGATAGAAACATTTCGCACAATTGAACAAGCATATTGTGCTCGTAGGTGTCAAAGTCCCAAACAAATCATTCCGATCGAGGCGCGATAGATGAATTAACAATAAGATTTTTACACATGCATCGCCTTACTTGCCTATAACTTATTGTTCAACAAAAGACTAAGATTTTATGGAACTTTGGTGAATTTTTTCGAGTGTTTTTTGGTCAAAAAATTGATATACAGTTGGTTAATTCGTTATAGTTAATATCGTTAATATAGTTAATTCGTTGCTTTGCTCTATACTAGTATCTGACGATTTCCCAGCTCTTAAACCCACAGGTGTTAAAAAATGCCCCAGCAAGTCAGAAAGTATACTTTGGCACGTTAAAAGTACATGCATTTTACACACTTCATGCTCAGATACAGTACATGCACATGTGAATGAACTATTTCAATACACAGAGGCCTTCCTTGTAACAATACCCTAGGATTAAGGCCGTAAATCTATAGCCACGAGTCCATTGCAATTGCACCATAGCCCAACTTCTTCAGGAGCTACACGTGTTACAGTAGAGTGTACATGTACATCCCTAGATAGGCTAGTTGGAGATCTTATCAATCATAGGTTCGCACCATTTTGAGCTCTGTTTGGTTGAAAATTTCATTATAGCCATCGTTTTATTTGTACATTAGAGACCCCGTAACAGACAATTGACTTAATGTAAATGATGCAGCTTACTGCAGTATACTTTACATACAGCATATGCAGATTTTATGCACGAAAATATAAATGTTTGATCTGTACATGTAATTACTTGATTTATAGTTAGCTACATGTAGTATGTATCCTCAAGGACTACTATATACTCGTACAAGTGTCACTTATATTGTGTCCTAAGAAGATGCGATCTTCTGTTGATTGGCATTTGCAGTTTGAGATAATTATGAAAACGTTCGTTCAGCATTTTTTGAATTTCTGTTTTTTATTATTTTAGAGTGTTTAAGACTGTTGTATGAATAAGTATTTTGAATGACATCTTAATATTCACTTTTATGCTCAGTAGACGAGCTCTGTTTTTAAAATCTTCCTTCTAAAAAATACAACAAAAGAGAAGCACACAACATATACTTGCAGTTCCTTTAACGTAAACATTTTTTAATGTATTTGTACAGACAATTGTAGTCCTCTCAGCACTTGCTATACCAAGTGTAGGCTATAAAAATGATTATTTTGACAAGAATCAATCAAATATGACAGTATGGAAATTGACGAGTAATCATACTCTTGTAAATAGACAGTTTCACTTTCGAGAAATTTTAAAGCATTCATACTTTATTCCTTAAGTCAATCAACTGTTTGTTATAATCATGGCGTTGCTTCGTGACATCTGCTAGCCGCCACGAGACCTTGAAATTGTTGTGGGAGCTTGAGCTGAAGTTCCTTACCGGGTGAAAAGCAAGAAAAAAATCTCTCACGGGCCGTGTCTGTTAATTAATAGAAATTAAAGTACTTTAGACTTATTCAATACAAATCTTGAAGAAGATTAAATTTTCCATCACTAAAGCTACTTTTGAAACTATAATTGTCGACTTTAAGTGTCCGTTTTTACTGAAAAGGATCGATACATTCGCACAGAGCCATACTGGCGCCGTTGTCAACAATTGGGCCGTCGTCGAACCCAGGCTGGCTGCTGAACTCAAAAACGAGGAGTCGGTTCTGCGAGCCGCCTTCAGGCTGGCCGGGAGTCCACAGCTCCGTGAGGTAACTAACGTTGCAAGCCTGCCAGAACCAGTTACTTCCCAACTGCCAGCCTCCAACATGAAAACTTTTCCCATTATTCAAACTGTTCTTGAGCGAGTAGACGTGCAGCATCTCGTTACGGTCGAAAGCATCGGCGTACTTGGCGAGGCCCTTCAGTCCGCTGCAGGCTGTCTGACCATCAGTCCAGGACGGTGCGTTGACAATCTTGTAGGCGGATCCGAAGTAGCTGCTGCCGAAGCCGTCGGGACAGAGCTGGCCGTCCGGAAGGCCCGCCTGGTTGCGGACGAAGGCCCAAACGAACTGGTCGCAGTCGGTGCGCACCAGGTGGCTGCACCTGTCGAACACGAAGATTCGGCATTTGGGGCTTGAGCCGGGTTTCTCCATCACGTGGAAGCCCTGGCAACTGGGGCCAAGCTTCGTGCAGGCGGCAGCGCACGCGATTTCCGGTGTCACATCGTCGTCCATGGCGACGTCGCGGGTGAACTCGGGCTTCAGGCACATGCGGACTCGCCTACGGGTGAAGCCGCTGCCCTGTTCACTGTTGGCTGCCACGGCAGAATTCATGACAAGGACAACCGAAAGTATCGCAATGAAGATGAGGCGAAGCACTACAATCAGAAATAAGGCCATTTTAACTTTTCAAATGAGCAAGCACTAGTGCCGTATAATACTTTTACCAACATTCAAGTAGTACTTTATCAGTAGGGAATAAACAAAATTGTGACTTACTGTTGGCCGAAACTAATCTGCAAAAAGTGCCAAACAGTTGACAAGCACAGTGAGTCAGAAAACTGACTGCTGTGTCCCGAATAATTGGTGCTAGTAAATCAATTAGAATATTATTTAGCCAATCCATTGGCTTACTAAAGCTTATCCAATCATTTTATAAGCAGTCAACAAACAATGAAAATTGATGTACAGTAACTATTGAGCCACTTGTTATTCTTGTTTTTGAAAATGCTATCGTTTAAGATTCAATGTACTCGTAGTATGATACGTATTTTACGAGTAGGTACCAAATGCCAATAACTCTAGAGCAATTCAAGAGTCAATATATTTTAACTCTATTGTAGACACTGAGTCAATCAATCAATCAGTCACTCTGTGATTCACTCAGTTAGTCTGTCACTCATCCCGTAACTTAAATAATCACTTGCCTTAATCACCTCACTCACCTAGTCACTCCTCATCCAATTAGTCAGTGAATTAATCAACCGCTCCACTTACTTTTACACTTACTTTATCAATTTGACACACTCATGTACGTTCTTAAGCTCGGAACGTACACGAGACTCGGCTCCTGAAGAAACTATTTTGACTTTGAGCAAGGCACTAAAAATCACTTGATCCCAGCATTGCTTCAGTCCACCCAGTCCAGCCAAGATTGAGGAGCACTAATGTGCAGCGGGAAAATTTTGGCCCATCGAGTCCTGTTTTAATTGCTTTTTATTTTGTTAAAGAAAACTCAAAGCGCATATTTCATCATAGTTTTCAATGAGCTTACACGACAATTCAAAAAACATTATGCAAACAGACACTCTAGACTATAAAACACTGACAACATATTTACAGTCGACAGCAATTAAAGAGTTGAGAGACCTTGCGTTCCCAACTGACGGGTGTTATTGACACAAATTGCGATTGGCATGTAATATTAGGCACTTAAAAGCAATTGATAGTCAAACTATAAGGATTGTTAGTCACATTTGACAGTTTCAAATGACTCCGCAGTTTTCGTAATTCGCCGAGCAATTCTGCTACAAGGACACCTTAAGTAGAAGGACGGGACACTTCGTTTCGTGGAAAGTTTTTGGATTCCAATCTTCGCGAAAAAAAATACACTGCGGAGAAAGAAAATTTACAGATTTTCAACATAAAATTAAAGATTGCGCTCGATTGGAAGCAGATGCAAATCTTATATTTTGCTATGTGGTTCCTGCTTTCTTATTCCATCGAACTACGTACGTTTTAATTTATGAAAAATTGATCTTCCTATTATTTTATCGATATTAGTTCACTTTCGTAAAAAAACTACTAAATGACAAATCGCCAATTTATAGAGAATCAGACATTGACATGTGACTGGACTAGCAAGATTATGCTGATTGATAGAAATGTTCTTTGAATAAAACAGACTTGGTTAGAAGAGGATCAGAACCTGCGCAACATTTAAAATACCCAATTTAATTGAAATTATAATTTTCGACAAATTTTTATCAAGGAAAATAATTTAAACATTAAGGACATACATAGTTCGATAGAGTAAGAAGGCAGGAACCACATATTAAAAGATGAGATTTTTATCTGCTTCCAATCGAGCCCAATCTTTAATTTTATGTCGAAAAACTTTATCACTGCCGTGTATTTTTTCGCGAAGATTGGACTCCAAAAACTTTCCAAGAAACGAAGTTTTCCGTCCTTCTACTTAAGGTGTCCTTGTTCTGCTAGCGTACCGGTAACCCTAAGTAAACGAGTTCAACGTTGCTCAAAAAATCTCTCTGCTGGGTTTAAAACCGAAACTTTTGTCGCCCGCAAGCTTGCAGATGGCTATTTTTAGAAACCGTAGGCCATGAACTCGCAAATCGTGACGGCATCTGGCACTTCCTTCCGGTTGACAATCCTGATCCGCGATCCAAACGCGTTGCAGGTGAAGTTGGCCACACCAAACGGAGTGCTAAGCCGAACCTGGTTGCACAAAATCCCGTCAACAAGGAGATCGAACTTGTTGAGCCTCTCAGCGCAGCAGTCCTGCCTGTTGTAGATGGTGACGAAGGACACGAGCGAGGGAACGACCAGATTAGCCTGCCACCATTCGTTGGAGTTCGGATTGGTGTGCGTGCAGGAACCTGACATGAAATTCGAGTTCACATTGCCATCCAGAGCGCGGTCGCAAGTTTTGGAATGGTAGGAATCTGTAGAGCTCTGACTGCAGCTAGCAATTGGCAGCCGCTTTATGTCTAAAAACAAAATCAAAATTAGGAAATATGCTAACCTGGATTGTGTGAGCACTGGGCTATTTTAAAAAGTTGCAGCTCGATAACCTACCCAGTACGAAGACTTCACACGCCCCGGTGATGATCCAAGCACTCTCATGGAGAGACGCGTGCAAATCAAACAGCCGACAAGCTCCGAGCAGCCAATAGAAGCCAAAACAGCCCGTCGTGAAGCGGCAACGGAAGCTGCAGCTGATCTCGCTGACTGCGGGCCAGATGAAGAACTCTTTTGGAGCGATAGCGCTGTTTGTCCTCATAGCAACAAATCTCACAGTCGGATTAGAGAGCTCATCCGCATAGCAACTGAGACAGATAAAAATAAAAATGATATGTTTTGACATCACCGATTGCAATGCCAAGGTTTGCTTAGAAAATGCTTATCGACTAAACTGGAATTAAAACCAGCCGATTAAGCTTTTTTTGAAGCAGCTACCTTACTGTTCTAGAGGAAGGGCTCAAAGTATAATTGTGTATACGCTCGCATTTTCATTTATTTGATAATTTTCTGCCTAGTAGACAAATACGAGCTTACTCATTGGCTCTCGTGAATTCAATATTTTTATTTAATTTTAAAAAGCAGTGGAAAAAAACTACTGTTTATCAATTAAATTTATTTTTACTATTTAAAGTAGGATGTTCTAAATCAGTTGTAGTAAAATTTTATTGCATTGTATCGCATCACAATCCCGACTCGATGCCCAAACGGCGTAACCTTGGGGGAAGTGCACGAAATCTAAAAAATTCCGCATTCAATATAATTTTAAAACACGTCGATTTCAGATATTGACCAACTCATGAAACGATTTTTTTCGTCAATTTACCAGTTTTTTTTCAAATACAGCTTACCCTTCTAAAACCGTTTAAGTACCCTATAATATCATTGTGGTAAATTAATTAAGTAGGTAAGACAACTAATTAAGTTTTTATTTTAACTTTAATTCCAGTGTTGCACTGCCTTGTCAGTTCTAAAAAAAGCTAAATCTGCAGGAAGGCTGCAGGCACTTTGAAGCTTGAAGCGACATCGTCCCACAACCAGCGACTGGGCATGACTGTCTATTGCGCTGACTCCTGAAGCACTCAAATAGGGACATACAAACTAGCGACGGTTCCAGGAATGTACATTCCCCACAACTGGCCCATAGCCCAACCAATTCGTGCACAAGGTCCCAAATTAATGTGACCCTGCACACGAAACCGCGCTAGGGAAAATAGCTAACCTACAACGCGGGGTCGAACCTGGACCAGTGGCACACAAGGAAGCCGCGCTAGACCGCCGAGCCATTCGCCCCCGCCTTTTCGGTTCTTAGGAGCTAAATTAGATTGGTCATGGTGGACCAAAGGCGGATTAGTCATGTAGTCAGTCAGTTAGTCAGTTAGTCAGCTAATGCGATCAGAGTCCCAATTACTGACGTAGCCGGAGATGTACTTTAGTGGGGCCCAGAGTTGCGTGGCAACTAAATTATTCATGCAATCACAGGTAGTTAAGGCGCGCTATTTTAATAGCATAATTAGGTCATTTATTAAAGCACCAAGGCCAAATGATAAAAATTTCCTAGTCAACCCAATTAGCTAGTAATTTAAAAGTACATATCCGAATCCCTATAATCCGACCGTGGAAAAACCCTCAGCAAAAGTCCTCTTTGGGCCTGCCTTGGTCAATTAAACGGCTATGACTTTGAGCTGCGTATGAAAATAAGTCCTCAATTAGTCATGGACTTCGTTTTGAAGGAAGACTGCGGGATGATTCTCCCAGACACTGAGTCAAGACTCGTGTTTTACAACACTAACTGGGAACAAAGAGCTACAAGACAAAGACCTTGATAACGCACTTTGCACTCTATTTTACTATTTTTATAGTTAACAATTGTAAAGATTCGTAGGAATCCAACAAAGGCTGAAACTTAATAAGAAAAATAATATGTTTTACAATTTTACTCTTGCTGTTAATACTAATTAAAGAATTAAATAATACAGTTAGTTTAATATTCGTTCATTCTAGGCACATGAATGAATTCAAAAAGCCAAAGAATTGTAACTTTTTTATCGCCAAGTCATTAAAATAAACACGGTAACGCTTACTAATTAGTATTGATTAGTATATTTGGATAGGGGGGGGGGGGGGGGAATTGCTGGCCTCTAATGTGAATATTCCGTCTGTCTGCAATTTGATGAATTTAGCTGAATTTTTTCAGCAAAAAAAATATGCCTCATGCAGGCTTATACCGCGCATCTAACTGCTGTAACTATAAGATGCGAAATTTATAATTAATGCCTTTGCTCAGGATTCAGTGTTGGATATCGTAAATTAAGCCCAATAATTGTTGAGCGCATCCGTGTCCAGATCATTAAAAAGTAGCAAATAAAGCCTAGTCTAATTTGCGTAAAACATTTAGAGGTCCAAGTGTCTAAGAAAATGCGCTACACATTGAGATAGGAGACCTGTAGAAGCTTTCTGACTTGAATTAGTCCATTTGAGTGCAACTGCAGCTCTAACTTGAGGACCAGAAGGTCGAGGATGCACTTTTTTAGGCGCACTTATGCAACAGTGTGCCTTTAAAGACTTTTTTGAAAGCTTTGGGTGTTACACGTATTTTTTTGTTCATTAAAGTGATGCGCGAAGCTAGGTAAAAATAAGGCTTAGCTGAGTCCATGTCAATTAGAAAGAAACTGATTTCGTCTCTTGCGGCTTCCTTCAAGTAGAAGTCGGAAGAATTCTTGGTCAATTAGAATCATGACACCTCACCTTTCGACCAGATGTACAGCCAACAGCACAGCAGCCCAGCTGCTAGTTGCGCGGCGCATCCGAGGGCTGTGTACAACTAGCTGTTCAGTCCCTGTGACGGGCTGGTGTGGCCGCAACATCCCCCCAAAAACTTTCTTATCTCCCACTGGTTACCCCATCTCATTCTTTTAGAAGTATTTTAAATGATTATGCATGAAAGTCTAGCTAAAAGTACATAGTTTACATGCAGGAATTGGCATCAAGTCGGTTTAAGTGTTGATTTTTTCAGTTAAGAAGTTTTAAAAAATCCTTCTTGCGATTTTCGAATGCACTGATTAAACTTTTGCAAACAATTTTGCTAGGCATTTAGCTTTTTAGTCGATTATAACATCAAGGATCAATCAATAAAGAGTGACAAATAAAGTTGTTTAGCTGCAGATTAAACAGAAATTCGGGAATTTTCAGGGCAGGAATTGAAGTGGAGCGAATTAAAAAAAAGGTTTGTGTCGGAACAGTTGATAAAAAAACGTATTTCATTCGTGCTGCTTTCGATTATAAATGGCCAGACAGCGGTTGGTCACATGAAGGGATCAACGCACTCGCACAAGGCCTTGGCTGCCGGAGGAGAAACGTCAAAACAGTCGTCGACGCCGGACGGATGTGACGACCAGATGCTCAGTCGATTGGCCAAGACGCCTTCGTTGGGCTGGCCGCTGCCCCACACTTCTGGCAACAGTGGAACGGAACAGTTTTTCCAATACCAGGGATCCGTGACGCTGCCTCCGGGACGCCATCCGCCAATGAAGAAACTGTTTCCACCGTTCACGTTGGACTTCAACCAGTGAAAGTGGGCCGTTTCGTCCCGATCAAAGGCGTCGGCGCACTTGGCGAGGCCCTTCAGTCCGCTGCAGGCTGTCTGACCATCAGTCCAGGACGGTGCGTTGACAATCTTGTAGGCGGATCCGAAGTAGCTGCTGCCGAAGCCGTCGGGACATAGCTGGCCGTCCGGTAGGCCCGCCTGGTTGCGGACGAAGGCCCACACGAACTGGTCGCAGTCGGTGCGCACCAGGTGGCTGCACCTGTCGAACAGGAAGGTCCGGCATTTCGGGCTTGAGCCGGGTTTCTCCATCACGTGGAAGCCCTGGCAACTGGGGCCAAGCTTCGAGCAGGCGGCAGCGCACGCGATTTCGGGTGTCACGTCGTCGTCCATGGCGACGTCGCGGGTGAACTCGGGCTTCATGCACATGCGGACGCGCCTACGGGTGAAGCCGCTGCCCTGGTCCTGCGAGCTGACACTGCTTAAAAACAATGTCGTCAGCAGTAGAACGTAAAATATCGAATCCAGAACGAGCACTGAAATTTTAATTTCTTCTTTGAAGTAAACTTTCCACGATTTTTGGTACGTAATGAAATAAAACAGGCAGTACGAGAAGGCATTCTGCACTCACTTATTTTTATCAACGTAAGTAATATTGATGGCTATGATGTGTAGGTCGCCAAAGAGTATCGCTGCAAATTAATTAGTTCCTGGAAGAAATGTCTGGGCCAGAAGTTTAAATAGTAAAAAAATAATACAAGGCAGCAGACACATTTCAGTTCCATGTTGCAGCAGCCAATTGAAGCAGTTGGGATGGATTTTGTTCAATTGGACAGGAGTTTTTATAGCACACTGGAGTCTGGAGATTACATGTATGGCCTCGCTGTTAACACTCTATCAGCAGTCAAGTATTCTTGTGTTTTGAAGTATGTATAGTTTGCCCAAGCAATTACCAAGGACCACTAGGAAGGCCCTGAAGATGTTCTAGGCAATCACATGTACATAAGTTCCCTCAGCTAATTAACCAGTTACGTCTTCTAGGAATAGTGAGGTTTCTATAGAAACGGATACAATGCAAAAGTACATGTACGGATGCTATTGTGCTGGACAACGTGTAATTTTCTTTTTTATCTCCTTGGATACCCAATTAGTCAGAATTTCCAATGGAATATACGTTTTAATAAAACTTCAACGTTTTTTATGTGTACATTTTCACGTTAAACTTTCAGGATGGAAATTTATTTCACGTCTGAACAAACAGACAAGTGAACTACATGTTTGCTGCATTTACGAGGGTATTTGCACATGAAGCAAGCGGGGAAGTAAAATGCATATAGTCGCTATAGACGCCAATGACTCGCAAATCCAAGATTTTGTTTGTAAAGCCCCTGGAGCAGAGTAATATAGAAAGTATTGAAGCCATAATAATACAGTTATGTAGTTTCATCGTAGAGCATATAAATTTTAATTTAAGTGTACATGTTAGCAGGAATTTTTCAGTAAAAGAAGCATATTGAAACAACAAATGCATGAAAAAACCGGCATTCGATGGAATATACATTATATATTAAACCCATTTGATGCAATTGCTCTCGTTCAGATACAGTACTAACGATAATTTTGGGTTTCGTTTCCTTGTCCTTTTACCGAAATGACCTCAGTGCGTCGAAATATTTGCCTGTTTCGACAGCCCTGGCGTCCTATTTCCGATCTCGAGGTCAGCCTAAGGCAACCACATGTACATATATGTACAGATTAGGTGGTGAGCTGACAGTCCCAGAAGGAAGCTGACAACCCGCGGTCACCAAATTGTGTAGAGTGCATCACCAGACAGCCCTATCGAAGCCAAGTTTCCGACTAATTGGGAATTGATTCCGACCTAAGTCAACTACTAAGTCAATCTCGAAGTCACAGCCGACAACCGGACACTGCATGGACAAGATCATTTGACTGAGGCAGGCTCAGCTATCTTCTTATGATAAAAAACATTGGGTACTAAACGGATTACACGCACAAATTGGAATTGAAATTGCAATGGTAAACTATTGCTTATCTCCCCTGAAGCCGTAAGAAATGCAATTCTATTATAATTTTAAGAAATTATACAGAATTATATCGTTTTACTAACTTCGTTAAATTTATAGTAGCACTAGAAGTCACTTTTATACTCTATAGTCTTCAATGTATGATGGCTTAGGAATGATTAATGAATATGTAGATTATTTTTTTTAATTTTTCCGAAAGCAAAAACAAACAAAATATAAAAACGATCGATGCACAACATGCTTTTGCAATTTAATTTTTTGCAGCAAATACAATGCACCGAAAAGAATTAGAAATTATTTTACGGAACAAAATAGATTTTTATAGCAGGAATGATTAATTACTTTAAACATTTTTAAATAGCCATCTTTTCCGCGAAAGTATCGGTGGGGCAATATAAATTTAGTAATGCTGATTCAATTATGAAAATTAATTATAAGTCTCAAAACAACTTTTTCAGGGATTAAGTGGATCATAAATACTTAATTTACATTTTAATGAATAGTCACTATTTTTTCTCAGAAAGGTCATTTAGCATAAAAGTAAATTTAGGCCAGTAGCTCATTTATTAAACTAATAATAAGGTGTAAAAATTTATATTTAGCTTTTGGCTTGAATGCTTTAGATTTAATTTGTAATTTTTTTACATATGGATATGCATTATGTATTTTTATAAATGAATATGTTAAAACATACCATTTTAATCTTAGCTACAAATGATTTTAATCATACATTAAAGCAAGATTAAGTCAATTGAGTGTCATTGTTTTGCTTAATTATACATATCAATCATTTTTTACTTCAGTTGCAGATGACAGACAGATCAGAGAAAAGCCAAACAGATTTTTCTTCAATTGCAAGTGAGAATTTATCAGATGCCATTCAAAGACTGGAGCGCTTGGCATTGCAAGTCGACCCGGATGAAGTTATTCCTGGTGGGCTCGACGCTGAAGCCTCCTGGCTGGCCTCGGAGCTTCGAGATATTCGACAACGCCTGCGAGATGTCCGCCTTCGAGTTGAATCGCCTTGCCATCTGCCACCAGTTCCATCTATAAAGTCGCCTCTTTGTGTGGAGGTAGCCACTGCAAAGCAAAGATAATTTTATTTATAAGCTGTCCCTTTGTTCCCGAAAGTCATTTTCTGAGAGAAAAAAAAGCATCGGGATGAGTTCTCAGCTTCGACTTTTTGTCATACTGGTTCTGATCCCAATAGGGTGATGCGTAACAGTGCCTCACAAAGCTGCTGTAAACTTCGTTCATGCCACGAAATTTGTTTCAGTTGTCGTTTCTGAAGACCGCCACTAGGTTTTCGAGACGTTTTTGCACCAGTGTGATAGCTTTCAATTACTTGAATTATAATATATGACAAGCTAAAACTCCCCATAAAACTGTGCCTTATACCGAACTCGCCTCAAACCCTAAGGAGGACTCGGCGGCTACTAGCGTTGAACTTCGACGAATCCTACGTCAACGTCGACCGCTGACTGAGTCGGACAGTAGGCTGGCAGTCAGGCTGGCTGAATCCGCGCTTCCACCCGGCAGTCGGCTGCTGCTTGTCGGCCGGATTCGATGCCCTTGGCTAGCTGAGGCAGCCGCCGCGGCCACCGTGGAAGTAGCCGACGCTCGTCTGATGTGCGTCTATGCCCAGGTGGGTGTCACGAGGATGGAAGGGATTTAAGCTGAAAAAAGGTGCCGAAGAAGGTAGAGTGAAAATGCTGCAAACATCAAAAACAATTTACCGTATCTTCTATTTTACAGGAAATTCGTCAGACCCTCTCGCCAGCGTCCAGTCACGAGCGAGCAGCCGCCGGTCTTCAAGAAGTAACCATCGGCAGCGGCACGGGCGGCAGTGGCCTGATGTCTATGGCCGAGGTCACGCATTTCTGCCTGCATGTTGGCCGGCCGCAATGGGCTGAGCTGTTGTGCCTGCCGGAAACTCACGACAGCCCCCCGCAGTGGCTGCTCTACGCTGATCCGGCTTGGCGGCGGCTTTTGAAGCTGCCAGCAACGCTTGAGAGACTCACTGGAGCACCGTTGCGAAGAATCTGCCTGGCTCAGGTGGGTCCCAGTGTAATGAGACTTTATGAGTAGACAGGACCTTTGGTGAAGGGGAGCCATGGCTGTTAGAAGCTACCCATTTGTCAACAATAAAAATCGCAGGGCATCGGCAGCATATTCAAGAAGCAACGCAACAATAGCGGCCGCCTTATTTCTTGAGTGCCGTTATTTAAGACCATTCTCTTTAGTGTTTTTAATTGCTTCTAGTAGGTTTTAGAGGTTTTATCCAAGCCATTGTGCTCTGCTCACTAATGATCTTGTCGTTTGGTCTGCGCCTTTTCTTTCAAGCAGCACACTTGCTGCTTCGACACCAAAAAACACTGAAAACATTTAGGCGATAATGATATTTTTGTAGTCGGAAGAAGTCATGGAATTTTCAAGTTGATCAAACAAATTAAAAGCAATTTCTTGAACAGATGACTCCCCACTTCCCACAACTATATTTCTGTTTGCTACGACCCGAAAGTGCAACTCTATATTATAAACTGAAACTGCATGCCTTTCCTTTACGCTCGTAGGAAACGCAAATTTTTTTCCTAAAACATTTTCCCAACTTGTCTATCAAATCTACGAAGTATCTCGTACCCTGTACTCCCAATTAAATCGCTTCACTGCAATCCCACGCTTTGTTTTTTACTGTTGATACCAGCCTTAATTATGTTGCAGTTGTGCAGGAAAAAAACGATTGCCTCGATCTAGATTAATTTTTTAGGAAAAGCTGCCTCAAATTTAGGGATAGAGGCTGTAGCAATTAATGTAAAAGCCCTGAAAGCATCCGGCTTCTCCGTGGATCACTTGAGCAACTTCCGCATACGTAAAACAACATCGCATTCTGAGAGCAAATTATTTTGATTTGTTATAATGTGTCTTGCACACCATGGGACTATGAATTAAGTGCATGTATGCAGCTCGTATTGCATTGAAGGCATAAGAGTTTGTGACGATTAAGGTATTTTGAAGTCTCAAAACGTTGAGACAGTGCATGCCAAATAAAATTTTGCGGAAAACCCCTTGATTTTGCTTAAGCCAAGGAAACAAATTACAGCCCACGTGCATGCAAATACTGTTTGATACTGTATCTCTTACGATCTTTGATTTAGGACTTAAAATTACAAGGTTAACTCCTCATGCAATTGGGGAGGGCTGTCATCAAAAAGACTACCTAATGTTTCAAATTATTTCCTCATGGGTGATGGGTGAAGCCACTGCCTGATCATTTATTCTGAAAGTAGCAACTGTAGCGAATTTAGCTTCGTGATCACTAGAGGTTAGTAAGGTCACGCCAAAGCTGTTTTAACTTGTCTTCCCTCGATCTCTCACCGCCTAAATAAGTTGTGGATGCCGACTTCGTGACAAGTGTATCTTTCCATCTCCTGCAGTCCTTCTAAGGATGAGACGCAATACGGGCAATTAATTGAAGAAGTGGAGCAGTGCCGCAAGCAAGCATGCTTTCACCTGAGATGAACCTATACTGAGCAAGTGTCTTTCACTTTTCGGGCCAATCAGGCCAATCACGGGGTAGGACGAGATCAAATCATCGGAAGGAATTGAGGCAGGCCCAACCAGGAAAATAACATTATACAGTGTATAAAGGTACGTACCTAATTCCTTCCAAATCCCATCACACCTTTACTCTTATAGTATTGTTGTTTTTTTCGTGGTATAAACGAGCAAAAACAAGGTAACCTTAGGGACTATGGCCGACATAGTTCTGCATCAAAACGTCGCCAACAGGATCTACCAAGTCTACCTGACCATCCTGCTATTCGGCGGCCTGCTTGGCCACGCCCTCTCAGCCGCCGTGTTCTGCAGATTCCGCAGCATCGCCAGCGTTAATACGCGCGCATTTTTCGTCTGCTTGTCGGTAGCTGACGCGGCGGTTTTGGTAACAGCCGTGCTTCGGTACTGGCTGAAGCTTCTGCTGCAAATCGATATTCGAAATAGCAGCTTGGCTAGCTGCCGGGTTCATACGTTTTTTGTCTATTTGTTCGGCGACCTGGCATTGTGGCTGCTGGTGGCTTTGTCAGTGATTCGGCTATTGTCCATGGTCAAGTGAGTGTCTGAATGATCAACCATTGATCTTAGCTGACCGTATAGCTGGAAACATGCAGCATTTCATTATTCGGATGAATAACCTTCTTTGGAATGCAAATATTTAGCTTATGATTCACCAAATGAAACGATGCAGATAATGTCGTAATCAGTGGCGTACGTCACATTAAAGAGGCACCCACCTCACAGAAATAGGAAACCCAATTAGATTGCGCTCTTTTGGGCAGTAAAATTAAATTCCTGCGTAGGCCACTCGTCATATCGCCATCTAACTACCTTAAACCAAATTCAGACCCACGTGGCGCCTGCCGCACACCTCTCAAAGCTTCGTGCCGATCCTGATCGCCCTGCTGACGCTGGTTTCTGTTGCCAGAAACTGGCCTCTGCCAGCCTACTTGACACTTATAGCGGAGCCAATATCTGCAACAACAGCATCAACAAGCGACATCAATGCGACTGAAATCTCCGCCGAAGAATCTCGACTAGTAGGCCAGCAGGTCTATTGCGACTTTATCGATCAATCTGTGAATCGGGTTTTCACCGCGGCAGACTTTGTGCTGTACAGCGCTGTTCCCTGCTGCCTCCTGGCCAGCTGCAACATCTGCCTGGCTGCCCTGCTGTACAGGGCGGCAGCCAAGAGGCGAACGCAATTCGGCACCGGCGTCTCCGCTGCTGTGAGATTTGAGTTATCTAATTCTGATCAATCTATTCACCAATTAAGGTATAATTTTACTATACGAGTATGCGTGGTGTTTTCATACTAAAGGGCCTAGGTATAAAGCGGCTTTTGGGATCAAAATTTACAACCATAAATCAATCTATCCGTCTATTGATCTAGGAAAGTTTCAATGAGGTTTTACAGGGACATAACTTTTACAGGTCAGCCTGTTTGATTTTATAGTACAATTAATAGGCTCAGTTTTACTTTAGTTGGTTAATCTATCCCTACTATAGGTCTAATATATTCTCAAGCAAATAGATCACGAAACAAAAATGAAAGCCATCGTTCAATCAATTTTTCTGGCAGGTCAGTATCACATTTAGTGCTCTGATAAATCAATTTATTTATTCAGCGTTTCGGTGAATTAAACAAATACTATATAGCATGGAAAGCACAGCTATAGGAGGAGCTTTTACCTACGTCTATATCGATATTTGATCTAGGCATCTATTTTTATAAAGTACACGTAAACTTTCGATGCAATAAAAGTTTTTATTCATTTACTTGTCAATAAATTCATTCCTACATCGAAAACGCAGGCAGCCCACGAGTCCGAAGCTCAGAGTCGTTCAGGTACCCAGATGGTTCTCATCCTCTCGGCCTTCTACTTGTGCTCAAACCTGCCCTCGATTGGCTACTCAGCCCTGAGCTCAGCTTTCAACAGCAATCTAGGCCTGCAGCCTGAGGTGGCCAACCTGCTAGCTGACTACCTGGTGATGTTTCATTTCAGCGCCAATGGAACCAGCTTTCTGTTCTACTGCACCTTCAATGCCAACTTTCGCAGATGCTTGAAACGGCTGGTGCTCTGCAGGTCTGGCTCGGGCTCTGTGCAGCCGCTCGTGCCGTAGGGGGGCGGGGCTGCTGGTATCACAGAGATCACAGAGACTAGCGGACTTAAAATGCGGACTTAAAAAACCGTGACAATGCCTAGTTATCATCTAGTTCGAGTCAAAAGGAACTGGCTTGATTATGATAAACCGTAAAAGTGACCCACTGAGACAGCTGACGAAGTCTCAGGTTTTAATCGTAGAAATTATGTCAGCTGTGGAGGATTATTTCATAGGGATAAAAGAAATTGTAATCATAGATAGTGAGAGTGATTCAATTCAGAAGGGTGTGGCCTCTTCGAATTGCTAGGTCAAAGGAAAATTGAATTGCACTCTATTATCTATCTATCTATCTATCTATCTATCTATCTATCTATCTATCTATCTATCTATCTATCTATCTATCTATCTATCTATCTATCTATCTATCTATCTATCTATCTATCTATCTATCTATCTATCTATCTATCTATCTATCATAGAGAGATGTCTATTGATGCGAATTATTTATCAGATTATATTCTATTATAGCCAAATATTTTAGATACTTGTAGAAGGGGTTAAAGTGTATAGCATTAATTATTCGGAATTTTTTCGAATTGTATGGTAAAAGGAATTTCGGAATTAATTTGTTCAAAATCTACTACTTGGTTGCTTTTGTTTTTTATTTTTTTCTGTAAGATTATTCGGGATTCTCGCTATAGATTAAAAACCGGAATTCGGCCCGCACTAAATTTGTCCAACTTTTAAAACTCATTCGGCACCTTATTAAGTCAAAATCGTGCGTTCTTGCCTGCAAAACTGACAGCCTATTTATTGGCTCACAGAACCTAATTTTGCCAGCTAATCACCAGTTATGGACTCCGTTTTTGCCCACAAGTAAAAAGCAAACGTTTCAAGCCTTTTAAAAAAACGTTATTTTTCCTGCGTGTCCCCAGATGAACTCTCTGGGATTTTCAAGTGGCTACACGTGAAAACTTCTGCGAGTGTTCGAGAAAGGCTTTTCTTCGAAGTTCGACATGAAAAGACAAATGGAAAATAAATGCTTGTTTTTTGGCACAAATACAAAAAATCGCTTTATTTTCACTGACACGGTCATCGCATTTGTAAAAAAATGAAATTCCAGTAACTTGATTTCTTTTAGCTGAGTTTGAGGAATATTGGACTTTGCAGCCTCATTTTACTAATCAATTTCTTCGTTACGATTGACTTTGATCATGTAAATCGCAGAATACCTATGAATAAATTCCCTATATTGTTTGCGCTTTTAATAAATAAACAAAAATTTAATTACTTTATAGCATTTGTAAATAATCCGGGTAGCATAAATTCCGTTATTTTTCTTTTTTTCAATTCTCAGTCACGCTACTCGTCAGTACCTAGTTACGGACTAGAATTAGTTAAACTTGCTGATGCATGCAGACTTCTTCAAATTATTTATAGGAAAATCGTGCCTCTATTTTGGCCTCTATTTTTCGCCCCGCTCAAACGTACTGTAGCCTATTTACATGTACATGTAGGTGGGGTGGGGTGGTAGCAGCCCTCGTCTACCCCTGGGCACGGGCCTAGCGAGCGGTCATTTACGGGTCACGTGTGAAGATTGCGCAACACGTGTAGTGACCTTGACACCCACCCCAACTCCATTGTTCTCTTATTAAGACTGTTGCGCGACCCCAGACCCCAGAACGTACTTAGGAATATCATATGTACTTAAAATCATTGGATATTATTAACCTTCTGGCAATAAGTTTTTTATCCCTGTTTGTTTAGCGGTCTAATTTGCTTTAATAATTAGATGATTGCGCAACCTCCCCACCCCAAGGTCGTCTGTGACCCTTCGGCGAACCCTGTCACGTGACTTATTTCAGCCAATCGGAGCCAGACAGTGGGTCAAGGTCGGGTCAGGTTTGTCGCTGCCACAGTTCACGCGCGTGATACGTGATTGTCACGTGATTTTAGGTTCATACTATAAATATAAATATAAATATTCGGCCGTTGTCGCCCAGAAATTTTTAACCTTTCGGTTTCCTGAGACGTAATCCTCTCCCCTTTCGAGCATCTCGATATCTCCCCATCCAGCCCCTGTCAGTCGTGATTCTCCCGGCAGTAACTTACACCCACTGAAGTACGATAATATTCCAGTGGAGTCCTGATCGGTTGAGGAAGCCCTGTCCCAGTTGGAAGAATCCTTCCACCCTACAAACCCAGAATAGACAATTTTTCTCTAATGAATTCAGCGAGAGTTCTTTCAGAATCGGATATCATAATTTCCCAATTAGATTCTTCACGGTAAGCGGAATAATGCATCAATCATCTTTAAAAAAATAATAATTTTGGATTAATAACTCAATCAAAACAATCGAGAGTGTGGATTGGATGCCCCTCCGGGTCAAAGATAAGAACCAAGAAGTCTTCCCGACAAGTAAATCGACTTCACTTTGCCTCTGTTGGTAAAACCACTCGCTCTGAAGGTTTCGGCGCCAGTAAAGAACCGCAGAGCTTTTAGTTTTTTACCCTTGGTTCTCTTTTATGATTAAATTTTCGGCAATTATTCTACATTCCAATTTCTTGCCACCCGTCATGTTTTGTGTATAGTATTGATTACGAGTGGGTCAGTGCCTACCTTAGGCTCAACAATAGCTCCCTCCTGTTGTTGAGGGGCTCCTGAGGGGCTTATCACGTCTCCATTGGCCAACGTGTGAACATTATAAGTCCTTATCGGCTCTTAACTTTCGGTTAGTGATGGATAACCGTGTGGCATGCCTTGTGTTTTTGTTGGACCCGCAGTGATAGAGTCTGACCTCGTCTTGCACCAGAAATGTTTTATGACTTGGTAAGTGTCTTTAACTGTTTATAAGGGTCGTATAAGCAAGTATCAATATTGTATTTTTATAGAGAAAATGCAATCGTTAAAGTAATACATATACTGTAGTCGATTCCCGACTCCACTGGTACAATTTGTGTCCTTTAGCAAGACACTTAACTCTGCATTGCTTCAGTTCACCCAGCTGTTAAATGGGTACCAGCATCAGCTGGGGTAATTGAAGGTGGGTGTGGCGTCCCCCAAGTCCATGGACTGAACAGCTGTACGCAGTCTTCAGAAGCGCCGCGCAATCGCTGCGGCTGCGCTGTTGGCTGCACATCTGGCCCGATTGGGACAGGTGTAATCAATTATTATTATTATTATTATTATGTAGCGAAGTATAGCTCCTAACCAGATAATTAATCTTATACTACATGTACTGCTTTCGATAATCAAATGATAATCAGCAGGAGGGCTGTTAATTTATATTGATACCGGTACAGTACACACACACACTCTGTGTACAAATAAATATGGTATACAAGCGAAATTTCTAGGAACACTATACATTCCCTATGCCTTGTGGGCTGCTCTCAAGAGAGAAAAATTGCGCAACTGGCCTAGAGAAATGTAAATTGCACAATATGTGGACACTGCACACGAAATTTTTTAATTAACAACGCGGGATCGAACCTGAACCACAATAATACACAAGGCAGATGCGCTGGTTCCTTATTTCCTATAAACACTTCCCATTAGTGCAAGTGATCAATCTAAGTGCACAGTTCTCTAAGAAGGAAAGAAAGAAGGAAGAAAAAATGGAACGTTCTTTTACGTACTTCCGAGATACAGCCTCGGAAAAAATTGCATCCACATGTTTTAGGAGAGAAACAATTACATAGTTTAGACAGGTTCTTTGTTTAAATATAATTCTAATATTGGCCTTTTATTGGAGCATTAAACTTGAATTTGAAAAATATAAACAATCAAATCAAAAGTACTTTATACATAAATGCTTATATTGTAAGTGCTGTAAATCATTTTAAAGTTGAATCAGGACGCCTAAAAAACTAAAAGAAACAAACAATCAAATATTGACTTCGAAAATCATGCCTAATTAATACAGAGTCAAAGAGGTTCCTCGGACTCGCAAGCGCCACCGGGTAGTCGAGGATCTCCGTACAGCATGGCAGCCGCCCCGGGCCTAATGTTTTCAGCCAGACTCACCAATCGGCGAACTTCACCAGGCGAGCATCGCAGCTGAGCCACCACAGCCGGGATTCGTTCAGGCAGTTTATCTGTCATGTGCAGCAGCAAGCGAGCCTGTTTAGCTCGACTTTGTTGAAACAGCCGGAGCTGGGCTGCCTGACCGGCGGGCAAACTTAGCAACCGGTTGACCAGGGGCTGCACCTGGACATGACAGATCAAACGGATGAGGGGTTTTGACAGAAATTTGGGATACATTTTGAAAGGTCAACCTCAAGACACATTTTGGAGCCAATCTGGGGACATTTTGGAATCAATCTTGGGATACATTTTGCAGTCAATCTTGGGACACATTTTGAAGTCAATCTTGGGACACACTTTGGAGTCAATCTTGGGATACATCTTAAAGTCAATCTTGGGATACATCTTAAAGTCAATCTTGGGATACATCTTAAAGTCAATCTTGGGAAACATTTTGAAGTCAATCTTGGGAAACATTTTGAAGTCAATCTTGGGAAACATTTTGAAGTCAATCTTGGGACACACTTTGGAGTCAATCTTAGGACATATTTAGGGGTCAATCTTGGGACACATTTTGAAGAGTCAATCTTGGAACACAATCTCGGAGTCAATCTTGGAACACAATTGAAGGGTCAATCTTGGGACACAATCTCGGAGTCGATCTTGGCACACATTTTGAAGTCAATCTTGGGACACAATCTCGGAGTCAATCTTGGGACATATTTTGATTTCAATCTTGGCACACATTTGGGAGCCAATCTTGGGACACATTTTGGGGTCAATCTTGGCATAAATCTTGAAGTCAATCTTGGCATAAATCTTGAAGTCAATCTTGGCATAAATCTTGAAGTCAATCTTGGTATACATCTTGAAGTCAATCTTGGTATATATTATGGATCCAAACCTCGGATTCAGCCGTGGCGGCAGCGGACGAATTAGTAGCCAGGCTGGTCACCAAGCCTGCCTGGGAGAATCGGCGCTTTTCGCCGCCGCACAACAGGGCGCGTCGCTCGCAGTAGCGGGCGAGCGAGTGCAGCGGCTGCAGGCAGCAGCGCCGGACGGACCTGTCGCGCAGCTGGACGATGCACAGCGGCCTCGGCGAGGCCAGGCAGTGACAGGGCGAGCAGACGGACTCTCCCGCTGCTGGGGAAGATTGTTTCGAACTTTCGGCAGTTGCAAAGCTACTAGATGCTACGGATGTTGAGGCAACGGCAGGGCCATTTGTAGGTACTGGAGCTGCACCCTGGTGAACAGCGGTGACAGTACACACTGGATTGCTAACTAATCCATTCCAGCCATGAAATTCCGATAAGAAACCAACCAATAAATCACCTGCAGGAAAAAGTGGCCACCGCTGTCAGCCCCAACGAAACCCGCGTATTCTTCTGGCGCAGCTAGTAAGGCGGAGCAAGCTCTCTCCGACGGAGTGTTGAACAAAGCCAGTGTCATCAGCAGGAGATTCACACGCTCCCTGTCCCGACCAATCACAAGGCTTCGACCTTGGGCGCACAGGTGACCTTCGATAGCGCGTGATAGGAATGCCGGCTCGATGTTACGATCCGAGGCTAGGGCGGTGCGATGCAGCGGTACGGGTTCCGGAAATCGGCCCGCTTCCAGCTGCTGAGTGAGCTCGCAGAATCTGTCCAGGAGGGTTCCGTAGTCGCTGATCGCTTGGCGAAGACTCTGAATGTAATTATACGAGGCAATACCATTTGGGGATCTGGAGGACCTGCGTTTTGGGGAACCCTAAAATCAAACTATCCTGGAAAGTTTCCCAAAAAACTAAGATCCATCGAAGCAGTAAGAATCGGGGTAATCAAACCACAAGCTATGGCACAATAGCAGGCCTCACCAGTCGATGCTTGGCCCTCAGCGGATGTAAATACCTATCGAAGAAGTCATAGATAAGAGGCCGCCAGGGTAGGCAGGCATCTGCGTATCCACTTTCAGGGAACACCAGAACGAAGCCCGTAGCGGTTGGAGCGGCTGCAGCAGTGTTAGCTGAGGTTGCCGATTCATCTGAGCTACCAAAACAACAAACAGCGTCGTAGGTAAAAGAGAACACTGAAGCAGACAGAGCTGGTAGGTGAAGCAGTTGGTGAGCGATTCGCTTGCCGCCTCTGGCGTTGGGCTGGGCCACACGACAGCTGAGACAGATTTTGCTTAGCTGCTGGTATAGCTGCCGGGTGTGCTCGGAGTCCCAGGTGCCTGGCTTGCACCACGCATGCAGCAGACTGGGTCCAAGGACGTCAGACCAGGCACAAAGGAATGCTCCCGAGAGGCGGCACTCTTCATCAATTGTATTGTCAACTGATGGCTCAGTGGGTAGCATGGCTAGGCTGTGCAGTGCATGAAACAAACTTTGCAGCATTATATCAAAATAAAATTTTATAATCACAGCACTTATATTAGTTTAAAAGAAAATAGTACAATACCAACTTAAATTTTTCTTAACTAAACCAAAGTTAATCAAAAATTTGTAGCTTTTGCAATATATACAGACCCTTAAAAACTAAATTCTATAGGCAGGTCAAAATGAATAATAATTTTTTAAATCTTCCTAAGAAAATTTCTAAATAGGTCCAATAAGGAGTTATATTGGCATAATATAAAAAAGAAGTCAAAACTAAAAGGCTATAATTTTTTAATTTGCATGAATAGTAAGGTAATTATTTAGAGATTAATAGATTTTTTAACAATAGAGGACAAAAAAAACAAAAAATATATTTTAGTACTAGTAGGTCTTAATACTATTGCTTATAGTTTTGGGCAATAAAGCAAGTAAATTTGAGGTATATAGGTTAAGCATTAAAACCAATTATTTTTATTCATGAAAGACTGTACAAGCGCTTGATTTAAAAAGTTCATGACATTATTAATAATCTAGTCTAAATTTAGCATAAACATTTTGGAACCACCATTTGGTGCCTTCATTAAGTATTGTTAGTTACGATATCTTTATTTAAATGTTTGGTATAAGTTGAATTTAAGTGTTTATCGTAATAACGTGACTATTTATTCGTCATAGTGCTATGTACATGAATATCATCATTGTGTAACGAATTTCCAGTTACTGACAAGTTTTGTTTGATTACAAGGCTTGATTACATACAAATGGCAGGGACTCTAGAATTGTAATAACGCGATGTCGCAGAAATGTTTCGCAGAAATAGTCGACTTTTAAAAGCTTGTATATTTTACGTTTATCGCTCAACGGACATTACGTCTTTTCTAAAAGATAAAAGATATTTCAAAATATGAAAATGCCCAAAGACAAACCAGCGGTAGCCACAAAAAACCAGATAAGCTGCAAAGAGCTACACATTAAAGCCCGCCTGGTGTCCCATTTATCGGTGAGACCAGATACAAAATAAAAAAAATTATTTTATTCCAGATATAATAATTGTGTAACGAAGTACATGTAAAAGAAGGACAATTAGCAAGTCGAAACTTCTTCCTTTAGGTATTGTAACGTCAGATAAGGCAAGGGAGAGTTTTTGTCGAATCGGCATTCGATTGTGTATTGTATATTTAGCTTCAAATAATATTGGAACTGATGGAATCAATAAATGGACAGAAATTTTTCCCTTGACGCAAAATTAACGAGTTCGAATAGTATGAAAATTTAAGCGATAATAGGAAAGATATGAGTTAGGCAATTTACGGTATTTTTACTGATAGTAGAAATAATAGAAAAATGATAGAAACATTTCGCACAATTTAACAAGCATATTGTGCTCGTAGGTGTCAAAGTCCCAAACAAATCATTCCGATCGAGGCGCGATAGATGAATTAACAATAAGATTTTTACACATGCATCGCCTTACTTGCCTATAACTTATTGTTCAACAAAAGACTAAGATTTTATGGAACTTTGGTGAATTTTTTCGAGTGTTTTTTGGTCAAAAAATTGATATACAGTTGGTTAATTCGTTATAGTTAATATCGTTAATATAGTTAATTCGTTGCTTTGCTCTATACTAGTATCTGACGATTTCCCAGCTCTTAAACCCACAGGTGTTAAAAAATGCCCCAGCAAGTCAGAAAGTATACTTTGGCACGTTAAAAGTACATGCATTTTACACACTTCATGCTCAGATACAGTACATGCACATGTGAATGAACTATTTCAATATACAGAGGCCTTCCTTGTAACAATACCCTAGGATTAAGGCCGTAAATCTATAGCCACGAGTCCATTGCAATTGCACCATAGCCCAACTTCTTCAGGAGCTACACGTGTTACAGTAGAGTGTACATGTACATCCCTAGATAGGCTAGTTGGAGATCTTATCAATCATAGGTTCGCACCATTTTGAGCTCTGTTTGGTTGAAAATTTCATTATAGCCATCGTTTTATTTGTACATTAGAGACCCCGTAACAGACAATTGACTTAATGTAAATGATGCAGCTTACTGCAGTATACTGTACATACAGCATATGCAGATTTTATGCACGAAAATATAAATGTTTGATCTGTACATGTAATTACTTGATTTATAGTTAGCTACATGTAGTATGTATCCTCAAGGACTACTATATACTCGTACAAGTGTCACTTATATTGTGTCCTAAGAAGATGCGATCTTCTGTTGATTGGCATTTGCAGTTTGAGATAATTATGAAAACGTTCGTTCAGCATTTTTTGAATTTCTGTTTTTTATTATTTTAGAGTGTTTAAGACTGTTGTATGAATAAGTATTTTGAATGACATCTTAATATTCACTTTTATGCTCAGTAGACGAGCTCTGTTTTTTAAATCTTCCTTCTAAAAAATACAACAAAAGAGAAGCACACAACATATACTTGCAGTTCCTTTAACGTAAACATTTTTTAATGTATTTGTACAGACAATTGTAGTCCTCTCAGCACTTGCTATACCAAGTGTAGGCTATAAAAATGATTATTTTGACAAGAATCAATCAAATATGACAGTATGGAAATTGACGAGTAATCATACTCTTGTAAATAGACAGTTTCACTTTCGAGAAATTTTAAAGCATTCATACTTTATTCCTTAAGTCAATCAACTGTTTGTTATAATCATGGCGTTGCTTCGTGACATCTGCTAGCCGCCACGAGACCTTGAAATTGTTGTGGGAGCTTGAGCTGAAGTTCCTTACCGGGTGAAAAGCAAGAAAAAAATCTCTCACGCGCCGTGTCTGTTAATTAATAGAAATTAAAGTACTTTAGACTTATTCAATACAAATCTTGAAGAAGATTAAATTTTCCATCACTAAAGCTACTTTTGAAACTATAATTGTCGACTTTAAGTGTCCGTTTTTACTGAAAAGGATCGATACATTCGCACAGAGCCATACTGGCGCCGTTGTCAACAATTGGGCCGTCGTCGAACCCAGGCTGGCTGCTGAACTCAAAAACGAGGAGTCGGTTCTGCGAGCCGCCTTCAGGCTGGCCGGGAGTCCACAGCTCCGTGAGGTAACTAACGTTGCAAGCCTGCCAGAACCAGTTACTTCCCAACTGCCAGCCTCCAACATGAAAACTTTTCCCATTGTTCAAACTGTTCTTGAGCGAGTAGACGTGCAGCATCTCGTTACGGTCGAAAGCATCGGCGTACTTGGCGAGGCCCTTCAGTCCGCTGCAGGCTGTCTGACCATCAGTCCAGGACGGTGCGTTGACAATCTTGTAGGCGGATCCGAAGTAGCTGCTGCCGAAGCCGTCGGGACAGAGCTGGCCGTCCGGAAGGCCCGCCTGGTTGCGGACGAAGGCCCAAACGAACTGGTCGCAGTCGGTGCGCACCAGGTGGCTGCACCTGTCGAACACGAAGATTCGGCATTTGGGGCTTGAGCCGGGTTTCTCCATCACGTGGAAGCCCTGGCAACTGGGGCCAAGCTTCGTGCAGGCGGCAGCGCACGCGATTTCCGGTGTCACATCGTCGTCCATGGCGACGTCGCGGGTGAACTCGGGCTTCAGGCACATGCGGACTCGCCTACGGGTGAAGCCGCTGCCCTGTTCACTGTTGGCTGCCACGGCAGAATTCATGACAAGGACAACCGAAAGTATCGCAATGAAGATGAGGCGAAGCACTACAATCAGAAATAAGGCCATTTTAACTTTTCAAATGAGCAAGCACTAGTGCCGTATAATACTTTTACCAACATTCAAGTAGTACTTTATCAGTAGGGAATAAACAAAATTGTGACTTACTGTTGGCCGAAACTAATCTGCAAAAAGTGCCAAACAGTTGACAAGCACAGTGAGTCAGAAAACTGACTGCTGTGTCCCGAATAATTGGTGCTAGTAAATCAATTAGAATATTATTTAGCCAATCCATTGGCTTACTAAAGCTTATCCAATCATTTTATAAGCAGTCAACAAACAATGAAAATTGATGTACAGTAACTATTGAGCCACTTGTTATTCTTGTTTTTGAAAATGCTATCGTTTAAGATTCAATGTACTCGTAGTATGATACGTATTTTACGAGTAGGTACCAAATGCCAATAACTCTAGAGCAATTCAAGAGTCAATATATTTTAACTCTATTGTAGACACTGAGTCAATCAATCAATCAGTCACTCTGTGATTCACTCAGTTAGTCTGTCACTCATCCCGTAACTTAAATAATCACTTGCCTTAATCACCTCACTCACCTAGTCACTCCTCATCCAATTAGTCAGTGAATTAATCAACCGCTCCACTTACTTTTACACTTACTTTATCAATTTGACACACTCATGTACGTTCTTAAGCTCGGAACGTACACGAGACTCGGCTCCTGAAGAAACTATTTTGACTTTGAGCAAGGCACTAAAAATCACTTGATCCCAGCATTGCTTCAGTCCACCCAGTCCAGCCAAGATTGAGGAGCACTAATGTGCAGCGGGAAAATTTTGGCCCATCGAGTCCTGTTTTAATTGCTTTTTATTTTGTTAAAGAAAACTCAAAGCGCATATTTCATCATAGTTTTCAATGAGCTTACACGACAATTCAAAAAACATTATGCAAACAGACACTCTAGACTATAAAACACTGACAACATATTTACAGTCGACAGCAATTAAAGAGTTGAGAGACCTTGCGTTCCCAACTGACGGGTGTTATTGACACAAATTGCGATTGGCATGTAATATTAGGCACTTAAAAGCAATTGATAGTCAAACTATAAGGATTGTTAGTCACATTTGACAGTTTCAAATGACTCCGCAGTTTTCGTAATTCGCCGAGCAATTCTGCTACAAGGACACCTTAAGTAGAAGGACGGGACACTTCGTTTCGTGGAAAGTTTTTGGATTCCAATCTTCGCGAAAAAAAATACACTGCGGAGAAAGAAAATTTACAGATTTTCAACATAAAATTAAAGATTGCGCTCGATTGGAAGCAGATGCAAATCTTATATTTTGCTATGTGGTTCCTGCTTTCTTATTCCATCGAACTACGTACGTTTTAATTTATGAAAAATTGATCTTCCTATTATTTTATCGATATTAGTTCACTTTCGTAAAAAAACTACTAAATGACAAATCGCCAATTTATAGAGAATCAGACATTGACATGTGACTGGACTAGCAAGATTATGCTGATTGATAGAAATGTTCTTTGAATAAAACAGACTTGGTTAGAAGAGGATCAGAACCTGCGCAACATTTAAAATACCCAATTTAATTGAAATTATAATTTTCGACAAATTTTTATCAAGGAAAATAATTTAAACATTAAGGACATACATAGTTCGATAGAGTAAGAAGGCAGGAACCACATATTAAAAGATGAGATTTTTATCTGCTTCCAATCGAGCCCAATCTTTAATTTTATGTCGAAAAACTTTATCACTGCCGTGTATTTTTTCGCGAAGATTGGACTCCAAAAACTTTCCAAGAAACGAAGTTTTCCGTCCTTCTACTTAAGGTGTCCTTGTTCTGCTAGCGTACCGGTAACCCTAAGTAAACGAGTTCAACGTTGCTCAAAAAATCTCTCTGCTGGGTTTAAAACCGAAACTTTTGTCGCCCGCAAGCTTGCAGATGGCTATTTTTAGAAACCGTAGGCCATGAACTCGCAAATCGTGACGGCATCTGGCACTTCCTTCCGGTTGACAATCCTGATCCGCGATCCAAACGCGTTGCAGGTGAAGTTGGCCACACCAAACGGAGTGCTAAGCCGAACCTGGTTGCACAAAATCCCGTCAACAAGGAGATCGAACTTGTTGAGCCTCTCAGCGCAGCAGTCCTGCCTGTTGTAGATGGTGACGAAGGACACGAGCGAGGGAACGACCAGATTAGCCTGCCACCATTCGTTGGAGTTCGGATTGGTGTGCGTGCAGGAACCTGACATGAAATTCGAGTTCACATTGCCGTCCAGAGCGCGGTCGCAAGTTTTGGAATGGTAGGAATCTGTAGAGCTCTGACTGCAGCTAGCAATTGGCAGCCGCTTTATGTCTAAAAACAAAATCAAAATTAGGAAATATGCTAACCTGGATTGTGGTGTGAGCACTGGGCTATTTTAAAAAGTTGCAGCTCATAACCTACCCAGTACGAAGACTTCACACGCCCCGGTGATGATCCAAGCACTCTCATGGAGAGACGCGTGCAAATCAAACAGCCGACAAGCTCCGAGCAGCCAATAGAAGCCAAAACAGCCCGTCGTGAAGCGGCAACGGAAGCTGCAGCTGATCTCGCTGACTGCGGGCCAGATGAAGAACTCTTTTGGAGCGATAGCGCTGTTTATCCTCATAGCAACAAATCTCACAGTCGGATTAGAGAGCTCATCCGCATAGCAACTGAGACAGATAAAAATAAAAATGATATGTTTTGACATCACCGATTGCAATGCCAAGGTTTGCTTAGAAAATGCTTATCGACTAAACTGGAATTAAAACCAGCCGATTAAGCTTTTTTTGAAGCAGCTACCTTACTGTTCTAGAGGAAGGGCTCAAAGTATAATTGTGTATACGCTCGCATTTTCATTTATTTGATAATTTTCTGCCTAGTAGACAAATACGAGCTTACTCATTGGCTCTCGTGAATTCAATATTTTTATTTAATTTTAAAAAGCAGTGGAAAAAAACTACTGTTTATCAATTAAATTTATTTTTACTATTTAAAGTAGGATGTTCTAAATCAGTTGTAGTAAAATTTTATTGCATTGTATCGCATCACAATCCCGACTCGATGCCCAAACGGCGTAACCTTGGGGGAAGTGCACGAAATCTAAAAAATTCCGCATTCAATATAATTTTAAAACACGTCCATTTCAGATATTGACCAACTCATGAAACGATTTTTTTCGTCAATTTACCAGTTTTTTTTCAAATACAGCTTACCCTTCTAAAACCGTTTAAGTACCCTATAATATCATTGTGGTAAATTAATTAAGTAGGTAAGACAACTGATTAAGTTCTTATTTTAACTTTAATTCCAGTGTTGCACTGCCTTGTCAGTTCTAAAAAAAGCTAAATCTGCAGGAAGGCTGCAGGCACTTTGAAGCTTGAAGCGACATCGTCCCACAACCAGCGACTGGGCGTGACTGTCTATTGCGCTGACTCCTGAAGCACTCAAATAGGGACATACAAACTAGCGACGGTTCCAGGAATGTACATTCCCCACAACTGGCCCATAGCCCAACCAATTCGTGCACAAGGTCCCAAATTAATGTGACCCTGCACACGAAACCGCGCTAGGGAAAATAGCCAACCTACAACGCGGGGTCGAACCTGGACCAGTGGCACACAAGGCAGCCGCGCTAGACCGCCGAGCCATTCGCCCCCGCCTTTTCGGTTCTTAGGAGCTAAATTAGATGGTGGACCAAAGGCGGATTAGTCATGTAGTCAGTCAGTTAGTCAGTTAGTCAGCTAATGCGATCAGAGTCCCAATTACTGACGTAGCCGGAGATGTACTTTAGTGGGGCCCAGAGTTGCGTGGCAACTAAATTATTCATACAATCACAGGTAGTTAAGGCGCGCTATTTTAATAGCATAATTAGGTCATTTATTAAAGCACCAAGGCCAAATGATAAAAATTTCCTAGTCAACCCAATTAGCTAGTAATTTAAAAGTACATATCCGAATCCCTATAATCCGACCGTGGAAAAACCCTCAGCAAAAGTCCTCTTTGGGCCTGCCTTGGTCAATTAAACGGCTATGACTTTGAGCTGCGTATGAAAATAAGTCCTCAATTAGTCATGGACTTCGTTTTGAAGGAAGACTGCGGGATGATTCTCCCAGACACTGAGTCAAGACTCGTGTTTTACAACACTAACTGGGAACAAAGAGCTACAAGACAAAGACCTTGATAACGCACTTTGCACTCTCTATTTTACTATTTTTATAGTTAATAATTGTAAAGATTCGTAGGAATCCAACAAAGGCTGAAACTTAATAAGAAAAATAATATGTTTTACAATTTTACTCTTGCTGTTAATACTAATTAAAGAATTAAATAATACAGTTAGTTTAATATTCGTTCATTCTAGGCACATGAATGAATTCAAAAAGCCAAAGAATTGTAACTTTTTTATCGCCAAGTCATTAAAATAAACACGGTAACGCTTACTAATTAGTATTGATTAGTATATTTGGATAGGGGGGGGGGGGAATTGCTGGCCTCTAATGTGAATATTCCGTCTGTCTGCAATTTGATGAATTTAGCTGAATTTTTTTAGCAAAAAAAATATGCCTCATGCAGGCTTATACCGCGCATCTAACTGCTGTAACTATAAGATGCGAAATTTATAATTAATGCCTTTGCTCAGGATTCAGTGTTGGACATCGTAAATTAAGCCCAATAATTGTTGAGCGCATCCGTGTCCAGATCATTAAAAAGTAGCAAATAAAGCCTAGTCTAATTTGCGTAAAACATTTAGAGGTCCAAGTGTCTAAGAAAATGCGCTACACATTGAGATAGGAGACCTGTAGAAGCTTTCTGACTTGAATTAGTCCATTTGAGTGCAACTGCAGCTCTAACTTGAGGACCAGAAGGTCGAGGATGCACTTTTTTAGGCGCACTTATGCAACAGTGTGCCTTTAAAGACTTTTTTGAAAGCTTTGGGTGTTACACGTATTTTTTTGTTCATTAAAGTGATGCGCGAAGCTAGGTAAAAATAAGGCTTAGCTGAGTCCATGTCAATTAGAAAGAAACTGATTTCGTCTCTTGCGGCTTCCTTCAAGTAGAAGTCGGAAGAATTCTTGGTCAATTAGAATCATGACACCTCACCTTTCGACCAGATGTACAGCCAACAGCACAGCAGCCCAGCTGCTAGTTGCGCGGCGCATCCGAGGGCTGTGTACAACTAGCTGTTCAGTCCCTGTGACGGGCTGGTGTGGCCGCAACATCCCCCCAAAAACTTTCTTATCTCCCACTGGTTACCCCATCTCATTCTTTTAGAAGTATTTTAAATGATTATGCATGAAAGTCTAGCTAAAAGTACATAGTTTACATGCAGGAATCGGCATCAAGTCGGTTTAAGTGTTGATTTTTTCAGTTAAGAAGTTTTAAAAAATCCTTCTTGCGATTTTCGAATGCACTGATTAAAATTTTGCAAACAATTTTGCTAGGTATTTAGCTTTTTAGTCGATTATAACATCAAGGATCAATCAATAAAGAGTGACAAATAAAATTGTTTAGCTGCAGATTAAACAGAAATTCGGGAATTTTCAGGGCAGGAATTCAAGGGGAGCGAATTAAAAAAAAGGTTTGTGTCGGAACAGTTGATAAAAAAACGTATTTCATTCGTGCTGCTTTCGATTATAAATGGCCAGACAGCGGTTGGTCACATGAAGGGATCAACGCATTCGCACAAGGCCTTGGCTGCCGGAGGAGAAACGTCAAAACAGTCGTCGACGCCGGACGGATGTGACGACCAGATGCTCAGTCGATTGGCCAAGACGCCTTCGTTGGGCTGGCCGCTGCCCCACACTTCTGGCAACAGTGGAACGGAACAGTTTTTCCAATACCAGGGATCCGTGACGCTGCCTCCGGGACGCCATCCGCCAATGAAGAAACTGTTTCCACCGTTCACGTTGGACTTCAACCAGTGAAAGTGGGCCGTTTCGTCCCGATCAAAGGCGTCGGCGCACTTGGCGAGGCCCTTCAGTCCGCTGCAGGCTGTCTGACCATCAGTCCAGGACGGTGCGTTGACAATCTTGTAGGCGGATCCGAAGTAGCTGCTGCCGAAGCCATCGGGACAGAGCTGGCCGTCCGGAAGGCCCGCCTGGTTGCGGACGAAGGCCCAAACGAACTGGTCGCAGTCGGTGCGCACCAGGTGGCTGCACCTGTCGAACAGGAAGGTCCGGCATTTCGGGCTTGAGCCGGGTTTCTCCATCACGTGGAAGCCCTGGCAACTGGGGCCAAGCTTCGAGCAGGCGGCAGCGCACGCGATTTCGGGTGTCACATCGTCGTCCATGGCGACGTCGCGGGTGAACTCGGGCTTCATGCACATGCGGACGCGCCTACGGGTGAAGCCGCTGCCCTGGTCCTGCGAGCTGACACTGCTTAAAAACAATGTCGTCAGCAGTAGAACGTAAACTATCGAATCCAGAACGAGCACTGAAATTTTAATTTCTTCTTTGAAGTAAACTTTCCACGATTTTTGGTACGTAATGAAATAAAACAGGCAGTACGAGAAGGCATTCTGCACTCACTTATTTTTATCAACGCAAGTAATATTGATGGCTATGATGTGTAGGTCGCCAAAGAGTATCGCTGCAAATTAATTAGTTCCTGGAAGAAATGTCTGGGCCAGAAGTTTAAATAGTAAAAAAATAATACAAGGCAGCAGACACATTTCAGTTCCATGTTGCAGCAGCCAATCGAAGCAGTTGGGATGGATTTTGTTCAATTGGACAGGAGTTTTTATAGCACACTGGAGTCTGGAGATTACATGCATGGCCTCGCTGTTAACACTCTATCAGCAGTCAAGTATTCTTGTATTTTGAAGTATGTATAGTTTGCCCAAGCAATTACCAAGGACCACTAGGAAGGCCCTGAAGATGTTCTAGGCAATCACATGTACATAAGTTCCCTCAGCTAATTAACCATTTACGTCTTCTAGGAATAGTGAGGTTTCTATAGAAACGGATACAATGCAAAAGTACATGTACGGATGCTATTGTGCTGGACAACGTGTAATTTTCTTTTTTATCTCCTTGGATACCCAATTACTCAGAATTTCCAATGGAATATACATGTACGTTTTAATAAAACTTCAACGTTTTTTATGTGTACATTTTCACGTTAAACTTTCAGGATGGAAATTTATTTCACGTCTGAACAAACAGACAAGTGAACTACATGTTTGCTGCATTTACGAGGGTATTTGCACATGAAGCAAGCGGGGAAGTAAAATGCATATAGTCGCTATAGACGCCAATGACTCGCAAATCCAAGATTTTGTTTGTGAAGCCCCTGGAGCAGAGTAATATAGAAAGTATTGAAGCCATAATAATACAGTTATGTAGTTTCATCGTAGAGCATATAAATTTTAATTTAAGTGTACATGTTAGCAGGAATTTTTCAGTAAAAGAAGCATATTGAAACAACAAATGCATGAAAAAACCGGCATTCGATGGAATATACATTATATATTAAACCCATTTGATGCAATTGCTCTCGTTCAGATACAGTACTAACGATAATTTTGGGTTTCGTTTCCTTGTCCTTTTACCGAAATGACCTCAGTGCGTCGAAATATTTGCCTGTTTCGACAGCCCTGGCGTCCTATTTCCGATCTCGAGGTCAGCCTAAGGCAACCACATGTACATATATGTACAGATTAGGTGGTGAGCTGACAGTCCCAGAAGGAAGCTGACAACCCGCGGTCACCAAATTGTGTAGAGTGCATCACCAGACAGCCCTATCGAAGCCAAGTTTCCGACTAATTGGGAATTGATTCCGACCTAAGTCAACTACTAAGTCAATCTCGAAGTCACAGCCGACAACCGGACACTGCATGGACAAGATCATTTGACTGAGGCAGGCTCAGCTATCTTCTTATGATAAAAAACATTGGGTACTAAACGGATTACACGCACAAATTGGAATTGAAATTGCAATGGTAAACTATTGCTTATCTCCTCTGAAGCCGTAAGAAATGCAATTCTATTATAATTTTAAGAAATTATACAGAATTATATCGTTTTACTAACTTCGTTAAATTTATAGTAGCACTAGAAGTCACTTTTATACTCTATAGTCTTCAATGTATGATGGCTTAGGAATGATTAATGAATATGTAGATTATTTTTTTTAATTTTTCCGAAAGCAAAAACAAACAAAATATAAAAACGATCGATGCACAACATGCTTTTGCAATTTAATTTTTTGCAGCAAATACAATGCACCGAAAAGAATTAGAAGTTATTTTACGGAACAAAATAGATTTTTATAGCAGGAATGATTAATTACTTTAAACATTTTTAAATAGCCATCTTTTCCGCGAAAGTATCGGTGGCGCAATATAAATTTAGTAATGCTGATTCAATTATGAAAATTAATTATAAGTCTCAAAACAACTTTTTCAGGGATTAAGTGGATCATAAATACTTAATTTACATTTTAATGAATAGTCACTATTTTTTCTCAGAAAGGTCATTTAGCATAAAAGTAAATTTAGGCCAGTAGCTCATTTATTAAACTAATAATAAGGTGTAAAAATTTATATTTAGCTTTTGGCTTGAATGCTTTAGATTTAATTTGTAATTTTTTTACATATGGATATGCATTATGTATTTTTATAAATGAATATGTTAAAACATACCATTTTAATCTTAGCTACAAATGATTTTAATCATACATTAAAGCAAGATTAAGTCAATTGAGTGTCATTGTTTTGCTTAATTATACATATCAATCATTTTTTACTTCAGTTGCAGATGACAGACAGATCAGAGAAAAGCCAAACAGATTTTTCTTCAATTGCAAGTGAGAATTTATCAGATGCCATTCAAAGACTGGAGCGCTTGGCATTGCAAGTCGACCCGGATGAAGTTATTCCTGGTGGGCTCGACGCTGAAGCCTCCTGGCTGGCCTCGGAGCTTCGAGATATTCGACAACGCCTGCGAGATGTCCGCCTTCGAGTTGAATCGCCTTGCCATCTGCCACCAGTTCCATCTATAAAGTCGCCTCTTTGTGTGGAGGTAGCCACTGCAAAGCAAAGATAATTTTATTTATAAGCTGTCCCTTTGTTCCCGAAAGTCATTTTCTGAGAGAAAAAAAAGCATCGGGATGAGTTCTCAGCTTCGACTTTTTGTCATACTGGTTCTGATCCCAATAGGGTGATGCGTAACAGTGCCTCACAAAGCTGCTGTAAACTTCGTTCATGCCACGAAATTTGTTTCAGTTGTCGTTTCTGAAGACCGCCACTAGGTTTTCGAGACGTTTTTGCACCAGTGTGATAGCTTTCAATTACTTGAATTATAATATATGACAAGCTAAAACTCCCCATAAAACTGTGCCTTATACCGAACTCGCCTCAAACCCTAAGGAGGACTCGGCGGCTACTAGCGTTGAACTTCGACGAATCCTACGTCAACGTCGACCGCTGACTGAGTCGGACAGTAGGCTGGCAGTCAGGCTGGCTGAATCCGCGCTTCCACCCGGCAGTCGGCTGCTGCTTGTCGGCCGGATTCGATGCCCTTGGCTAGCTGAGGCAGCCGCCGCGGCCACCGTGGAAGTAGCCGACGCTCGTCTGATGTGCGTCTATGCCCAGGTGGGTGTCACGAGGATGGAAGGGATTTAAGCTGAAAAAGGTGCCGAAGAAGGTAGAGTGAAAATGCTGCAAACATCAAAAACAATTTACCGTATCTTCTATTTTACAGGAAATTCGTCAGACCCTCTCGCCAGCGTCCAGTCACGAGCGAGCAGCCGCCGGTCTTCAAGAAGTAACCATCGGCAGCGGCACGGGCGGCAGTGGCCTGATGTCTATGGCCGAGGTCACGCATTTCTGCCTGCATGTTGGCCGGCCGCAATGGGCTGAGCTGTTGTGCCTGCCGGAAACTCACGACAGCCCCCCGCAGTGGCTGCTCTACGCTGATCCGGCTTGGCGGCGGCTTTTGAAGCTGCCAGCAACGCTTGAGAGACTCACTGGAGCACCGTTGCGAAGAATCTGCCTGGCTCAGGTGGGTCCCAGTGTAATGAGACTTTATGAGTAGACAGGACCTTTGGTGAAGGGGAGCCATGGCTGTTAGAAGCTACCCATTTGTCAACAATAAAAATCGCAGGGCATCGGCAGCATATTCAAGAAGCAACGCAACAATAGCGGCCGCCTTAAAATCCGTTCGGACGCAACCATTCCCGAACTGTGCGCCTCAATTCGACTGTTGAATCACGTCCAACGCTCGCTACTGGGCCAGCCGCCGTCTCTAGCTGAACCCCCTGATGTCGCCAATGTGCCAGAAGGTGTTCTGACCGGTTGGCGTGGAATGTTTGTACAACCATTGGCGGAGATTGTCAACGGTGAATTCGCTGAAGCGCTGCTATCGTGGCATGCTCAACTTACTGCCGAATGCGACAGAGCTGAGGAGGCGGCTGCTGCTGCTGCTGATGCTGCTGAACTCTTGACGGGGAAGAAGGTTGGTGGCCTGGTGGTGCGAAGATAGGCTCTCTGAAACTCTGTCTAAGGAATACTCAACAATTTTTTTTCAAATTCTCGGTAATAGAACGTATAATATTTTTCCTTTCTCCAGCCAAAAGACGCAGCCGCAGCAGCTCGTCGAGCCCTACTGGCTTCAAAATCAGCGGCGGAAGAAGCCGCCCTCGCCGAGTGGCGTTGGCCCGAGCTGCTGGCTCCCTGTCTGCCTCGTTCGTCTTCAAGTTTGGCCAACTCGAGTCCTGAGAATTGCCTTCCTGCGGCTCTCGCCGCTGCCGGTCTGCCGCCCGACCTGCTGCCCCGCAACCTGGCAACCGAATCTTGGCGCCTGGAGCTCGCAGCCTGCGCTGGCAGCCGGATGTACGGCCTGAACACGCCGCAGTCCGATGTGGATTATCTGTTGGTCTACTCGCGAACTGACGAGTTTAGAAAACTCCGACATCCACCCGATACGTCTGAGTCGAGAGGCCCGGACAAAACGGTTGGTGTCGTCGATGAGCTGTTGTATACCAACTCCCGGAGATTAACATTTCTGCATTGTACCTTGTAATACCAACACTCACCATCAAGTAGCAACCAAGATCATTAAACCAGCTCAGGAGGCTCGCAAAGTAGGCAAAGTGGCCTACCAGTTGGAGCACAAGCTCAACCTTCTGTCCGACTTGGCAATCGGACAAGAGCCCCGGGTCACTCTCGACGGCGAAGAAAGAGAGCGGATTCTGGGACTGCGTTCGGCTGACTGGGTTGAGCCAGGCTCTAGGGCTGCTCTGGCTCAAGCGACTTTGGATCGGTGAGGATTTCAGGTTGTTAAAAAAGCCGGAAGTGCTTGAACAAAAACGGATTTTTTCACACTTAAACGCAGACACCGAGAGGTGAAAAGAATTTTGGCTTCAAGAGATCACCGCCTACCGGAGAATTGTCCAGTTGATTTGCTCACCGACTGGCTACAAGTTGTGCACGGGTTTGACAATACTGGAGTAGTTGAGACGTGATGCTAATGCGAGTGGTTCGGCTTCTTACGCAATATGTACTTCTAGTTAACTAAAGTAAAGGAAGTTTCTAAGGGTTTAAATTTAAATTTTCTCTGAGATTAAAACAAAAATATATGATTTTTCAGATTTTTTTAATCGACAGGCAAAGTCAAAACAAGCGATCGATCACAAAGCTGTTATTTATTGTATTTATATTGCGCGTATTTTATCATCACAAAAAACCAAGCGAAAAATAGACTTAATATTCTACTTCAAGTAGACTTTTAAAACGTTTCTTAAATAATTAAAAAATTGCATGCAATAAAAAAATTGGCTGTGTTAAATCTTTTATCGATAATGAAAAATAGGCTGTACACTTTTTTGTTAGCTGACTCTCTAAATTATTTTTGGCTTGCGGTGTGAATCATACGGTACATGTACGTTATTGCAGTTAATACGCTTAAGTGCTCTTGCATGTATATTTAAAATACGATTGACTAGGCAAAATAAAATCACAGTGAGTAGCAAGTTGTTAGTGGCCCAAACACCCAAGGTGCGCGCATTTTGCATTCTCTTATCGTTTTGGCTTGTGACTTCAGGAGCTTGTCGTCTTCGTGAACGAAAAAAATTGATAAAATCGAAAGTGAGGACGGTATCGAAACTGAGTAAAAAAAGGATTTGAGATTGTTTCACAAATACCCTAAAGTTTTCAACGCTTGTAAGCTTGAAAGTCGAAAATCGAAATTTAACAAAGAGAATGCGAAAGTTATTTTGAAATACATGTAAAGTTGACATTCGGTGACTCATTAATTCTCTGCATGCATCGAAAGGAAAAGAACAAAAAAGAGAATAAATGAGGCAATAGCTAAAAGTTGTCACCTCTGTTCAGTGCGAATAAACTTATAAGTACATGTACTCTTACAGTAACCAAGCAGTAGCAAGTTTGAGCAGCGCTAAGAAGCAATAAGTTGCAGTAAGCGCTAAAAGCAGCCTATATAAAGCCAAAAATAACGCAGGGGATGACTAATCTTTGGAAAAATAATATCGAGTGGGAATGATTTTTAAGTTTCTGCCTAAGGCTCTGGAAAACTGTCGCTCTAAATTTTTTTAAACGATATTGTTGCTTGTTACTAAAACTGACGTCCATTTTCACGTCTTTCAAAGCATTTGAACCGAGTCCTAGAGCCTTAGTCCGGGTCTTAATCTTTCGCCTTTTTGGAATGCTATTGTAAAACACTACAAGTCTGTTGCAAGTTCTCTTTTGCCGGCTCGAGTTGGAGCGACACAGACGTAGCTATGCTCTGTGAGCCAGCCTCCGTTGTCAATGGTTACCGGCCCGACCTGGCACTCAAAGCGAATACCCGTGTTGCCGTCCACCGGTTGGATGATTTCTGTTGGAAAGTCGGCCCCAGTTTCAACGAACTCGCGCACCAAAGCGAACAGCTTCGGATAGTGATGTCGGAGGCTCACACCACGTCTCCTGAGCTCGCGTTGCATATCTGCTAGTTGTTTGCGTCTTCGGCTGCGACGTTTCTCAGCTTCGGGGTCGTCAGCATCGCATCTGACGATGGCCCAACAGCGCAGCAGAGGTCCGCCATAGCAGCTGTCGTCGGTGTTGCCGCGTGTCTGCGGGAAGCTGGCGCCCATGGGAACTGCTGCGCAAATGGCGAAGGTTGAGGACGAATCAGCTGAAGCAGCTTCTTTCAGTGCCGATTCATCCCGGTATGCCGCCGGATCATTCCACGGCAGGAATGTCGGTGGACGAATCAGCGACGGCATGTCAGAACTGTTGTTGGATGATTCTAAATCCGAGAAGACCAGCTGAACGAATCCATTACAGCCATAGTTCGCGGTGCCTTGACTTGCTAGACGGGCCAGCAGTGGCGCAGTTCGAGACGTTGCAACGCATCGCAGAGCCTGTCGGCAGGCCGCCAACTGCCGGTCGAATGCGCAGACACGGCTGTGCGCGGCCCAGTGCGATCGGCGACAGGTGTCGGAGCAGTAGCCAACGGTTGAGCAGTTAGGACAGCCGACGCCTCTGCTGACATCGGTACCAACGTTGCCACTCACGCGACTGCAGCGAGGGTTCGAACATCGTCCGGTAGCAGTTCTTGACGGCATTGGCAGCGGTGGAGAGCTGGTTCGCAGTTGATCCAACGAAGACGTTAGAATTCGAAATCCGGCTGCTGCTTCTGTTGCAGCCTTCGACTGAGCTACCGCTGCCACGGATCCGTCAGCCTGAAGCTGTGCACTTTTTTGTTCAATCGATTCCAGCAAAAATCGAGTTTCTGACAGCCGCATGAGGCCTTCTTCGTAGGTCAGAGATGAATTGGGGCCTTCCGCCAAAATATCACCAAAATTTTCTGCTGACTTCCTTTTTGCTGGATCGTCTGCTTCACTCCGATCGATAGATATAATACTGCTGCTCCTCGTACTGCCTTCGTCTTCCATACTGACATTCAGACTGAAGGAATGAAATGCTGGCGACTCTGATCTTGTTGGTGGTGGCGGTGGCGGCGGCGTGGACCTATTAGATGTTGGTTTTCCTTCTTCCGGCTGTGCTTTTTCGATGAAGTCGCTGGGCTGTAGTTTCACAGGCTGGAGTGGAGGCGGAGTTGTCGACGGCTGGGGCCGCCGTCTGAGACGCTTTGGACTGAATTTAGAAGCTTCACTTCGGCTCAAGCTGCTCTGTTTGATGTAGCGGCTACGTGTCGGCTGTGGCTCTTCCTGCATTTTGTTGACGTGCTGTTGTTGTTGGTTCTGGTGGTTTGACGATTTGAAGGCTTCTAGCTGGCGTTCCACGCGAAGACGCGTTGCCATCCTTGACGGTAGGCTCACAAATTTCGGCATAATTAGCAATGCCGTTGAAACCTGATTAGCCGTTGCTGATTTTGGTATCGACTGTTTCGCAGCGGCTGTTGATTCCGAAGCCGCCTCTGACTGAGCTTTTCGTCGCCAAGGTAACGACTTTCTTTCCTCTAGTTCATCTGAACAGCTCCAGCTGCCTGTCAGCGATTTTGGTCGTCGGTCCGATACTGATTCGTCATCTTTGAGCGCTAGAGCGTCAAGCCATTCGGGTAGCTCAAGTCTCGACAGCGACCTGCAATAATAGGGGTGGAATCGAGTTGGAAAGTATGCTTGTAAACGCAGGTTTACCTGGGTCAAAATGATCAAATTAATGTCTAAACCAAACTTATTGAACCTTGGTTTTTAGCCTCCATATTATGAGATGGACCAGTCAAGCTATTTTCTTAACTCAGTAAACTTGGGCGTATAACCAAGCAACGCTGGTATTTCCTTTTTCGACAGCTTCAGAGTGCAAGTAAATTTCCTAGATTTTTGTTCACTTCCCGAAAGCTCGGAAGCCAAGGGATGCCTTACCTGCAGATGGCCTTTTCGCTCTCGGATTTCGCTTTGGCTTCCAATCTCTCGATGAACTTTGATTGTCGTCTAGCTTGAACGACTGCAGTCGTGTCTGGCTTCAGCCGCAGTGTTGGCTGCTTCCAACTGCGATGGCTGCGGCTTCTGAAGTCAACTCCATCCGATAGTAGGTCGCCACCGCTGTTGCTCAGGGCTCCAAGCTCGGCTAGGCTGCTGGCTCCACTATTAGCTGCCGCATGGACGTCGTCCAAGTTGGTCTCCACAATGTGCAACGAAGCATCGCTGTTATTAACAGATTCGCTTGTGGCCGCTACTTCCATCAGACATCGATGAAGTTCGTACAGCGACACCGACTTGCCATCCTGGCCTGGTGACACAGATTCAGCAGCTTCATCTGCAGCATCTAAGTCAGTGGATTTGAAGCGCCGTCGCCAAACACTTCGTCTCGGCGCTACTATCGAAGACGGAGGCGCCGGTGGCGGTCCCAAACGCTGACCGGCGAACAGCTGCAAAGCGTCCTCGTCGCTCATTAAATGCCTCAACTCGCGGTGACGACTGTCTGTGCTGCGCGATTCATCGGTCGCTGTTGTTGTAATCTGCGGCGGCGCCAGTGTTCGATCATCGTCGGGAGACGAGTCGCTGCTATCCGGTATGAAGGCTGCCTCCACGGTAAGCGCTGCTATGGGCGGTGGAGGAGCAGCGGAATCCGCTGCGGCCCTCTGTCTTGCGCTAAGTTCTTCAAGTTGATGCTTCAAGCGAAGCAGGCACTGCTGTTGAATCATCGCCTCGGGCTGCGGGTCGCTCGAGCCGGAGGTGGTCTTGCTAGCCAAACTGATCTGAGGCGACGATGGTGGCGGTGGAGGCAGCAGCAGCGGCTTCAACGCCGGCGGAAATGTGGACGAAGGTTGCAAGGATTTTCCCGCTATTTTGTCTAGTCCTCCGCCGTCGACACCGACGCCAAAGTAGCTGACAGAAGCTGGCTCTGTCTGACTGACCGTGCATGAAGTAGAGACAACAATGCGCAACAGTTGATGTGATTGCGTCACCTCTGTCGGAGAATCGTCTGCTGCAGAGGAACCGCCGACTGCCCGAACAATACCGACAGCGGTGCTGGCCGCCAGACCTGCTGCTCTAGCCGTCGCCCTGGCAACAGCAGCTCCGGCGCTCGCTGCGCTAGCCTCTGACATTACAGTGACGCCTGTTTCCGATTGCTCTTGGCTGAGAAATAGCTCGTAATGGTCGTTGTAGTCTGCGATTTGTGCCCTGGATGACGCTACGGCTCGGACGGCACCATGAAACTCTTTCGCTTGAGACACTGAAACAGAATTTGAAAGTTGTAAATCATAATTACCGTAGTTTTCTTTCACCGTGGGGTGACAAAAGCAACAGTTCAAGAACGCAGTATTTTATCATAACTTTCTGACCTTCGTATTGTCTCTGTGACTCAATCAATGCCACTGAGTCACCAATAGCCTTGCGAGAATCAGCAGTCATAACTGGCGACGTTCTTGAACCTGCTGACCATTGCAGATCCGTTTGACGCAAACTCGGATCTGAACAGCTCCTACTTGGCCTCATCAATGATGGATATTGCAGCTTGGCTGCACTTGAAGGCACCGCTGCCGCTGCAGCAGCCGCAGCAGCCGCCGCAACTGCAGCTTCTTCAGCAATCGCTCCGAGACGTCGATAGCCGCAGCTGGAGCGGGTTTGTCCATCATTGCGCGTCCACTGCTGCTGCTGCTGTTGAAGTCGATGCTGTTGTAACAATCGACGTCTAGCGTCGCGTCGGGCAGCCGCCGACGACGATGCCGCTGTCGTGGCCATCTCCAGGTGCAGATCCAGATCGTCCTGCGACAGCACCGGCAGCCGCTGTCTCTCCTGGACGCTAGATGTACCGATGGAATTCTTCGACTGTTGCTCTTCTGTGTCGCTATCGTTGGATTCTGACGATGTCGAATATTCGATGTTCTCAACGTCGGGCTCGTGTCGCCAGGCTGCCCGACGTCTTCCGTGATGCGATCCCGATCGCTGCTGCTGCTGTTGCTGTTTTCGATCGCGGAGGTTATTAAAGCAAGTATTAAGGATAGGCTACTGTGTTGTTTTTTTTAACTCTTAATGATCTGCTGACTTCAACCAATCGGCTTTCAAGCACCCTTCATCCCTCATCTGCTTCGCCAGTCATTCGTGTCTTCTCCTAATTTCCCTATCCTATGGGCCATTATTTCGCTCCCATCTCCCCCCTCCCGCCCGGCATTTCTTCACCGCGGTTTCGCATTTCCCATCCAAGCCAGCCCAGGCCTGCACTTTCGACTCCGCCCCCCTCTCGCCCACTTGGTGATGATACGGCGGTCGGCGCCGCACGCTATCAAGTCGCTGCCGGTACAGACGGAGACTGGCAGCTGCCCAGTGCGAAAAAAATTCACTCTTTCCAACTGCGGCCGTCGGGGGCGCTCCGTTTCGATGGAAAAAAACTGCACGCGTTTGATGAAGAGCTAGCTAGGCCTGACTGCCCCGATGAATTAGAAGGACGCTTCTGGATCGGATGAATGACTTTGCTGCGCTACCCACGCAGAGCGAGAGAGAGACAGACAGGGACCCACGGTCTTTTGATGAAGGAAGTCAGTTTGCCCGCGCAACTTAACTTATACTGGCGCATATTCCAATTTCAAAAATGACTCTCTTCTATTGAAATCCGACGATAACTAAAATATGAGCATTGCGGCTCCGTTCCTTTTTTATTAAAAAGAGTAGCTTAGTGTACTTTTTTAGGCTGAGACATCCGGGGGCAACTGAGTCTGTCAATGTTGTTAAAGTGGATGCCTTGTTATGGCGTTTCGCAGCTTTTACTAGCACTAAAATCTTCGCACTTCTGACATATGCGCCTATGCGTCACCCCCTTTAGCATGGATTTGTACACATATTAAGTACACATTCGTCACTTAGTAAGTACACATTCGTCACTTAGTAAGTACACATTCGTCACTCGATAAACACACATTCGTCACTCGATAAACACACATTCGTCACTTAGTAAGTACACATTCGTCACTCGATAAACACACATTCGTCACTCGATAAACACACATTCGTCACTCGATAAACACACATTCGTCACTCGATAAACACACATTCTTCACTCGATAAACACACATTCGTCACTCGATAAACACACATTCGTCACTCGATAAACACACCTTGTCACTTCTTAAACACAACACTCGTCACTTTTTAAACAAACATTCGTAACTTAATAATTGCGCATTTTACGCTTACTCGACATAGTTGAAAAAACACCCTAGGGTATGTTGGAGTTACATTTTCAACTTTGGAAATTGTAATTTACTTCAAAATCAGAGCTTCAGGTATTTGGTGCTTTTTAAGCGCTTCTTTCCATCCCAAATTTTCCAATTAAAAGATGGACTGATGCTCTTTAGGCAGTAAAAAATTTAACTTACCATTAGATTCAGATTTTCAATGGGTAGAGCCTCCAGTAGCGGATCTGCAAGCGTTAAAGAGTGAAGTTGGTCTCTACTTTTGCATGCATTAAAGCTTCGTTTTTTTGCTCAAGATCAAGAGTGTAAAAAAATTATTATATTCAAGAAGCTACGAATAGAAGATTACTGAAACTTTTAATCTCATATAGAAGAAATATTTGAATTCTTTGCGGAAATATGGACAGAGGAAAGCAAACAACCATTAAATAAGCAACTAACATTCACAGTAAGTCTATTTAAGGTAGCCTTGACAAGACTAAAGCAAGACAAGAGTCCCGTGTTTCCTGTTAAAAAAGCTGGACTCCTGTAGCTTTGCTTCGAACGTCACTCTCATTTAGAACGGAATATTTATGCAAACAAGGCCAACTAAAAAGATAGGGTAGTACTGTTGCAGCAAGACTTGCTTAAGTGGCATAATATTAACAAGCTCGCAGTGAGTTTAATTAGCATTTTCAATCTCGATAGAAAAATTATCAGCTTAAATAGTTCCTTGCTAGCTGTGCTTGGTGTGCTAAAGAACCAGATTTTTGTACGCATTCTATTGCATTGTCGCTATGACATTACAGGCACTTATTGATGGTTATTGATGTGTAATCCTCACTACAAAATACCAAGTCAAACGGGCGTTTGTGTCTCGAGTGAGTGACTAAGGACAAACTTCTACGAAACGGTCCCAATGGTGCAATAGGTCTTACTATATCCCCCTCACCCCAGCTGTTTCCATCCTAGTCCTCGCTTCGGCACTCGAGAAAAAATTCAATTTCTTCAAATTCACAAGAAGTCTGGCAAGAGAATTCTAAGTTTTCTTCTGCACGCTTGGAAGCAGCAGCCCTCAAGACAGACTGGCTGCTAGCGGTGCTGTGGTCCCAGTTTAACGGAATAAAATCCTCATGATCGAAGAATGAGGATGTTCTGGGAGGTAGGAAGATTTTGTGGCTGCAGGGGGAAGGGGAATGAGGCACCGATCATCGACCCAGCAGTTACAACTTGTTCAAGTCAGGCTAGTTAGAAAGAAAACTTGTGGGATTTGTTTGAATGAGCCGCAGCGGGTGGAAATCATCTCCAAACCGAGTTGACAGTCTGTTTGTGTGTCTGTGCCTTTGCATTTAAATTAGCAGCGTCAAAGTTGTCAGTCTGTTTACATTTGGTAGTCAATAAATCATAAAATAATCAGTGGTTAACAAGTCAAATAGGAAAGTTGTGTTTGTTTTCTTAATCTACGAGTATGTAATCTAACGGGCTCACGAAAAATGACTAAAAAGCTATTTTAACTACTCACAGCTTAAAATACTACTTGTTTATTAGAAAGGCTTCAACCTAGAATTTGCCTTTTTCCGTAAACAACAAAATTGCTGGCTTGCCTTTGAAGGGGCACAAAAGAAGATTGAAAGTTAGCTGATTTCCCTGCATGCTTTGTAGCACTATGCCCAACTAGGAATGACAAAGAAGAATGCGTGGGTAAGAGGAGGAGAAATAAGAGAGTGAGGAACTCAGGAAGTAGGGATAGAAGAAGCTCATAAAAACTCAATCAATGACTGATAGGCATGACGTGCCGAGTGTAAAATTGTCAGCTAACCTAATCTGAAGGCAACCGCTTCGTTATACGAGCGTATTGTATTTCCGTTTTTTATAGATATTCAGTATGGTATTGCAGTGTCAGTAAGTTATTTTGTTCAAGTGCGGTTAGAGAAAATCATCTTCAGGCAACTAGGATGGGAAACAGATAAAAGAAGCTTGATAAAAAAGATAGTACGAAAATTAATAAATTTCGGCAATTCAAGGGCTATAAGAAGTAGCCATAAATGCTATAGCCATAAATGGTTTACAACTCTCGGACTCGTAATTACGAGCTAAATACTTTTGAAGTGGGCAAAATATTGTTGACTTTTGGTTGCGAAAGGCCACGCGTATACTAGCAGCGGTAGGTACGGTTGCGTATGTAATCTATAAATTGTGTTTATTCATTTTCAGCTGCATCCCAGTTTCTTACAGCCACCCTGCAGATAACTATCTGTTTTTAAATGTCCAAGTTATCTCTTCTTCAAGATCAAACAAGCAGACAAAATTCTGCGTCTGTTGGCAACAAGGAACGTAGCAGTAAGGCGAGTTAGTTTTTTCAGGAATTTTTTTAGCTAAATATGCCTTCGTTCTGGGTTGAGAAAGAATTCGCAAAAGCTTAACTACACGAAGACCCGTGCTGGGCTTTGGAAAAGTGCACAAATTTTCGGTTTGACCATGTAGCTAGCAGCTAAATTAAGCCGTTGACGGCTGCATGCATCTATATCCAATAGGAACTTGTGCGATAGCAAGCGGCCTTGCTAACTCGATCTGTCAATCTATGCTAGTTAGATGCTGGGCAAATGAATTAATGGCCATCTGATATAATCTGCTCTTAAAACGGGTTCGTGACCTCGTTTGCTCCTTCTTTATGCTGCTATGGTGTAAAAAATCTTGAAATTGTTTAGCTCTTTCCATGAAAATACACTTGCATGGCTACTCGTCAGTAGGTTTTTAGTACCTATCTATTGAAAATTCTGGCTACAAAATTCGCTTCTTTTAGCAGGCTGTTTGGGAAAAAACACACCGTATTTGCATCACATTTAACCAGCAGAGGAGAGTTTCAAGATGAGAAATGTGACATAAATAAGAAGTTATGTGTTCATATTGTTCATATAATCTAACTTACCAAACAAATTTACTATTGGCTCCTGGATTGACACTTCTGAGGTGTCCTTGTCGTTCTCATCGATCGGATGTGCACTTTCGTCAACCAACAGTTTCACAATATGATTTTCGTTAGTCGTCGAGGGTTTCTCCACAGTGCAGCCTTCGTCTTTGAGTAACCCGTTGTTGTTGACTTCCCTGTCACTGGGCTCGTTATCGATTCTCTCAAACTCGCCCTCACTAGCTGTGACGTAAGAGTCGCAGCAGGAGCTTTCCGCCGCTGTCAGGTAGCCGCAAGTAGACGAGATTGAAGCTTCGGAGGACTCAACAACTGCATCAGGTTCCTCTTCGATGATTGGAAACAAGCAGCGGCTGCTACCCTCTAGCCAACCATTACTGGCCCTTAAAATCTCCTGAATGCTTAGATATTCCTCTCGTTGAAACGCTGCGACATCCTCATCTTCATTGACCGTCTCAGAGGCTGAGTCACCGCCTTCTAGGTCAGGTCTACGCGGCAGTGGAGGCGGCGGCGGTGGTAGATAATAATTGTCGTCGAGCGTTTCGTTTGCCTCGTTGGGACAGTCGCTCTCTGGATAATGCGGTACCACAGTCTGCTTCACTAGCGGCAAGTCCATGCTCCACTGCTCCTCCATGTCGTGGTCTTCGTCCCAGAGCAGCACTTTTCTACCAGCAGACTTCCAGTGACGCGGTGTTGGTGGCGGCTTCTGTACATTGGTCTCAACCGCTGCTAAATTGCCGCCTCCAGGTGGACTCGACTCGCCCTCAGGCGAATGACGCTCCAAAAAATCTTTGTTCTCGCCTCCGTCTCCATCATCGTCAGTATCGTGGTCTTTATCCAAAGGTCCACAATCGCTTCTATTGTCGTCTTTTGCCTCATTCTTCTGAAGTCGTTCGCACAAAGTCTCAAGGTCGGCTCGGATGTCAGCTAACCGGTCCAGGATGTCGTTGTAGTTTATTGTTGGCGCTGCTGGCGGTGTTGACTTGGTTTGGAGTTCCACTTCCGGACTTTTAGGCTGAGTCGGCGAGGGCAGCGGCAGCGGTGGCTGAGCCGCTGCTTGTGCAAACAGCCAGGAGAAAATCGAGGTTGCATGCCAGTTAGAGGACTGGCATTGTGGCTGACTCGGTTCTATCTTTCCTTCTTGATAATGAGAAATCGGCTCTGCTGTTTCTTCTTTTTTCTGGACGTCATTCAGAAGCGGCTCAGAATTTTGGTGGTCAACTTGCGGCTGATTATCTCTCTTTGATTCTGCTTGCTGCTGTGCCACTTGTACTTTTAGAATCTCTTTTTCTGAAAAGTCTGTTTTGATGTCTCTCTCGGGGCTGAAAGGCTCTGAGCCCTCGGAATAATCTATACTATCTTGTTTACTGACCACCCCTTGACTTGGAAAGTACACACCAACACTGGTTTGAATTCTGCGTCCATAGAATGCACTTGAACGAGATTTGATTGATGAATTCCTGTCCGAGTTTTCATCGTCGAAATTTGACGCGGTAATCCCTGTTGCCGCCGAAGCTGAACAGTTGACGCGAAACCAGAAGCCGGAGTACTGGCGACGCGTGAAACTGGCGTAACTGTGCAGACAGCGCGGATCTGAAGCGCCGCAGTCGCCAGCGCCAAGGCTGAAATCGGCTGAACAATCCAGGCTGGCGAGTTGCAGGCGGCTTTGAAGGTCTCGATTGTAGTCGTCGATTGACCGCAAGGTCGGAGGTTGCTGGGGCAGCGGTGGCTGAGGAGGCGGCGGCAGTGGCGGTGGTAGCGACGGGTTCAAAGACGGCACAGCCTCTTCTCTCTGCCGCTTTTCGTCTTCTGAAGACTCCCGACGCTTCGAAAGCTGCCGGCTACCCCAGTAGCCAGCTACTGCGGCCGCGGTGGCCGCTGCCGCTGCTGCAGCAACTGCTGCGCTTCCGCCGTTCAAAGCTAGGAGCCGGCTGAGCATGACGGCCCGGCTGGTTCCCCTGCCGCCATTCGCTCGAAATGCTTTTTTAGAAAGACTGTCGAACTGCACGAAATCTAAAATCAGTTGTCGAACCTTCTGTCAGTATAATTGATTCAAGCGTCGTTAACGATTTGCCGCTGCACTGCCTCGCCCTGCCTCTCTGCTTAGCTGCTACGACACTGGATTTAAAAATAGTACAGCCAGAAAGGAAGGGGAGAGCGGCTGTGAGCTCACAGAGCAACCCCACTCCGCCTCCCTGTGCCGCGCCCTTCTTCTATACTGTTCCCATTTTACTGAGCTAGTAGGACTTAGCTCCCCCCTAAGCGATTGCTCCTTCGTCTTCTTTCTTCCCTTCGGTCTGTCTCTGCACGCCAAGCCCCCGACTCACAATGCCCTACCCGCCGGCCTCAGCCGTCTTTTTCGCAATCATTCTCCGCGTTGCGTACGAGCTCCTATTAACTGACGTCCTTTTATCGTAGCGCCCCTAGCTATTTCCATTCAATCTGTTGTTATGAACAACCCTCCTTCCCAATCTACTATCCCCAGTTTTTTGTTCCCTACCGATATGAAATTGTGCCGCACTTAAGACACGTCAATATTATTTTCCCTAAACTCCCAGCCGTTTTGACGTAGGGGGGGGGTGTCTGCCCCTTAGATCCGGATCAAAACAGTCGGTTTAGGATAGTCTTTTTATGCTCAGAGAAAAATAAAACGATAGCTTATAATGAAAGTACGCCGTGAATCAGTATTTGACTGAGAATGCTGCACAACATGGACTGCATATTTATCAGAGTCACTGTTCACTGTAGAATGGAGTGGGAAGAGAGTGAAACACTACAATATCCCACAACACAAACTGACAGGCCTCCCTCACTTCGGAAAAATTGTACACAGTACATGGGGCTTCTCTACACTGTACTCTCTACACAGTCAAGTACTATATTTGAATAGCGTTTTCCTCACAATAATGTATTTTTCCTCTCTGTATTTCATGCTCTGCATTTCACGAGCAATAAGCTTTAAGTTTAAGGACGTCCAATATATATATATATATATAGACTTTAGACTAATTATATAGTTCATTATTGCACTGATTGCAATGCAGAGTTTAGCAGTTGTCAAACAAAGCCCTAATACTTGTACGTTGGTGCTTGAGTAGGATTTGAGCTTGGGTTGTGTATATATGCTGCATGTGTACAGAATCTGGCCTCAACTATGTGGTTGGCAAACTGTTTCTGGCTAGGAAAACTTTTGGCTAGGAGAAATTCTCTGCTCTCTTGCTCTCTCTCTTTCCCCGAAACTCAAGCTGCACCAGCCCCTAATCCGCCTGTTAAAAGCCCAACCAAGCGGAAAGTTAGAGTCAAGCAACTCTTCAGCAATCTACAGCATGAACTTTCATAGAGCAGATATTTTCAATTCCCTGTAACAAATAGTGCGTTTAAACTCTTTTCCCTTTTCCTTGCTGGGCGATACTCAAACTGAGCACACGTTTTCTATATAACATTCAGATTTGGATATACGAGCGTATTGGTGCATGAATGGTCAAATACGAAATTGGTAGGCTAAGGTAGCAGCTCTTCAAACATGCGATTGAAATTCATGGAGGGAGTAGAGAGGGACTAAATGCAAGCTTATATCAGAAAATTTAACGAATTAGAGCCTTAAAATCGATTTCGTTAAAGCCTTTACACGTGTACTTTTAATATTGCCTTTAAAAGACAGAAGAGCCAGCGAAACAACCTTTAAAGGGCATAAAATCAAGTCTGCTCATAGAAATCAATGTTGGAAATGTCCACCTATAGATTGTTCATCTTCGTACTAGTTTGACTTACCACTCAAAAGTTTTTCAGATTAATACTACAATCAATCAACCCTTTCTTAAAAAAATCTCTCATGTAAACATTTTAAAAAAAAATCAAATTGAATTCGCCTTTTCCACAGGAATTTTTGGTGCTTCAGTCAGCAACGGACTCTTATGCGAAACTTTGTGGCCATGGTGATTGAATAGTCTTCTCTATGAGAGTTTTAATTAAGGATGCAGCACTGGCTCTTGTCCTAACTACTTGTCCTATCCTTCTACCTCATCGTCTACGCACTGACTAGACTTCTCGGAGTTCCCTAGTGTGGTATCTTCGTTTTAAAGCCAGACTTACACAAGATTGATTACTAATTCATTAACAACAGAATCACTCAAGATGGCAAGTCAAATTTGATTGAGCATTATCTCATGGGAGACTCTCTTATACTCGTAGTAGCCCAGCAGTTATATAAAAAATCATTAAATTTTAATGATCCTCTGTTATTTCCACCGTATACTCTACTGGAATGCTGAACAGTAAGTAGTATGTCAGTGTTTTGAATACGTCTACATAGCAATAATATTTGGACGTTCTGCACTGAAAATTATTTGTCCCTTATCGCGTTCCATAAGCTAGACCCGTGTAGAAGCCAATCGATTTTGTGGAAAATATGCTCGTGTAACACAGACAGATTTGCGTTGGCTGTACGTAGATTAGAATCATAGATAGGCTTTAGGGTCAAAGGTCAAGTGAAACGAATGATTCTAGAGTTGAGCGCACTTAAAAGCTGTCAGACCACGTAGATACGCTTGAATAAAGAATTAGTAGCCAAAAAGGAAAGTTTTAACAGAACGATTCGCCGCCCACTCGCCCTCGCCGTCATGAGCGCTGTGTCCGGTGCCAGACTGTTATTGTCTTCGCCGAGTCTGGCTCGAAACCTTCTGTGCCTCTCATTGTCATTTTTGCTGATGTTCACCAGCTACCAGGGCCTAGCGGCCTTGCAGAGCTCCATTAATTCGGTTGGCGGTCTCGGCACAGCTGGACTGGCGGTCACTTACGCTTGTGTGGTGCCTTCGTCGCTTCTGATCTCGCCGCTAGCGTTGGGTTGGCTTGGAGCGAAACGGACCATGCTACTGGGCATGCTTGGTTACGTAACCTACTTCTGCTTGAGCCTGGCGCCCAGCTGGGCCACCATCATACCTGGCTCCGCTCTGCTGGGTCTGTGCGGTGCTCCTCTCTGGGCTGGAATGAGTTTGTACACCTCGCAGCTGGCGGCTGGTGCCGACGCTGAGGTTGCCGCTACTGCAAAACCAAAAGACCAGAATGTTCCTAAAGTGGCTACTCTTCCCGTCTTCTTTGGTGTTTTCTTCACTATTGTTACGAGCTGTGAGTTTTCCTGCTACTCTAGCATTTCAAGCACTATTTTTAATTGTTAGAGTTTATTAGTCGAGTCATTTAGAACGATTTTAATTGGTTTAAATAAACTTAATGACAGGTAACATCTGGGGCAATTTGATATCCTATCTGACCCTGGTGGATCGCAGTGGAAACTCCTCTACGAGCTCCACTGCTGCCAACTTCAGCTGCGGCTACAAGTTCTGCCCGGTGAAGCCGGCCGGAGACGTGGCAGCGCCAGTCAGCGAAGCAGCGGAGGCACTTGGACCAGGCGGACTGCCTGCATTTAAAGTGAGACATCTTTCTGGGAAATAAGTGTAGGATTAATTCAAGGATCAGAATGTAACTTGAGGTAAATTGTGAACACTTCACTCCAGTTCTACACTTTGATGTCCTGCTTCATTGCGGCCGCTGCAATATCAGTCATCGTGTTGTTTTTCCTTGTCGATCGCAACGACCCGCCGCAAGCCCATGACAACCAAGGTGCAGAAGGTTCGCAGACGCAAACAGTAAAAATTTTAAGTCGACTGCGTCAAGCCATCGCGCAGTTGGTTGAACCGAGACAGCTGCTTCTTGCACCGTTGACTATCAATGCTGGCCTGTCCCAGGCATTCTCGCTAGGGGATTTTACCGAGGTTTGTTTTACCATGCAGTGCTTTTTAATTTGTCCCTAATTTCTCCAAGTTTTTTTTCTATTTACCTGTTTCAAAAGCGCAGGGCTTTGTGGCATGCAGTTCCGGGATTGCATCAGTCGGTCTGGTCATGATCAGCTACGGGGTCAGCCAGGTATTCACCGGATTGTTAGCTGGTCAGGCGGCAGCTCGTGTAGGACCGGCACCCGTGCTAATGGCTGGTGAGGCTTGTCAGCAGTGTGATTTTAGCATTTTTGCGTGCATCTTGTTACTTGCATTTAAAACGGCTCTGTGTTATTAAAAAATCTTTATTTTTCTCGGTATAGTCTTCTTGGTAGTCTGCTCATTGCAGACGAGACAGAAGTTGGGCTAGGGCTAAGAGAATCCGACTTAATTAAGACCAAATAGTCCTGGGTGTGAAAAAATTTTTTTGCATGTGATGAATTCTGGCTTAGCCAACCCAGAATCTTTTCGCTATGCGTGCCCCAACCTGTTTCAGTCCTTGCTAGGCATGCTACAGCCTGTTTTACCTGCATAATGGAATGACTCATCGGGTGAATCATCGCCCTACCCCTGGGTTGCGCAACCACGGGTGTCCTTGACGCCCACCCCTCCTCCGGGTTCGGGTTCACTGATGCGGAACGAACTTTCGTTATAAGCAACGTACTTAGAGATAATTCCTCATGTACTTTAGGAACCACAAATATTTTTAGGATATCGGAATCAGCGCGTCATCCTCTTTCCAACCGTGTAATCCATATTTTTGAATGACCATTTTTAACGACAATCATAATTAATGTGCTTGTTGCGTCATCACCACCCACCCCATGAGTTATCGATGACTCATAGTCTACCCCTCGCCAGGTTGTAGTCGCCCTTGTTAGACCTCGCCAGCCCATCGTTATGCCCTGTGCAGAATCCCTTTTATCGGCTATTGAGCTTTATCTGACGCCCTAAACTAGCTGACGGTCCAGTGTCCGGGAGCCCCGTCTCGTCAGGGGATAGTTTTAGGAGCCTATCCCCGCAGGTCGCTGGTGGCAGGTCCCCGGTTCGCACCCCGGGATTACCATAGAAAACTCCTTGGGCTAGATAATGTGTACTTTAGGATCTTAGCCGCTCAGTCACATCCAAGCTACTAGATCATCATTTCGGGGCGGGTCAAGCGAGAAGGCAAGGCCTGTTGTCCTTCGAGGCTTAGCTCAGGCAGCAGTGACTCAACCGGTGGGTCGAGTCACATCACATGCAGCTTCTAGTCTTCGTAGGTCTTTCTTAAAAAATAATGATTTGGCTACACATATAGATTTTTCAATAGTGCTATTTGGGTAAAATAACATCAATTAATCCAACTTAGCGCTACTGGGCCTACTCGGCATGGAGGTCGGCTCACTCTATTGGGAAGTGCTGCCACAACTGCAGTGGCCATTGCACGCTATGGCAGTCGCCTGGGGCGCCGTCGACTCGGTTTGGGTGACTCTTCTGAATGGTGAGTTGTCACGAGTATCCATGTGGTTAAGAAAAATCGGTCAACGCGATATTCGTCGAACGAATGTCGAAATTTCAGCATTGTACGGAGACTACTTTGCCGATAATGCTGGTGCAGCTTTCTCAGCACTTCGCTTCTGGCAGTCTCTGGGCTTCATCATCGGATTCTCCTATAATAAGCTGCTGTGCATTCAGCAAAAGTTGTACGTAATGATTGGCGTCCTCTGCTTCAGCATTGTCACCTTCACCGCCTGCGTGTTAGTCAACAAGCGGAGAAGTTCAAGCCGAGCCGTAACCCCTCTGCACGAGGCGCAGAATTCTGAGCAGCAGCTTGACAAAGATGGAGACAAAGTTGTTGACGGAAAAGACAAAGTTGGAATTTAGCAATACCGCCTAAACTACTGGAGGATCTCGTGGCGTTGAATCAGTGGCAGGGGGTGCTCTGGTTTCCGATTGATTTTGGTTTCGGTTTTCGGTTTTAGGACGCAACCAAAACCCGAAACCCTTACTCTGACCGGTGTTTCGAGACTGAGCACCGGTTTGATGATCGCAGTGAAATTTTTAACTAAAATACATCTAAAGCTTAGTTTTTTTGTGTATTTACTGGCTTATAAAAAGTATAGAATTTCTGAATTATTCAATGAAACTCTCAGCAATTCCTTTATGCCTTTAACACTTTATGCCTTCAATACTGTTCAGTTATTTGTTATTATTTAGCCTTGATCGCGTGAGCGAGTAAGTGAAACTTTAAAATACTAATCGTAATTGAATTCGCTGATTTTAAGTAACCTAAAATAGAAATTATTAATAAATTATAGATGTTCATAGTAGACGTTTTAGTCGTTTGATTTCGTAAAAAATACTCCAAACACGATGCAAGCAATCAGGCTCCCGGCATGAACCCAGACACTCACACTTAGAATCGCGACCCTGACTCTGACCCGAATCATCCCCAAACCCCAAGTTTCAAAACCTAAACAGAAACCCAACTTGACAGTGGAACCTTTAACAACTCTATTCTGTGGGGCACATAGTTAAGTGCGGCTAAAATGACTTACCAGGCAGTTACAAGGTTTATACGTATGAAATAGTTACATTACTTACTTATACCTTTAGGAATTCACCAAAAACAAAATACTGTACTAAAGACGAATTAGGACTGAACTTGGTTTATTGCGTCACCCAATGTACCAACGATTTGTAAGTAAAGTTGTAAAACTAAGTTGTAAGTCCGTGATGTTACAACTATACATAAAATACAACTGCAGTATTACTATATAAAGGTGAGTCAGTGCAATCCTTCTAATATTAGTATTTGAGTCACTACAAGTGTACTTTTCATTCAAACCACGAAACTGCATTGACATATTACAAAACAAAACTAAGTAACTGCCTTCCGTTGGCGTTTAATTAATACGGCTAGAGGAGTTGCCACTGACTTTGTTCTCGGTGGTGGAGACTCCAGCAGCTGAGTGGCTCGCAACTGCCACCTCAAACGATAGCAGGTCTTCCACAAATTCTGAAAAACAAAATTACAATATGATGTACTTTTTGCAAGTCCAGCGACTGGAAAACTGACCCGGGAATCTTTATCCAAGCCACAATTTCAACTCACTAACGTAGTTGACCTCTCCATCATTGTCGACTTCGGCTTCCTGAAGCAGCTCGCGCATCTCTGCGGAGCTCAAAGTTTCGCCCAGTGTTGTAAGGACCGAGGTCAGCTTTGCTGCGCTGACTGTGCCAGTGTTGTCGGGGTCCAATGCCTAGTGGTTTTTGCGGCTTGCATTTAAATTAGCTACATTTTATTATTGATCAAATAAATGGGAATTACCCTAAACGAGTCCAGCACCATCTCTCGGATGTCCGTTTTTCGTTCGCTGTACTCTTGGACAACGTTGTAAAACTCTTCAAAGGTCAACTTTGTGTTGCCTAAAATGTTCAATGTCGATGGCAAAGTTTGATTGCTTCCAAGTTGAAAATTAGGTCTGTAGAGAATCCTATAAGTTTATAGTAGGCCTACCTCTCGTATAAAGATCTTCCTGCTCCAGTTTTGAAACAATTAAATCAATTTCGTGTTCGCTTGGAATTTGGCCAAGAGTTCGAAGAGCGGAGCCAATGTCTTTTGTTAAAATGTGACCATTGCCTCGGTCGAACATTTGATAAAGGTCTCGGCACTGTTCTGGAAAAGAGTTAATTGTATTGCATCTGGCGTAAATTTTATTAAAAATTTCAGAGCCTAATTTAGATTCGGATTTAAATATATTTAAATCCCATATCCTATTCTTTTAATCAACCAACTAGCAAAAGCCGCCTCAGCGTCAGCCGCCTCCTGAGCATCCTTGGCCGCCGCCTCCATTTCGTTGGCTAGCAGCAGAGCCGCGCTTGACGACATCTCTTCTTCATGATCGTTGGACCCCAGGGCTGAGTCCTCCTTCGTGCTGGACGACGCATCTGGTTTTTAGATGATTCAGCTGGTTAGTACCAAGATTTATCCTAGACATCGTTACATAGACAATCAAATGCACTATAACGTACCATCAGCGACGTAAGTTTTCTTGTCTAGATCGGACATAGTTAATTGAATTTTCCGAAAATGCACGCAACAAGGATATAGAGTCTTGGATACAAACCCAGTGTTACAATCTCAACCTTATATACTGTTTATGGAACCTGTGAAAGCTGGGGAACTCCTACATGTATTTATCCTGCTCTCTCCATCGTTACACGCGCTCATTCTTTGTTGACTTTTCTCCGGCGCAATTTCGGACAATAGAGAGCGATTGAAACAGCACGGGAGCTGCATGCATTGGCTATAGCTCAGGTGCTCTCTGAGTCTCTATATGCATGCTCTGAACTGTATGCTGTGTGTATTTAAACTCGTAGCCCATAATGCCGGATCAATAATTCATGCCGTCTTGCGAGGGACCTCACTAACTCCTATTAATCTTGACTGTTGCCTTGTAATAGCATTGTTCCCCATATGCATACTGAGGCAAACCAGCCCTACTGCTGTTTCCTAATAACTTAACATTTGTACCCACAAGCCTTGCGCGAGTGAAAATATTGTGACGAATGACTATTGAGAAAAACTAATTTCGCCTCAAATTACAGCACTGTACCTACTGTAATTGCATGCATAAAGTTACATGTAAGTGTGTAAGTAATAGTGTATATTTATTATGTACAGGGGCAACAAAATATAATTAAATGCTAATACTTCAAGTAGTATTTAGTTGTCCCTTGATTATGTGCAGACATTGCATAAATTTCCCATATATAAAAACAAACCGTTTGAAATGCCGAAATTCTTGTGCACTTACGATAGATTAAAATTCAGGTTGCAAAAACATATAACTGTGATAAAGTGGCGCATTTTTTGGTTAAAATTTTCTCACCGAGGCTGATTTGAATAGAAAATCTTCTTCTTAATCTTTCATCTTCTGTAAAGTTAAATTTAACTGCAGCGCTGAATAAGGGAAGGGCGAAGAGCGAAACCAACTAAAAAAATATTGGGGTGCTTTAACCGTTCCCATTAGGACTGTTTCCTCTTGACGCTGGTTCAGATGATGTGGCTAGATGCCCCACTAGCTATAGAGGGCATTACTTAGCCCAAGTAAATACAATTCAAGTGTACCGATATACATGTGTAGTGACCTTCGAGAAATTTCTATTCGTATGTTTTCTAGAAAGTTCGGTGTCTGAAACAATTCGCCATTTACTGCATTTCAACATATTTAATAATTTAGAAGTATTCTCAGTCTGTGAGTAAACCTAGCGATAAATAACTAGCTGTATTATCTTAACAATCATGTTGTTATAATGCATTATATATATTTCTAGAAATTTCCGGAAGATCATCTCAACACTATAAATATACAGCAGCTCAACTGGAATTTCTTCACGAGTTCTTTTTCTAGATTCAAATAACATTATTCTGTAAACAGTTGAACCACCGCCTTGCTCTCGCCCCATCACACCGAAAAACCCTCTACACATGTACATGATGGTAATCAGAAGGTAGCTTAAACGTAGAAGCTTCAGTGTAAAAATGCACACCTTTAATTTTATTTGCGTAGCCATTCAATAACTAATGCAAATTAAATGCAGAATACTCGCCTGTCGCTAGACTTGCTAGATTTGTAGATGCTAGATTGCTACATTGGAACGCACATCAATTTTTCCGGCTACGGATTAAAAATTTTGTGTGGGTTTCAACAAAATTAAAATAAAACAATAGTTAAATTCGTCAAAAAATTGATTTAAACAGTAAAAATTACTTTTTTTACTGAAAAAACATTCTTTTAAATTTTTAAATAAGAAAATCAACATTTTTAAAATTTTTTTTAATGTGCTAAAATTTGCAACTGACGAAAATTTTATGAAAACTTGTATTTCTAAGCATTAGCGGTAGCGGACATTCAAATCTAGCATTACTTTCACTATTGAAATTGTCTATCATGGCCAGTCGTGTGCGTCAGAATTATCATGAGGACTGCGAAGCTGCAGTTAATAAGCAAATCAACATGGAGCTGTATGCTTCCTACACTTACCAGGCCATGCACTTTCACTTTCTGCGCGATGATGTGGCTTTGAAAGGCGTCGCCAGTTTCTTTGCTAAGAGCTCCGAGGAAGAGCGGGAGCATGCTGAAAAGCTTATGAAGTATCAGAATATGCGCGGTGGCACGATCGTGCTTCAGGACATTCAAAAGCCCGCCAAGCAGACCTGGGGCTCTATGCTGGAGGCCATTCAGGATGCTCTGGAGCTTGAGAAAGTTGTAAATCAGGTGAGCATTTTATTATCTCCAAGACTCATTCTCTAACTTTGAAACTGGATCTTGGCTTATGCCTTACTTTCTTTATGATTTTTAGTTATCTTTAGTGCTGTACTATTCATTTATTCATTATTGTTTTTTAATGTTAGGTCTCTAACTATTTTTTATGAATAGGGACCTACATCACTACATGACAATAGCATTTTTATATCTAATGTCTAACATTACAGATATTGGTTCAATTCTGGTAGCTAGTTCTGCTATTACTGTAAATATATGTTAGGGCTTAAGCAAATATTTTTCAGTAAATGATCCCTAGGTATAGCTTTTGTTCTGACAACCTAAATAATCTGTAACTTTAGCAATAAATTCAGAACATGTAAGCTCAAGTCAAACAAAAGCAAAGTTATAAAGGGTATGTAAGAACAATTAAATTATAGAGTACTTATAGACACGGCCACCATGTCTTCAGTGTGGGAGCTTTCTATTTTAGGGACACGGTTACCATGTCTATAAGCTCCAATATTATAGACACAGCAGCCATGTCTTTAAGTATGGTCCTAGACTCCTAGTCAACATTAGAAACATGGCCGCCGTGCCTATAAGCTTTCGCATTAATATAGACATGGCTGCTCTGTCTCTAAGTGTGGCAATTAAATTAATATACTAATAGCTACTAAGGTTTGTCAATACCATTGGCATTACAAAATAGTTTTAAAAATAATTTTTACAACCATTCAATCATTTGTTATTTAATTTTTTATGATATTAGCTAGAAAATTTGTTATATAAAAAATTAATTGGTATTGAATTCTATTTTGCCTTCAATTTCTAATAAAATAGTTTTTATAACTTATTTTAAATCCTGATTGGTCATACTATTTTCATTCCAAATTTCTTTTAATCCCAATCCTGTTTGATTAAAAAACATGTTATTTCTTAGCTTAGCTCAATTTGAAAAATTTTTCTATTATAATATAAATTATTATATAGTTTCATATACTAATCAAATTTTTGTAAAATTAAAAGCTATTTAAAATAAAGATATATAAAAACTATAGTATTAATGGTATATACCAAATGTATTGATATGCCTACATATGACTTTCCTAAAAGAACTTCTTTCTTATTCAAGTTAAAGTTACTTTCTGGGTAAAGTTCTTGGTTTAATGAAGTTCACATTTTTAAGTCGGTCTAGATATTTTCCAAAGATCCTAATTCCAAGAATAATGACAAAGTAGAAGATGCAACAGAAGCAAACAAGCACAATTTTGCAAATTAAAAAAAAATCGCCCTACCCCTCAGAGCCTGCTGGACCTCCAAAAACTTGCCGACAGTCGCGGGGACGCGCAGCTGTGCGATTTCATCGAAGGTGAGTACCTGAAGGAGCAGGTCGAAGGCATCAAGGAGCTTGGAGATCACGTGACCAACTTGAAACGCGTCGGAACTGGCCTAGGCGAGTTCATGTACGACAAGGAAGCTTTTGGCGAGTCGTAATAAAATTTCAATAAATTTTTTCTCTTTAAGAGCAAGACTGTTCTGGAATTGAATAACTGAGGCTTGTATTTGAGGAGCTTTAGACATAGCTGTGGCGTAATTCATTTTACAGTTTAATACTGAAATAATAAGTGTAACGATTTAACTTTAGTTTGCTTAGTTATTCCTGCACTTTAGTTGTTGCATGCTTTTGTTCCACTAAGTAGATAGGCAACCCTAAATGTTGTTTCCTTCGAATATTATGTATCCAGTCTTATTTGGTCTGAAAATTATCTGCTTTTTTGTTTTTTTAAACGTCTAAGTAGCACCATCTTTAATGAATCTGAATTATTTGTGTTAATCCACTGTTAAATCATGGTTATGCAGGGTTTCTTTAAAAAAATACACGCTTTAATAAAATAGTTATTCTAACAGCTTTGAATTTTTTGGCTTTTGTGAGGTTTAATTAGAAATTTTACTGAATTTAGTCTTTTGTTTTTGTTTCTTTGCTTTAACTTACCCAGCTCTTTCGCTGAAATGGCGCTTAATTCACATAATATTTAGGTTTTATTAAACTAATTTTCACAACAACAACAACAAAGTACGCTGTCAGATATAAAAGCAGCGTCACAGGGCGCGCCTCAGGGCCTGGCCGCGAACAAAGGCCGCGCCGCCGGCAGAATCGGGGGCGCCGGCGTCAGCCAGCAGGCAATCGAAACGCGTAAGCAGCAGCACCTGCACCGGCTCGGGGCAGTACGACTCGGCGCGGATGACATGGCCTGCCAGCTGGAGTCGCCGACGGCGCAAAAGTTCACTTGGACGGTCCAGGCCGGCGCGGCGATAGAGTGCCGCGTTGGAGACCCGCTCGTAGCTGATCTTGAAGGCGGCGCGCAGCAGGCCAGCGTGCGCCGCATCGACTTCTTGCTCGAGCGAGTTCGTCAGCGTCCAGGTCTCGGCGTTGTACAGCAGGACGGTCTCGATCACCACCCGAAACAGCGCCGCCCTCTGACGATCTGGCAGGGCCTCGGACTGCAGGACTGACCTTATCGAACGGAAGGCAGCCCAGGCAAGTCCTCGGCGACGCCGCAGGTCTTCGCGGACGTCAGGGACCAGACCGCCGAGGTAGACGAACTGCTGACAGCGCGGAAGTTCTGTCGCCTGGCCGTCAGCGCCTCGGCAGGATATTGCAGCCTAGATGTTGCTCGGCACGCAGAGCACGACGGTTTTCTGCGCGTTGACCACCAGGCCGACACTCGCTGCAACGGCAACCAGCCTGTCCAGCTGCCGTTGGGCGCCCTCGACGGTCGAGGACAGCAGGGCGAGATCGTCGGCGTAGCCAAGCACGCTGAGCCGCTTCTCCGGAAGCCGGACGTCGATCCGAAGCAGCCGACCAGCGACACAGCGACAGCTCTGCTGCAGCCTCGGTGCGATCAGCGCTCCAACTCCTCCACGGCCTCGCTCGTCCACTGAGCTGAACCAGAGAGTCCAACCGGCGCCTAGGTCTTCACAGTGAAGCCCAGGGTCGGCCTTGATGGACACCTCCTGCAGCGCGATGACGTCACAGCTGAGGTCGAACGCTAGCCTCGCCAGCAGCCCTTTTCGCCAGTCGGCCTTGAGGGTGCGGCAGTTAAGCGTCCCGACCCGAAGCGTGCCCTGTGGTACGGCTGGGGCTCGATGACATTGAGCCTCATGGTCCCCGGCGCCACCCGGAAGATCCAGTTGGGCCAAGGCGGCAGCTCGGCGGGCAGCTCCGCTGTCCACGCTTGGTTCTGCCGCTTTTGGCCGCCGCAGCAGTTAAGCGCGGCTCCTCCGTTCCAACTATAGGAGGCGCGGCGTTTATTTGCACCTCAGTGCAAATAAATATGGAACTGCAAATAAATAGGGAACTGCAAATAAATATGGAAATGCAAATAAATATGGAACTGCAAATAAATATGGAACTGCAAATAAATAGGGAACTGCAAATAAATATGGAAATGCAAATAAATATGGAACTGCAAATAAATATGGACTTTTCACAACAGACTACTTTTGAGTAGAATGGTTAGAACGAGTTTATGTCTATACTTTATGTTATACAGGCTGCTATATAGCATTGAGACATGCCAAACATGGTCTGTCAGAGAGTATAATGATTGCTCTCTCTTTCTCTATGTTTTTCTTTGTCGATCCGAGTTTTTAGCAATTTCCGGTTTAATCGCGGTGTGGCTGGATAGCAGCTGAATTATATTGGAATGGGATGAAGGGGATATCTTGGCGCTTGCATACGGGGTTGTCAAAAGAGGCCAAGTGCATTGAGGAGGTGGGTGCATGGCTCCTTTTACATTTCAGCACAGATCAAAGAAGACTTCCTGGATGGCTTTGATAAAAAGGTGTGGCCAGATTAGCTTTCAGACTTCCCTACAGCTGTTCTGGACATAACTGTAGGATTTTTCTCTTTAATGTTGACGCTTTGCAACGCAATGAGTTTTTATACCCGAAAACTCATGAAATTTTCTTAATTCTATAGGCTACTGTACTCTCTGGCTACAAATACGGGTACAGTGTATCAACTCGTGTGTGCCATAAAGGTTGCCAGTTGAGTCGTAATTAATATCACGATCAATTCTATAGTGCTGTTATGCTGTAATTGCTGAGGGCTCACCATCAGGTTTTGCATCGCTGACTGATAATTAGGCCGGATTGTGCGATGTTGGGTCTTATTTAGATAGTAGATTATTTCTCTGGAAAGTAGAATCTCACATTACAAAGTAGAATATGGCAATTGGAAGTAGAATCTCACATCAGAAAATAGAATCACACATTAGAGAGTAGAATCTCATATGCGAAAGTAGAATCTCATACAAGAAAGTAGAATCTCACATTAGAATGAAGAATCTCACATTATAAGAATGTATGATCTCACATTAGAATGTATGATCTCACATTAGAATGTATGATCTCACATTAGAATGTAGAATCTCACATTATTGGAATGTAGAATCTCACATTATTAGAATGTATGATCTCACATTAGAATGTAGAATCTCACATTATTAGAATGTATGATCTCACATTAGAATGTAGAATCTCACATTATTAGAATGTATGATCTCACATTAGAATGTAGAATCTCACATTATTAGAATGTATGATCTCACATTAGAATGTAGAATCTCACATTATTAGAATGTATGATCTCACATTAGAATGTAGAATCTCACATTATTAGAATGTATGATCTCACATTAGAATGTAGAATCTCACATTATTAGAATGTATGATCTCACATTAGAATGTAGAATCTCACATTATTAGAATGTATGATCTCACATTAGAATGTAGAATCTCACATTATTAGAATGTATGATCTCACATTAGAATGTAGAATCTCACATTATTAGAATGTATGATCTCACATTAGAATGTAGAATCTCACATTATTAGAATGTATGATCTCACATTAGAATGTAGAATCTCACATTATTAGAATGTATGATCTCACATTAGAATGTAGAATCTCACATTATTAGAATGTATGATCTCACATTAGAATGTAGAATCTCACATTATTAGAATGTATGATCTCACATTAGAATGTAGAATCTCACATTATTAGAATGTATGATCTCACACTAGAATGTAGAATCTCACATTATTAGAATGTATGATCTCACATTAGAATGTAGAATCTCACATTATTAGAATGTATGATCTCACATTAGAATGTAGAATCTCACATTATTAGAATGTATGATCTCACATTAGAATGTAGAATCTCACATTATTAGAATGTATGATCTCACATTAGAATGTAGAATCTCACATTATTAGAATGTATGATCTCACATTAGAATGCAGAATCTCACATTATTAGAATGTATGATCTCACATTAGAATGTAGAATCTCACATTATTAGAATGTATGATCTCACATTAGAATGTAGAATCTCACATTATTAGAATGTATGATCTCACATTAGAATGTAGAATCTCACATTATTAGAATGTATGATCTCACATTAGAATGTAGAATCTCACATTATTAGAATGTATGATCTCACATTAGAATGTAGAATCTCACATTATTAGAATGTATGATCTCACATTAGAATGTAGAATCTCACATTATTAGAATGTATGATCTCACATTAGAATGTAGAATCTCACATTATTAGAATGTATGATCTCACATTAGAATGTAGAATCTCACATTATTAGAATGTATGATCTCACATTAGAATGTAGAATCTCACATTATTAGAATGTATGATCTCACATTAGAATGTAGAATCTCACATTATTAGAATGTATGATCTCACATTAGAATGTAGAATCTCACATTATTAGAATGTATGATCTCACATTAGAATGTAGAATCTCACATTATTAGAATGTATGATCTCATATTAGAATGCAGAATCTCACATTATTAGAATGTATGATCTCACATTAGAATGTAGAATCTCACATTATTAGAATGTATGATCTCACATTAGAATGTAGAATCTCACATTATTAGAATGTTTGATCTCACATTAGAATGTAGAATCTCACATTATTAGAATGTATGATCTCACATTAGAATGTCGAATTATACATCAATGTAGAATGTCACATTAGAATGTTCCATCTCACATTACAAAAGTTGAATCTCTATACTGTATACATGTACATAGACTTTTCAAACTTATTTTAACCTCTTCCTCCTCTGAAGGTTCAACTTCTCGTTCCTTCATCTTTAGCTTGGCCTCTTTCATCCTTTTAGTTGGTTTTTTTATTCCGAAAGAAAACGGAACCAGCACCATCAAGAAGAGCTTCAGACAGTATATAAAGAGAAGAGAATAGGGGAACACAAGGGGAGCAGAGAGGGGGGGTGTGTGTGAGGGAGCACGCACGACAGGAAGTGAAGCGCTGAGCTTTCTTCTGCATGCACCAACTTTATATTGGCAAGCGGTCGAGCCTGTACCAGGAGCTGGTGGAGCCGCTGCTATAGAAGAGAAGCAATTCCGGAACTGCAAAGGTTAGAGAAAAATTGCATGGGTGATGGGCCACTCTTTGAAGCATCTTCTTTCAGGCCACGCAATCTCTTTACCATGGATTTGGTCAACCAGCTCAACTGGAAGGACCGCTACAGTGTGGATTCGGGGAAGTGAGTAGATTGAGTTAGGGATGCATTTTTGGCTTCAATAAAGTGACTATTGGTTTTTTAGTTTAGTGCCTACTGCACAGCCAGCGACTGGGCATGACTGTCCTTTGCGCTGACTCCTGAAGCGCGTTTGTCAAGTCACACTAAATACGGCAATGCAGGCATGGACACACACAGACTCGCACCCAGTCACGCACTCACATAGGGTGTACAACCGGCGGTTCCAGGAATGTACACTCTCTATGCCTTGGGGGAGTTGCCCTATTGCGCAACTGGCCCATTGCCCAACCAATTATTGAACAAGGCTCCAAATTAATGTGACCCTGTACAAGAAACCGCGCTAGGGAAAATAGCCAACCTACAGCGCGGTGTCGAACCTGGACCAGTGGCACACAAGGCAGACGCGCTAGACCGCCGAGCCACTCGCCCCCCATTCACACTCTCTTATTCCTCCCTATTCACCCACTCTGATTCTTCCCTATTCACCGACTTTCACGAATTTCGTGAAATGTATGTTAGCTCCACGAAATAAAACCGTGTCAATTGTAAAAGCGAGTGATTAATCATATTAGAAAAAACAAAATTATTATGCGTCCTCCAAGTAAACTTTGTCAGTGATTTACCGCCTTATGTAGCAAGAAAGTTTATTCTATTTTGCTACTAGAATAATGTTGATGGCACAGTGTGATCAACTCACAGTGTTAATTTTTTCCATCAAACCAAAACACTGCAGGGATGGTTATGTATATATCAGTTGTGTCCAAGCGGAACCAAGCGCGGCTAGTCTTTGTCCATAGTCGCGTGCGTTGGTCTTTGCCATCTCAAATAAATGAAGCTTATTAAACGTTGCCACCCAGTCTCCAGGTGCGTTAGTTAGTCTTACTGGCCACACACTCCATGCATGTAAAGGCACCCAGTTATCGGAACTGTTATGCGGTATATATTGTCTGATCATTATTAATGCTAATTTAACATTGTGTGAAACCATATAGATACACGTGTGCAAAAATATCCCTCAACTGTACACGAGTCCAAAAATTCTGAGGCAAGCAAAAAAACAACGAAAGCAAGCAGGTTATAGCAAAAATAGCAGAACAGATTTTTGTTAGTCTTTGCTAAATATATATACTAGAATAGTTTCCATTATTCTTAATAAATTTTTGAGTTAAAATTCTTTGAATTCTAAAAGTGGCAATAAAGAAAAATCTAGATTTCTAGATTGATTATAAAAAAACTATACTCAAAAAGCTCTGAGGGTCTTATACAAGCTATACACTACCTATGCCTGATAAGCATTATGGATGGTGACAGCATCCAAGTGGCAAAAAGTTCCGACACATCAATTTATCAGCAGTTGAATAATAAATAAGGAGCAAATTCAAGAACCAACACAAAGGCTTCAGATAAAAGAACTGCCTGCACAAACTTGATGCGTCTTGTGGCAAGAATTTCTTCTTCTGCAGCACTTATCTTTTTTAGGGTGAGTGCTGCAGATCAAGCAATTGTTGGTTACGTTTTTTTAATATATAGAATCAAGATTTTCCTGATTTTTTTCTAAATTGAGGATAACAGAAAGGGGCTGTGCGTTATATGCCCCCTGGCTATCTCGTATCAGAGATCAAACTCTTTGTGTGTCCAAGAATTGCCCCGTCACAAGTGGTTGACATTTTTTTCTCGCACCTATATATATACTTGTAGATTGACTGTCTACATAGCTCTATGGAATGTTCTGTGTAGGGAAAATGCCCTTAGGGGATAATATTCTAATTCAAATCACCGTCAGTTTTAGCAAGATACGACATCTTTATCTCTTTTATCCATCTTTGTTGCAGCGATTCAAAGATTTTCCCATTCGATATGTTTGTAACAAAGACTTAAGTGTTACACCCATGAATATTACCATGGTCGAGTGTGATGGGAGTTGATCGTCCACATTGACCGCAAAAGTGAAAGGCATGCAATTGAAGTAATAATTATTTGCGAATGTCTTTTCACTACACCAACACTTTCTAATGCATCTTAAGTAATAAAAATCATAAATATGATCTTTTAGCATATGAAAATCATAAAACTATCGGATTTCAACTGTTTTTTTCTAGAAGTTTTCATTCTCTTCATCATACTTATATGTATAAAGCAAACACTTAACAGTATTTTATGATCACCAATCACGTTTAAAGCCTTGTGATTGGGGGGGGGGGGGTTTCACGAAACATCTGATGCATTGAACATTTGATTTTAAATTGTTATATTCTTATAGCTCTATAAAAAAATCATGCATGCACAGTGTTAGCTGCTAGCAAGAGGAAATGGCTTCCATGATCATACTCACATATACCATTTTATGATGTTTCTGCACGCTAAAAGCAGCGCTATACTATACTTTCTGCTTTTTGCTTTATAGCCTACACGTAGCCTATGAATAATAATAAAATAAATAAATTTATACACCCGACCTTTCGATCAGATGTACAGCCCACGGCTCAGCCGCAGCTAGTTGCGCGGCGCATCCGAGGGTTGTGTACAATTTCAGCCTGACGGGCTGGAGGGGCCGCAACACCCACACTAAATTTACCAAGCTCAAACTGGTACCCAATCTCAGCTGGTAGACTGAAGCAATGCGGTATTAAGTGCCTTGCTCAAGGGCACAAATTGTCTCTTAGGGCCGGGACTCGAACCCACGACCTTCCGGTCGTGAGGCAGGCGCTATAGCTTTCTATGAAGCATCGTACATGTGCGATGACTGTCAGCAAAGTGCAGTTGAGGATAAGTTTTAAGCGCTCTAAATGCAACACGAGGAAGCGAAAAATCCGTTGTTTTCTTTTATTAAAATTGTATTCAACAAAGCCACATAAAAAATGGACTTTTAAGTCTATAGAAATCATTGACTCACAAAAAAATAAATAAGGAAGGATGCTATATGCAGCATGGTTCTGTCACCCACAACACACTCGCACACTCAACACTGTTTCCTGGGTTGGGCGGAGTGAAGAGGAACTGCGGCGCGACCAATGTGAGCTCCCCGCTTCCTTCCTCCGGATTGGCTGTGACGAGGCAGCGAGCTCTCTGAGCTCTGATTAACCTTAGCCAGAAGAGCGGTGGAGCAGTGGGGGATTTCTTTTTACACGCCGGCCTCAACAAGGAAACAGCCGAGTTTCACGCTTCATCTGCCCCAATTCGCACAGTCAGCATCCTCTGGCCTCGACATCAAAGCTTTCTCAGCGGCGCGCTCATTAACTCCTTGCTAGATTCTTGTCGATCCTACAAGAGACTCGACTTTATTTCTGTCTGCCTCTCTCAGACTGACTGGCAAGAAATATAGAATGCAGAGTCTGAAGCAGGAAGAATATTACAGGGCCTGCTCGCTCGCTGCTGCCGCGGCTCCTGCCGCGCTTGGTGGAGTTGCTGGTGTCGTACCTGCGTTTCACGGTGAGCCTCCTGGCTTGTTTTTTTTCAATTAGTCTATTTATCTATCTATCTATCTATCTATCTATCTATCTATCTATCTATCTATCTATCTATCTATCTATCTATTTATCTATCTATCTATCTATCTATCTATCTATCTATTTATCTATCTATTTATCTATCTATCTATCTATCTATCTATCTATCTATCTATCTATCTATCTATCTATCTATCTATCTATCTATCTATCTATCTATCTATCTATCTATCTATCTATCTATCTATCTATCTATCTATCTATCTATCTATCTATCTATCTATCTATCTATCTATCTATCTATCTATTATCTATTATCTATCTATCTATCTATCTATCTATCTATCTATCTATCTATCTATCTATCTATCTATCTATCTATCTATCTATCTATCTATCTATCTATCTATCTATCTATCTATCTATCTATCTATCTATCTATCTATCTATCTATCTATCTATCTATCTATCTATCTATCTATCTATCTATTATCTATCTATCTATCTATCTATCTATCTATCTATCTATCTATCTATCTATCTATCTATCTATCTATCTATCTATTATCTATCTATCTATCTATCTATCTATCTATCTATCTATCTATCTATCTATCATCTATCTATCTATCTATATCTATCTATCTATCTATCTATCTATCTATCTATCTATCTATCTATCTATCTATCTATCTATCTATCTATCTATCTATCTATCTATCTATCTATCTATCTATCTATCTATCTATCTATCTATCTATCTATCTATCTATCTATCTATCTATCTATCTATCTATCTATCTATCTATCTATCTATCTATCTATCTATCTATCTATCTATCTATCTATCTATCTATCTATCTATCTATCTATCTATCTATCTATCTATCTATCTATCTATCTATCTATCTATCTATCTATCTATCTATCTATCTATCTATCTATCTATCTATCTATCTATCTATCTATCTATCTATCTATCTATCTATCTATCTATCTATCTATCTATCTATCTATCTATCTATCTATCTATCTATCTATCTATCTATCTATCTATCTATCTATCTATCTATCTATCTATCTATCTATCTATCTATCTATCTATCTATCTATCTATCTATCTATCTATCTATCTATCTATCTATCTATCTATCTATCTATCTATCTATCTATCTATCTATCTATCTATCTATCTATCTATCTATCTATCTATCTATCTATCTATCTATCTATCTATCTATCTATCTATCTATCTATCTATCTATCTATCTATCTATCTATCTATCTATCTATCTATCTATCTATCTATCTATCTATCTATCTATCTATCTATCTATCTATCTATCTATCTATCTATCTATCTATCTATCTATCTATCTATCTATCTATCTATCTATCTATCTATCTATCTATCTATCTATCTATCTATCTATCTATCTATCTATCTATCTATCTATCTATCTATCTATCTATCTATCTATCTATCTATCTATCTATCTATCTATCTATCTATCTATCTATCTATCTATCTATCTATCTATCTATCTATCTATCTATCTATCTATCTATCTATCTATTTATCTATCTATCTATCTATCTATCTATCTATCTATCTATCTATCTATCTATCTATCTATCTATCTATCTATCTATCTATCTATCTATCTATCTATCTATCTATCTATCTATCTATCTATCTATCTATCTATCTATCTATCTATCTATCTATCTATCTATCTATCTATCTATCTATCTATCTATCTATTTATCTATCTGTCTGTCTGTCTGTCTGTCTGTCTGTCTGTCTGTCTGTCTGTCTGTCTGTCTGTCTGTCTGTCTGTCTGTCTGTCTGTCTGTCTGTCTGTCTGTCTGTCTGTCTGTCTGTCTGTCTGTCTGTCTGTCTGTCTGTCTGTCTGTCTGTCTGTCTGTCTGTCTGTCTGTCTATCTATATATTAATCGTTATGTTTCTTTTGTTGGCACACAAATGGCTATAATTTTTCTGAATTTTCAGAATCTCCCTACGCTAAATCAGTCAGCTGGCACCGAGAGAGCAGAGAAAATGCTTCAGCAAGTACGCAAATTCTTATGCATTATATGCTATACATGTTTGTACGATATGAATACGCATTTTAGCAGACGTGTATATAAAGGACGATATTGAGTTATTAACACCAAAATGGTATACGATTGACTAAAAAAGCGTCTTAGCAAGGAGACTTTTAAATCCAACAAACAAATTGAGACGGCTGTAATTTGACACCTTTGGGTCAGGTTTGATGGGAAGGGCAGCCATGAACAGCGCGGCAGCAATGGTTATTGAGAGCCAAGCTGTCATTCACGGTCCAGCTGAGTTCATGAAAAATCGCAGCGCCTCTCTCCGCCTTACATATAACTGGTCAGCCATAATTAGCACTTGCAGTTCAGTTTGCAAGACATCTATTATGCTATCCGCTCTATACAGGAAATATCATGACGGAAACCCATTTCAGATTCAGCAAGTGTCCCGCGGGCTTCTGTCCTCTCAAATCACTTTCCAACCCTATCCTAAAACTGTTATACGGACATTAGAACACATTTAGAAAAGTGAAATTAATATCCGTGATGCTGGAAAGCAGAAACTGTGACAAATAATAATTAGCAACATGGCTGAGTATCAATTTCAATTCCCATCCGTTCAAAGGCTTCTCCAACGGGCAAGAGTTGAGTCAGTTCGAGTTGAACAATCTTCACAAAGATTTCACTCAGCAACAACCTCAGCAGCAGCCGCAGCAGCAACAGCAGCAACATCCTCAACATCCTCAACAACAGCAGCATCATCAGAGCAATCGGCAGCAGCAGCAGCAGCAGCGGCCGCAAATCTCCGAAACCCTCACACATCAGTTTCAATGGAGACCGCAAGGTATGCCTACGTATCCCTATATATAAACTTCATACATAATCGGTTATTTTATCTAATCAAACCTGCGGAAGTCCCATTTCCTCATTGTCAAATTATTTTTTTTCTCAGATTATCATCTGACTATAAGTCGTATACAGTTTATATTGTGCGGTTTTCAGTTTTTTGTAGCCCAATTTTCTCACTGGACCCGAACAATCTATAGAGAATTATAGGAAAAAACACAGGCATGTCAGTCACGTGCCGAAAAATTTATGATGTCTACGCGTGGCGGCATTCAAAGTCGCGTGTGGTTTGATCGGTATGATCAAAAAACTAGCTCCCCTGCAGCTTTCTTTAAATCCCTTCTTAAAAATTTTTGATTTTCATTCATCACTGTCTAATTGAAGACGTACCCGGATACTAAACGCAGGAAGTGAGCTGTCTATTGGATATTGAGCTATAATAAGGTGATATCAGAGGGATTTTTCGCGGGACCCGGGTGTTCTAAGAGCTCAAGTTTCATTTCTTTATAGTTTTGTTTTAAACTGCAGAATCAGAGATTATTTCTCAGTTGGGATAGAATTCTTGAAGCCTAGGTTAATTTAACAAGCTTTTCTATAGGCAAGCCTCAGAATCTCAGAATCTATTCCCCGAGTGTCATTCTAAATGTATTTCATTTTAACTAAATTTTGTAAATTACTCCACACTTTTTCTAGATCGTTGAAATTTTTTGAGAAAAAAATTCCCTCTAAATTAGCTAAAGTACCAGCATTAGTTCAATTCAAATATCAGATTTACTTTACGAAATTTTAGTATAGGAAATTTGTGTTGTTACGGCTAACTAGCAATGCATATATAGTGAGTGACAAACGACACCCAATGGCTCAGCAGGGGGTCTCTTATCGGTGTTTCGTTGCGGACCAATTCCAGGCCGGAGTTTGAGCGCAGGCCCAGCATGTCAGCAGGACACATCATGCGGGAAGTGTTGGTGGCATGGGGGGTCCTTTTTTGGAGAGAAACATCGATTGTTGCGAAGGCAATGGGCTTGAACTCGTGTGGATAAACTTCTATATATAGAGAGAGACAAAAAACATAAAATTGTTAAGTTGCTCATTCTAACATATTCCGTTAAGTGTGACTAATTTAATATGAGGGCTAATTAGTGTGTGTGGGTAGCCCGCATTTTTGCCTATATCGAAATTTGGGCAAGTAAGGCACAAATTATTCGACTCAAAACGTTGAGGATGAATCGCAGCAGGGGTCAGCTCTAGGGTCTGGTGCTACTTAAGTTTCGTTTAGTTTTTTGCCTATGAATTTAGGCCACTTAAATGCCTACAGCTTTGAGTAAGGTGAATAAGATAAAAATGTAAATATTGAGAAAGTAAGCGATTTTGTCAAGAAGTATAAGTTCTCCTAAAAAATTGGATCTGATCTGATAATAGATCAAAATTGGCACCAATAGAGTAGAACATAGCACGTTATTGATCAAAGACGGCACCTGTATAAAAATGAGCCAGTCACTCACCCTGTCAGTCACTAAGTCAGTCAGTCAGTCAGTCAGTCAGTCAGTCAGTCAGTCAGTCACTCACTCACCCTGTCAGTCAGTCAGTCAGTCAGTCAGTCACTCACTCACCCTGTCAGTCAGTCAGTCAGTCAGTCAGCAGTCAGTCAGTAAGTCAGTAAGTCAGTCAGTCAGTCAGTCAGTCAGTCAGTCAGTCAGTCAGTCAGTCAGTCAGTCAGTCAGTCAGTCAGTCAGTCAGTCAGTCAGTCAGTCAGTCAGTCAGTCAGTCAGTCAGTCAGTCAGTCAGTCAGTCAGTCAGTCAGTCAGTCAGTCAGTCAGTCAGTCAGTCAGTCAGTCAGTCAGTCAGTCAGTCAGTCAGTCAGTCAGTCAGTCAGTCAGTCAGTCAGTCAGTCAGTCAGTCAGTCAGTCAGTCAGTCAGTCAGTCAGTCAGTCAGTCAGTCAGTCAGTCAGTCAGTCAGTCAGTCAGTCAGTCAGTCAGTCAGTCAGTCACTCACTCACTCACCCTGTCAGTCAGTCAGTCAGTCAGTCAGTCAGTCAGTCAGTCAGTCAGTCAGTCAGTCAGTCAGTCAGTCAGTCAGTCAGTCAGTCAGCAGTCAGTCAGTCAGTCAGTCAGTCAGTCAGTCAGTCAGTCAGTCAGTCAGTCAGTCAGTCAGTCAGTCAGTCAGTCAGTCAGTCAGTCACTCACTCACTCACTCACCCTGTCAGTCAGTCAGTCAGTCACTCACTCACCCTGTCAGTCAGTCAGTCAGTAAGTCAGTAAGTCAGTCAGTCAGTCAGTCAGTCAGTCAGTCAGTCAGTCAGTCAGTCAGTCAGTCAGTCAGTCAGTCAGTCACTCAGTCAGTCAGTCAGTCAGTCAGTCAGTCAGTCAGTCAGTCAGTCAGTCAGTCAGTCAGTCAGTCAGTCAGTCAGTCAGTCAGTCAGTCAGTCAGTCAGTCAGTCAGTCAGTCAGTCAGTCAGTCAGTCAGTCAGTCAGTCAGTCAGTCAGTCAGTCAGTCAGTCAGTCAGTCAGTCAGTCAGTCAGTCAGTCAGTCAGTCAGTCAGTCAGTCAGTCAGTCAGTCAGTCAGTCAGTCAGTCAGTCAGTCAGTCAGTCAGTCAGTCAGTCAGTCAGTCAGTCAGTCACTCACTCACTCACTCACCCTGTCAGTCAGTCAGTCAGTCAGTCACTCACTCACCCTGTCAGTCAGTCAGTCAGTAAGTCAGTAAGTCAGTCAGTCAGTCAGTCAGTCAGTCAGTCAGTCAGTCAGTCAGTCAGTCAGTCAGTCAGTCAGTCAGTCAGTCAGTCAGTCAGTCAGTCAGTCAGTCAGTCAGTCAGTCAGTCAGTCAGTCACTCACTCACCCTGTCAGTCAGTCAGTCAGTCAGTCAGCAGTCAGTCAGTCAGTCAGTCAGTCAGTCAGTCAGTCAGTCAGTCAGTCAGTCAGTCAGTCACTCACTCACCCTGTCAGTCAGTCAGTCAGTCAGTCAGCAGTCAGTCAGTAAGTCAGTAAGTCAGTCAGTCAGTCAGTCAGTCAGTCAGTCAGTCAGTCAGTCAGTCAGTCAGTCAGTCAGTCAGTCAGTCAGTCAGTCAGTCAGTCAGTCAGTCAGTCAGTCAGTCAGTCAGTCAGTCAGTCAGTCAGTCAGTCACTCACTCACTCACCCTGTCAGTCAGTCAGTCAGTCAGTCAGTCAGTCAGTCAGTCAGTCAGTCAGTCAGTCAGTCAGTCAGTCAGTCAGTCAGTCAGCCAGTCAGTCAGTCAGTCAGTCAGTCAGTCAGTCAGTCAGTCAGTCAGTCAGTCAGTCAGTCAGTCAGTCAGTCACTCACTCACTCACTCACCCTGTCAGTCAGTCAGTCAGTCACTCACTCACCCTGTCAGTCAGTCAGTCAGTAAGTCAGTAAGTCAGTCAGTCAGTCAGTCAGTCAGTCAGTCAGTCAGTCAGTCAGTCAGTCAGTCAGTCACTCACTCACCCTGTCAGTCAGTCAGTCAGTCAGTCAGCAGTCAGTCAGTCAGTCAGTCAGTCAGTCAGTCAGTCAGTCAGTCAGTCAGTCAGTCAGTCAGTCAGTCAGTCAGTCAGTCAGTCAGTCAGTCAGTCAGTCAGTCAGTCAGTCAGTCAGTCAGTCAGTCAGTCAGTCAGTCAGTCAGTCAGTCAGTCAGTCAGTCAGTCAGTCAGTCAGTCAGTCAGTCAGTCAGTCAGTCAGTCAGTCAGTCAGTCAGTCAGTCAGTCAGCTCACGTCACTCAGTCACCTGTCAGTCAGTCAGTCAGTCACTCACTCACCCTGTCAGTCAGTCAGTCAGTCAGTCAGTCAGTCAGTCAGTCAGTCAGTCAGTCAGTCAGTCAGTCAGTCAGTCAGTCAGTCAGTCAGTCAGTCAGTCAGTCAGTCAGTCAGTCAGTCAGTCAGTCAGTCAGTCAGTCAGTCAGTCAGTCAGTCAGTCAGTCAGTCAGTCAGTCAGTCAGTCAGTCAGTCAGTCAGTCAGTCAGTCAGTCAGTCAGTCAGTCAGTCAGTCAGTCAGTCAGTCAGTCAGTCAGTCAGTCAGTCAGTCACTCACTCACCCTGTCAGTCAGTCAGTCAGTCAGTCAGTCAGTCAGTCAGTCAGTCAGTCAGTCAGTCAGTCAGTCAGTCAGTCAGTCACCCTGTCAGTCAGTCAGTCAGTCAGTCAGTCAGTCAGTCAGTCAGTCAGTCAGTCAGTCAGTCAGTCAGTCAGTCAGTCAGTCAGTCAGTCAGTCAGTCAGTCAGTCAGTCAGTCAGTCAGTCAGTCAGTCAGTCAGTCAGTCAGTCAGTTCAGTCAGTCAGTCAGTCAGTCAGTCAGTCAGTCAGTCAGTCAGTCAGTCAGTCAGTCAGTCAGTCAGTCAGTCAGTCAGTCAGTCAGTCAGTCAGTCAGTCAGTCAGTCAGTCAGTCAGTCAGTCAGTCAGTCAGTCAGTCAGTCAGTCAGTCAGTCAGTCAGTCAGTCAGTCAGTCAGTCAGTCAGTCAGTCAGTCAGTCAGTCAGTCAGTCAGTCAGTCAGTCAGTCAGTCAGTCAGTCAGTCAGTCAGTCAGTCAGTCAGTCAGTCAGTCAGTCAGTCATTCAGTCAGTCAGTCAGTCAGTCAGTCAGTCAGTCAGTCAGTCAGTCAGCCAGTCAGTCAGTCAGTCAGTCAGTCAGTCAGTCAGTCACTCACTCACTCACTCACCCTGTCAGTCAGTCAGTCAGTCAGTCAGTCAGTAAGTCAGTAAGTCAGTCAGCCAGTCAGTCAGTCAGTCAGCCAGTCAGTCAGTCAGCCAGTCAGTCACCTCCCCCCCGCCGCGCATCCCGTCCTAGGCTCTGGCCAGATCCAGCTGTGGCAATTCCTCCTGGAGCTTCTCTCGGACAGTCGTAACGCCGCCTGCATCGCCTGGGAAGGCACCGACGGGGAATTCAAACTGGCCGACCCGGACGAAGTTGCCAGACGGTGGGGCGAACGAAAATCCAAGCCGAACATGAACTACGACAAGCTCAGCCGGGCGCTGCGCTATTACTACGACAAGAACATCATGTCGAAGGTGCACGGCAAGCGCTACGCCTACCGGTTCGACTTTGCCGGCCTCGCCCAGGCGATGCAGCCGCCGCCGCCTCAGCTGGCCGCCACAGCCGCCGGCCCCGACACCGCCACCGCAGCCGCCGCCGCAGCCTACAAGTACCAGCAGCACTACCAGCACGAGCTGCTGGGATCGGCGGGCTACTTAGCCGCAGCGGCCGCTGCGGGATTCTCGCATCATCCGAATCCTGCGGGCGGAATGGCCGGCTGCTACCCGACGTGGACAGCTGGAGGCGGCAGCGGCGGCGGCGGCGGAGCTGGCGGAAGCAGCAGGAGCCAACCGCTGTACCATGCGAGCATCCCTGTAGCTTATCCTGGGGCGCATTATCCCTATGCCTGATGATGTAGGGTCGGGGTTGGAGGCTTGACTCAGCTGAATAAAGGAGTAAAACAAAGCTCAGTGCTTTATTTTTTTGTATTTCAAAAACTGACTGACTTGTTACTAGGAGAAATTGAAACCTATTTAGCTGCGGAAGGCATTGATTAGACTGACACTTTTTTCTCGTTTTTGAATTTGTTGTAAATAAAAATTCCTGCTCAATTGTTTGGTTTGGCAGTTATAAACTAGAAACTTCCTTTGGCTTGCGTCTTTTCTATAGCGGTGAAAGTGCCTAAAAAAAGAAGTGCTTGTTATAATGCGTGAAAGGTGAAGCTAATTTTGGCTTCTTGCCAGTGCAGACAAGCAGAATGAAGTTGACGGCACGTGTAAAGATTTTTTTCTAAGAACAAAATGCCCTCGAAAAGCAATTGAAATGCACTGGGCTATGAAGAGGGCAATTAACATTAAAGAAAAAAGCAGTGCCGCTAAGTGAATTGCCCGCAAATAAAACGGGGTTAAAAGTCTTTGTCTCTAGGCAAACATAATAGCCAATGGATAAACCACTAGCAGTAGATATATAGATAGCATAGATAGATAGATAGATAGATAGATAGACCACTAGCATAGATAGATAGATAGATAGATAGATAGATAGATAGATAGATAGATAGATAGATAGATAGATAGATAGATAGATAGATAGATAGATAGATAGATAGATAGATAGATAGATAGATAGATAGATAGATAGATAGATAGATAGATAGATAGATAGATAGATAGATAGATAGATAGATAGATAGATAGATAGATAGATAGATAGATAGATAGATAGATAGATAGATAGATAGATAGATAGATAGATAGATAGATAGATAGATAGATAGATAGATAGATAGATAGATAGATAGATAGATAGATAGATAGATAGATAGATAGATAGATAGATAGATAGATAGATAGATAGATAGATAGATAGATAGATAGATAGATAGATAGATAGATAGATAGATAGATAGATAGATAGATAGATAGATAGATAGATAGATAGATAGATAGATAGATAGATAGATAGATAGATAGATAGATAGATAGATAGATAGATAGATAGATAGATAGATAGATAGATAGATAGATAGATAGATAGATAGATAGATAGATAGATAGATAGATAGATAGATAGATAGATAGATAGATAGATAGATAGATAGATAGATAGATAGATAGATAGATAGATAGATAGATAGATAGATAGATAGATAGATAGATAGATAGATAGATAGATAGATAGATAGATAGATAGATAGATAGATAGATAGATAGATAGATAGATAGATAGATAGATAGATAGATAGATAGATAGATAGATAGATAGATAGATAGATAGATAGATAGATAGATAGATAGATAGATAGATAGATAGATAGATAGATAGATAGATAGATAGATAGATAGATAGATAGATAGATAGATAGATAGATAGATAGATAGATAGATAGATAGATAGATAGATAGATAGATAGATAGATAGATAGATAGATAGATAGATAGATAGATAGATAGATAGATAGATAGATAGATAGATAGATAGATAGATAGATAGATAGATAGATAGATAGATAGATAGATAGATAGATAGATAGATAGATAGATAGATAGATAGATAGATAGATAGATAGATAGATAGATAGATAGATAGATAGATAGATAGATAGATAGATAGATAGATAGATAGATAGATAGATAGATAGATAGATAGATAGATAGATAGATAGATAGATAGATAGATAGATAGATAGATAGATAGATAGATAGATAGATAGATAGATAGATAGATAGATAGATAGATAGATAGATAGATAGATAGATAGATAGATAGATAGATAGATAGATAGATAGATAGATAGATAGATAGATAGATAGATAGATAGATAGATAGATAGATAGATAGATAGATAGATAGATAGATAGATAGATAGATAGATAGATAGATAGATAGATAGATAGATAGATAGATAGATAGATAGATAGATAGATAGATAGATAGATAGATAGATAGATAGATAGATAGATAGATAGATAGATAGATAGATAGATAGATAGATAGATAGATAGATAGATAGATAGATAGATAGATAGATAGATAGATAGATAGATAGATAGATAGATAGATAGATAGATAGATAGATAGATAGATAGATAGATAGATAGATAGATAGATAGATAGATAGATAGATAGATAGATAGATAGATAGATAGATAGATAGATAGATAGATAGATAGATAGATAGATAGATAGATAGATAGATAGATAGATAGATAGATAGATAGATAGGTAGGTAGGTAGGTAGGTAGGTAGATAGAAGGCTAAGTATTGACACCATGTCTAAGGTCTAATGTTAGAGCTGCTTACTAACCCTTCTTGTTGAAATTATTGATATTTTCTTTTCCTTACCTTTTTCTAATCCCGAACCGTTGAAAATCGTTAATTAGACCCGTTACTTCAACATTCATCTTTGTCGCTAGCACCTTAGGCCTCCCCTTTATTCTTCACCCTCAGCTCCATGGCCCCTCGCACATTTAGCTCGTATTAAACCAGTCGTTGCTGATTATAAAGTAATTAGCCCAATTATATTAATAGATTATGAGTCTTTGCCGAGCCTATAGATTAATTATGGAGGAGAAAAACATCAAGATTAAAGATGAAAAGCATCATAAAATGGTGCCTTGTAGTAACTATGAATGCGCTGATTTGCTTTCTAAAAGATAGCATTACTGTTTACTGCAAAGGTCAATACCAAAGGTGTGAAAAAACAAAGTATAAGAAATCCTCCTATAATTAGCTAAGGTATTAATCCATCATTGTCACAAATTTAATGATTTTTTGATAGAAAAGTGACCTAAAAAGTGGACGCCCGCTCCCGATGTCGCGTGCCGGATCCAATAAAATTCGAAATTCAGCTTCATTTATCCATCGTCGAGGCGAGCGCTTCTGATACTCGTAAGAAGCAGGCATGCCTTTGACAATTGTCCGTCAATAAATTTATGGGTGCCCCTGGATGGAGTGTCGTACGCGAGCCTAAAGTCACGTGCCATTGAGAAAATTTTCAAAGATAATAACACCTCGCACAAAAATCCTGGTAAAAAATGATTACTGTTTTTTCAGTAATCGTTTTATCATAAATTTCAGTAATCGTAAATTAATATTACGTTTGAAGACTATCAGAGAATTTTTTGCCTATTTTTAGCGAAAATGTTTCTGTAGCTATTTTATCACCTGAAATTTGAAAAAAATAAACGAAATGAAATCCGCTAGCATCTTCAATATGCTACTTTAAGGTCATTGTTAGTAGTGCTGTCAGTATTTTATCAAATTTTCCTGCTCCTACTTAGAACTATGTTGAAGTTTTTCAACAACACAATCAATAAAATATTTTTCGTAGAACTAGCAAAATTAGCCATTTACTCATATATTATAATGATATACAAGTATTGGAACGCAATTACTGTCATTAGTTTCACTCGTCAGTAGTAAGTATCGCAAATTTTTCTTAGTGAAGCCCTGCGTCTTCGAAGCCAAAAGAAAGAGAATTTTCTGAAAAAAACTTTAGCTCGTTTGCCCAAGCATACGAGATTATACATGCATAAAATGTAAAAGTTTCTGATGATTAATTACCTTGTATCATGCCTAAATTAGCAAAAATAAAGCTTTTAAGTAGTGAAAGTATGCGCGCTTGAGGAATGAGCAAGCAAAAAAAACGGGGCCTTTCTGGAAAATTTCTATCATTGAATTGTTTTTTAGAGGAGGGGCGGTCGCTGATGAGGGGCGATACCGTAGCTTGTCATGAATTGGGCGTCATTTTCATCCCCCATTCTGCAGCATTTCCTATCGATCCCACGGCATGCCAGCATGTACGAGTTTTAGTTTTAGTAACTGCAAATTTTGGGAGAAAAAAACAGTCAGTTAGACGGGAAGAGCAAAGAGGTGGGATGCAATGGCTGCATTCCCATCTGTTCCTCCTCCAATGCTCATTCTCTCTCTCCCTATGTTTTTAGAATTTTTAATGTTTACTCGCGGTTGCCATGCCAACGACAGGAAGGCAGAGAAAATATCCTGAGCTTCATCTCGTCTTTTTTCATATTGCTCGCCTAGAATTTTACACAAGCCCACCCTCCCTCATGTCAGAATTTTCGCCAGGAGATGCCATTTTGCTCCAGTTGATTGCGTACGGCACCTGAGTACAGGCCAACTATAAAGCATCGGTGAGCATGGGAAACCCCCTCAGCTGTCATTGCCCGCCCTGCAGTTGTGGAGTGGGGAGTTTAGGGTGATTGGTTGGCATGCGGGCTGGCCTCTGTTTTGAGTCTTCGTTTAGCGCAGCTGGAAAAGAATAACGGATGGGCAAGACAGATAGGTCCCCCAGGACCAGAACTCTGGAGGCTGCAACACCAGTCTACCCCAAGCCAGCAGCAGAGTGGACTCGGCTACCAGTATTTGAAGGCATTGTGGAGCCTCCAAATCAGCCGCCCACTCTTTAACTCTCTCTCTATCGCCGTTTTGCTATTTTCGCCGTTCAACTAGAATCTGCTGCCCAAAGTTTGGTAGTTTCTTTTGGACGCAATGGGCTGCTTCCAGCAGTTCCTGGTGTTCCTGGGCTTGCGCTCTCCGATATATCCGGAGCTACGCACAATCCATGTCAACCACCTGCCGATGAAGAAGGGCGAGAAGCTGGTTGAGGAGAAATATCCCAATAATTTGGTGGTTACTTCACGCTACACCATATTCAACTTCTTGTTCAAGAATCTATTTGAGCAGTTCTGTCGAGTTGCTAACTTTTACTTCCTAGTAGTTGCCATCATCCAATTGGTAATTGACACTCCAGTCAGCCCTGTCACCTCAATCATGCCGCTGATCATAGTGCTGGCAATCACAGCGCAGAAGCAGGCCTACGAGGACTTTCTTCGACATAGGGCGGACAACAAGGTAAACAACACGCCAGTCAGGGTTGTTCGGGGCGGCAGCTTGCGCACGATAAAATCCCACGAAATCTGCGTTGGCGATGTACTTCGAGTCGACCGGAACGAAGGTTTTCCGTGCGACTTGCTGCTGCTGTCATCGGCGGAGCCCAGCGGCGAGTGCAGCATCACCACAGCGAACCTGGACGGCGAGACCAATTTGAAAAGTATCTACGCGGTGGAAGTGACTCGCTGTTTCCAATCGGTGAGTGCAATTCAAAAACGATTTCGTGCCCGAATCGCGTGCGAACAGCCGACATCTGATCTGCACAAGTTCAAAGGAACCATGACCATCCGCATGGACACGCGCGACGAGGTGAAGGTGCCGCTAACAGCGAAGAACATGCTGCTACGCGGCGCTGTGTTGCGCAATACCGATTTCATTTTCGGCGTAGCAATTTACACCGGTCAGGAGACTAAGATGCAGTTGAACTCGCAGCGAGGCAAAACAAAGAAATCAGTGGTTGAAAGGCGATTGGATAGATTCCTGTTGTGCTTCATGGCAATCCTATTTTTATTGGCAATTTTCAGTACGTCAATGAAGTGGATCTACTTTAGCTTCGATGCCAGCATTCGACATGCTTGGTACTTGCCTCCTGAGGCTACGACGGCTTGGAGAGTAATTCAAGATTTTCTTGGTTTTCTAGTTCTCTTTAACTACCTTATTCCAATCTCCCTTTATGTGACAATTGAGCTGCAAAAGTTTCTTGGATCGATGTTTTTCGAGAGTGATCTAGAGATGTATTTTGAGGACCCTGATTCAGGCGAGAAGTTCAGGGCCAAGGCTAACACATCAGATCTGAATGAGGAGCTGGGTCAGGTGCAGTACTTGTTCTCCGACAAGACAGGCACCCTGACGGAGAACAAAATGACATTCAGAAACTGCTCCATTGGTTCCAAGTGCTACTGTGACTTGAACGGCCAGTTGTGGTTAATGGACGAGGGTCGACCAGTCAAGAAGCGTGTCAGATTCGAGCCTGATGAAGAATTGTTTTTTACGGTTTTAGCTCTGTGCCACACAATTCGAGTTGAGATCCCGAAAAAGTTTGGTCGAGGGGGACGAGAAATCAATGAGCGCATGTACACCGCTGAGGAGGCTCAAACCTACATTTATCAAGCCAGTTCTCCAGATGAAAAAGCCTTTGTGGAAGCTTGTCGCAATTTCGGAGTAATATTTCATGGCACAGTGGACGGAGTTAGCATAATCAGCTACAAACATACAGTGCACAAGTACCGCCTAATTGAAGTACTGGAGTTTGATTCCGACAGAAAGTGCATGTCCGTGATAGTAAGACGAGAAAACGGTAGCTACTGGCTTCTGACAAAAGGGGCTGAGAGTTCCATGCTAGACAAATGCTCCTCCGGCGACAAAGAGTCAATCATAGAGCGATCAGCAGAGTTTGCTCATTTGGGTCTGCGAGTGCTAGTGATCGCCCACCGCGAGCTCAGCGCAGACGAATTTCAAGCCATGGAGAACGCCTTGTTCGAAGCCAATCAGGACGTTGCCAACAGGGAGAAGCGAACTGTTGAGGCCTACAAGAGTATCGAACAGAATCTTACAGCTCTTGGCTGCACAGCTATTGAAGACGAGCTACAGGCCGGCGTGAAGGAGACAATCACGGATCTGCGATCGGCTGGGATACAAGTGTGGATTCTGACTGGTGATAAGCGTGAAACAGCCGAGAACATCAGTCTTTCCGCCGGTCACTTCACCGATTCGATGACTCGCATTCGCATTGTGGAGAAAACAGGAGTCGAGTCCTGCTTGCTGGAGGTTCTTCGAGGACTCGAAGAAATTTCGATTGCATCGTTTCCCAGCCAGTACTGCGTGGTGGTGGATGGTCAGTCGCTGCAATATCTGGTCTCTGAGGACGCCGAAGCTGAAGCTCTCAAGTGGCGCTTCCTCGAACTCTGCCGCAAGACTGCAGCCGTTCTGTGCTGCCGCTGCACTCCCCTGCAGAAGGCTAGGGTTGTTGCCATGGTGAAGAACGGTGTTAAGCCAACGCCGATTACCTGTTCGATAGGAGACGGAGCCAATGACGTATCGATGATTAGGGAGGCTCACGTAGGCGTTGGCCTCTTTGGCAAGGAGGGCAGAGCTGCAGCACTGAATTCCGACTACGCTCTGGCGCGATTTCAGTTCCTGCGCCGAACACTGTTGTTTCACGGACACCTGTACTACGTGAGATTAGCAACAATGCTGCAATACTTCTTTTACAAAAACGTGGCCTTTGTGACTGCTCAACTACTCTACACATTCTTCTCGGGCTTTAGCGCTCAATCAATATACGATTCGGCTTTACTAACGATTTATAATTTAACGATGACGTCGCTGCCGATTCTTCTCTACGGCTTGTTTGAACAGCACGTGAATCGGGCGAGGCTGAATGAAGAGCCCGAATTATACAAACGAATATCTCATAATAGAATCCTGCTGTGGTCCAAACTGCTGCTGTGGTCGAGCCTTGGCTTCTGGCATTCAACCTGCTGTTTCTTTGTGTTCGTTGGGATTCTGTTATATAGTGCCGCTTTTGGCAACTATTCATACGACACCTATAGCTTTGGAGCTGTTGTTATCGAGGGCATTCTGGTCTGTGTTACCATGAGGCTAGTCATGTTTACGTACAGCTTTCAGGTGAGCCGTGTCTTAGTGTTTGTGTTTTTGCTAACCTGGGATGACCAGATTGCTTACATTATTGCATTAAGGATGATAAAGCTGTCTTGCTTGAAAATTTATTTAATTTTCGTTTGTTTTATTTTCAGGTTCCATTTATTATTGGGATCGTGGTTACGGTTATTGGATTTGTTGGCTTACTGTCATTGTACAACATTCTGACTCTACCGACGCTAAGCAATAACTTGCCGTTTCTATGGGTTTATTTTGACGTTAGCCAGCAACCGCTTGTATGGGCGCTCTTACCACTGGTTGCTGCCATGGCCCTGTTCCCGGACATCCTGATCCGGGTGATGACCGATACCCGTGAGATGCGAGTGATACGGCAGAACCGGCTGGCGAAGACTCGACTCAATGTAAGTCGATTGTGAAAGGGCACGATGGAGCTAGATTGTATGAGTGGTTTTTTTTCTTGTAAACAAAGTGCTTTTCATTTTGCATTTTGGGCTTTCCTCACTCTGCAGTCTGCCTCTGCTAACTCAGTGACACCTTTCACCACCAGTTTGACACTTTTGATCCTTTTTGGGATTTGATAATTCTGATTCTGATTTGAAACCCTCTTTCCGTGGACTCAAATTTTCTTTACCTTCCGGCCCCTTTGGTTATACAATTTCGGCTCACATCATGGAACCAGAGTTCTAATGGCAGAGTATAAAAATATCAATAAAATAACAAAAAAGATTTTTTAAATGTGGCAAGAATTGCACAAAGAAAAAAATTCGATTTAATCCTAAAAGATCAAAAGTTTACCGAGTAAGTATACATTTAGTGAATAAAATATCAATAGTACAATCGTATTAACAAAAAAAATTTTTATTTGATTTTTAACGACAATAAGTTGATGCGCAAGATGTACAGAGGATTAGAGGTATAATAAGAAGAAAAGTAATTATGGTCGATAAAGTACGAGTTGTCAATTTATACACAGAGCCAGTACTGCTTACATTAACGATAGCAAGACAGTTCACAAGCCAAAAACCAATTGTGTTTCGTCCTTAGCAGACACAGTAATATCTGGCCAGAATAAACTGGTTAACAGGAAGTTTGACGCATACTGGGAGCATACTTTTTCCTCCACTTATTTTGCATCCTTGAGGCCACATCGATTCTCGTCTTTATTTCCTGAATTCTCTCTGCACCCTCTGAGGATACAGCTGCTAGTATTCCCCCATGTATTCATGCTCAGAGCAGTTCTATTCATTGTCGGTCAGACTCGGAGCAGATGAGATGGAGGCAGCTTATCCCTGTAGGCACCTATCACTCAGCTGCAGCCGTCAGTGCCATTACAACTCTGTCTATTCAGCTCAGCTTCTCGCATTGTGTGGTTCTCTCTTTGTTTTACTAAAGCTGTTTAATTGGTTTCACACTAACTTGACTACCTGAAGTATCCTTTCTTTACTCCTCTCCAGCTCTCTGAGTCTTCATTACTATTTGCCAAAGCTGCAAATGCTCAGGGTTGCATACAATAGTTAATTGTTGCATACAGCTTCACTAGCGTTAAGCTTTTCGCTGAGGATCACTTATCCCCATCCGGTAACTACTGGGAGCATGTACTTTTACTTACTCGTGTAACTCACGCGCGCAGTTTCTGTATTGGCTTGATGCAAGTGCCCAATTATTGTTTATAATGAAAACAATAGAAATAGTGTAAAATGATTATTTTTTCAGCTATCGTGAAATAAATTACATGTTATTTTTTTAATTAAAGATTAAACAAAGCATACTCACTTTCGATAAAAACGCACCTTATACAGGACTCAAAGCTGGCCATCTCCAGCGAATCAACTGTTAATGGCCAGCAGAAGGAGACCATCCTCAGTGCCGAACCTGCTCCAATTGTCCCTACTGACGGCGGCCAACAGCCGTATGTTGTGCTGAAGTTCCGAGTCAATCCCAAGGCAACTGCCTATCAAAATGCTGGCTTTGATGCGCAAGGAGAGACGTCGCAGATGGATGCGCCAGATCAGATCGAAGCAACGCCAGAGTGACAGGGAAACACACATCCGCTTCAGGCCACCCCCTCTCCAATCTGTGACAACCCATCAACTTTTCGCCAGTTTTAAAACAACATGCACTTATACGTACAGCCTTTTCCCTGAGAACCTCATTTTTTCTCTTTTACACGCCTTCCTTCCTTGCAAATGGAAGCTTTGAGGCTGAAAGCCTTCAAGCAGCTCATGAAAGGCAAACAACAGGTAATGCTTGTCGAAGGGGTAGCGCTTGGCTGCTGCTTGGGCAAGAATTAGAAGCTGGTCGTTGTTTCCTGCCTATAGCTGCTCACTGGGTCTTCTCTTCCGTCTGTTGCCTTCCCGCTCCCAGCCTGCGTGGCAGTTTTATTTCTGAATAAAAAATTTATATCGCCTACGTTGGTGCTTGGGCATTTCCATGGCTGCCAACTAGGCATTTGGGGCCTCTCTGCTGCATAAATTATGGCAATAAAGAAGCGCGCCTAGCGTATTTTAAAAAAAGTCCACTATTTTGCACGCGGGCATATCGGTTGTCATGGAGACGGAAGCAACAGCCCTTGCAGTCTGGGAGAGAGCAGCTTTAGGAAATCTGAATGGCTGAAGATGTCAAATTTCTCCTAATTCTCCTGCTGCCAAACTTGATGAATGACTTGATGAATTTTCTGCTTAAAAAATTTTCTGCTTTTTTCTTCTGTCCCAGTGAAACTTTACTCAAAATTCTTTAGGTTTGAAAATGGCCGATAATAAAATTGTGATTTTTTCAGAGCCTAAGGATTAGATGTTATTTTTCGCTATTATCTTCTTATTTACAATTTTATTATCTGCCGTAAAAGAGTCATTTTTCTATCATTTTAGTTTTTATTAAATCTAACTGTGCCTGGCAAATTTCTATCCACGCGCCTCCTTGAATACTTTCAGCTCTCTATGATGCGTATATTTTACGTTTTATTCCTAAAATATACTGGATAAAACTTGAAAAAGCATATTTTCTCTACGTAATGAATTTTACAATAGAATTGAATGCAGAATATTGAATTAAAATGTCAAAAGTTATTGATTTCTTTCTCAGAGTGTTCCAAGGGCTGCAAATATACGAGCGTATCATCGCTTGACGCCAAAAAAATTGATTGAGATGCATTGTCACTATTAAATGCATGGCATTCAGCAAAAAACTCCCCGCCTACTTGAATAGATAGCAGGCGTACGTTTTTTCCTGACTGAAGAGCCCCCGCTCCACAGTCGCCATTGCATGCATGGCACCAAAAATGGCAGAGCTGAGCATGGGGTTGGGGGGTGAGGGCCCGGGCAACTGTCTCGGCGAGGCTACAGCTCTGGCGCAGCGCCCACAAAGAAACGCGGGAGCAGAGAGACGGAAAGAATGTTTAATAAGCCACAAAAATGGAAATAAGTGTGCGCGCTTTGAGTCCCCTCATACGGAGATCATTGGACTGCACACTATATTAACATTCAGGCTCACCCTGTGTCAAGCGTTGTCCGCCGACTCTCTGCCCAAAGTTTTGAGTGCTTAGAGACGCCTATTGTGGCTAAATTATTCTCTGCTCTGCATATAAGCAGCCGCGGCCACCTTGCGACCAAGCAGAGAAGAAGACTTGAAAAAAGTGAGCAACTGCGAGAGTATAGACAACTGCTTAGAAACATCACAATACAAGCTGCTAACTTGCTGCATTCGTCAATTATATTCCATTATTTCTGCAGGGAGTAAACAATGTCAGTAAGTATCACAACGTCGCTTTCGAAATCAATTGAAATCAAAACATTCAATGATTGGGATAAAGTATCTGTTAATAATTTGACATTGCAGGACACAGAGGAGGGCCATGCAGAAGTCATGGAGCTGACACCAGAAGAAGAGAAGTGTAAGTTCTTATTTACATATCGAAAATTAACGAAATTTACTGGACCAACCCCGTAAACGAAATGCAACGCAGTATTTCGCGAGACGTACAACGCGCTGAACAAAGGTCGGGGCGATTTACCCGTGAATTTAATTGGCCAAGCCTTGCGAATGAACAACCAGTGCCCCACAGAGGCTGAGTTGCAGAAGATTATCGAGGATCACAGAGACGAGGATGCTGTGGATCCAGGTTGGTTAGCAGCCACTCGATTGGCTAATTCGATTAGCAGTTTTTGATTGACAGCTGAGCAAATTGTGAGTCTATTGACGGACGCTTAGTTTGCAGCACACAAAACATTTAGCTCATGGACGTGTCAGTTTATTGATATGAAAAATAGAGAGAAGTTGGTGATGCTGCCATGTCAATAATTTCTTTAGGTTAAACACCAACTCATTTTCGCAAGCATCGTATGTAAATTCTTGAATGCACTTCAGTTGAATTCCTCTATACTTAGTTTTATCCGATAAAAAATTCACATTTAAAAAATCATTCCATTAAAAACACTTCGACAGACGAAATGCCCAAGGTCGACTTCGAGGAGTTCTGCGCAATCATGAAGGAGAACTGGAAAACTCGCGACCAACTGGAAGACCAACTCAAAGCGGCGTTCGCGACATTCGACAAAGCCGAGAGTGGCATCATTGAGGCTGAGGATCTCAAGAATTGGATGATGACGCTTGGCGAAACGCTTGAAGAAAACGAAGTAAACGAGCTGCTGAAAGATGCTGGCACTCTCGATGGCAAGGTGCCCTATGACCGTAAGCTATGATTGTTTTAATGTACTTTTAGAAGAAACTATTACCTGCATCTGTAGGAAACTCTCTGTATTATCTGTCTGGCTTGGCGGCCTAGCGCGTCTACCTTGTGTGCCACTGGTCCAGGTTCGACCCTGCGTTGTACGACCCTCGTAGGTTTGCGATTTTTCCTAGCGCGGTTTCGTGTGCAGGGTCACATTAATTTGAGGCCTTGTGCACGAATTGGTTGGGCTTTGGGCCAGTTTTGCTATTTACGCCCATGACGGCAACCCCAAGGCATAGAGATTGTACATTCCTGGAACTACCGCTTGTACACGAGTGCGTGACTGGGTGCCGGCCTGTCTGTCTCTATGCCTGCATACTGTATTTAGTGTGACTGAACTCAATTCAGGAGTCAGCGTCATGGCCCTTCGCTGGTTGTGGGACTATGTCGCTTCAATCGTCAAGGTGCCCACAGCCCTCCTGCAGATTTAGCTGAGTAAATAATGTACTTTAAAACTGCTGAGTCAATAACAATACGAGTTTTGATCTCATCTACGTCGCAAAGTTACTTTGTGACCATTTTATTGTCGAAAAATAAGCTCATCTGTGAAACTGAAGTGAATGAACTGTCACAAATGTAGACCAAAGCTGGAAATACGACCGTATATTTGTTCAAGGAAGCTCTATCAACACAGTTTTTTTTGCTAAAGATATCAATCAATTGCCAACTTATGTAACTTTTTGGTGGTTAAATCAAGCTTAACTTACCTTTACTGTCCTAAAATTGATGCTAAAAGCAATGTATGATGTGTATCTAGTTAACTGGAATTTTTCATCTGCGATAAATGTAAAACCATTTATGCACTTCGGCAGAGTTTATTCCTCACCTGCTGGACGCTTTCGGACGGCCGGCCTCTAAGAAGCCGAAGGGCTCCGCCAAGAAGAGCGGCAAAAAGTCGGCTGCCGCCGCTGGAAAAGGAAAGAAATAATTTGGTTGCTTATTATAACAAAAAATCCCTTTTCAAGCTTTTGCAGAGAGTTTTTGAATAAAATATTTGCGAAATTTCCCTTTGCTTTCAGATTTTCAGTACTTAAACAAATTGTACTTTTATGTGTGCTATAAAATAATAAAATCGATTTTCGCTCAAGCCACAGCAATCTAATAATACTTTATTACTTATATTAAATTTGTTCGTGCTTTTATCTGAGTAATAGACGTGTTGCTAACGGATTGGTCCACGAAGAGATAAAAACTTGCATTGATTGGACAGGCGTGGGATCGCAAACTGGGAGCAAAGTCAGCCAACTATAAATCCCATGAGGAAGTTGCTTATCGTAAACACACAACGGCAAAACGATAGTTATTATTTAATTAGCTGCACACTCAAGCACCAATGGATTTGTCTGGCTACTTTCGCTTCTCTTTGATCGCCATATTAAGCCTGTCAGCCATTTTTAACAGCTTCTTTGTGGCATTTACTGTGAATAACAAAGTCGACACTAGCCTGTGCACCATCCTGATGCGCTCTCAAGGAGTCATTGACTTGTTACTCACCGCCGCCAACATAATCGTTATGCAGTTATACGCTTACATACCGGAACTCAGCCAGTCAATGCCTGACCTTCTATGGAACCTTTATTGCAAGTTGTACCGTAGTCAGGTCTTCTATTGGAGTCTTGTCAGCATGAGCGTTTATAATTTGCTGTGCATTTCTATTGAGCGCTTCGTCTGTATTTGTTGTCCATTCTGGTACCGTCTGAACAAGCGGAAGCTGAAGGCTCTACTTATTGCTGTCATTGCCGTCTCGCCTTTTATTCTCGAGGCACCCGTTTGCCTTGCAGGAATTAACTTTGTGTATCAAGCTGCTGTGAACGGTACGAAAAAGTCCTGCAATATAGCTATAGACTCTAACTTACATAAAATAGTGAGCTTTGCCTATGTGGTTCTGTTTTGGATTGCACCATTTTTGGTCATAGTTATAATCTACACGTGCATAGTACGTCGGATCAGAAGGTCCGCAAACATACAAGAGGCTCCAGCTGGAGTTAGTCGAACTGACACCAGGATAAGTGCTGCAACCAAAAAGTTGACATTAACTACAGGTGTCACTGCCGCTGCATTTGTACTTCTGTTCGCCATGGATTCCATCTGTTTTATTATTGTCTCTGTTGCAACAAATATTGTTCTGCCCGCATATCTGGCCGACATTGACTCATTCTTAGTCAGTATGAACGGTGCGGTGAATCCCCTGATTTGCCTCATCTTCATGGCAGAGTTTCGTCGATTCCCGCTCTGTCAGCGTTGCCGGCAATTTTCCAACGCGCGGCAGACTGGCACAGAGCATTAGTGTGACAAGCATCGATGGCCGTTGATTTTCAAATCATGTGGCTTCTATAGTTTAACTATAGAAGTAAATAAATAAAATAGAAGATGCACCGTTTTCATTGCCTAAGCATCGTATGTGAGAGGAAAATATAATATAATTTGCAATACAAAATTCTACTCTATAAATGCATTTGAATAATCATTGTAAACGAATTTTTAAGTTTGTGGAGCTTATCACTAAACTTTAAAGGACATTTAGCTCTAAAATCTACGCTTGTAAATCAATGATAGTCATGTTTTTTTCTAATTACATCAGTTACTGTCTCAATCTGCCTGTTTTTTGCAATGAACCTAATAGTTATGCCTAGGACTCGCCTTAAGACCCCAGTTGCGAGCAAAGACCACACAGATAGTGGCAGAGGCCGATGTCACGGCTCGGCTCGGATGACGTGGTCTCTGGACTCTGCCGGGCAATAGAGGGCTCCTTTGGGCACCAACTCGTTGCCGATCTTTGAGGCGGCCCGCAGCAAATGATGTCGAATTGTTTTTTGAGCGAGTCAGCGTCAAGTTCTTGGCATTTTTTATCAGGATGGTCTCGATCACAGCATGAAACAGCGCTCCTCTCTGGCGGTCCGGCATGGCCTGAGACTGCAGGACTGACCATATCGAACGGAAGACAGCCCAGGCAAGTTCTCGGTGACGTCACTGGTCATCGCAGAGGTAGAAGAACTGCAGACAGTGCAAAATTTGTCGCATGGCCGACAGCGTTTCGCAATAAAATATGGATCCACTTGGGACTGGGCTTCTAATCAACTCCTTCAAAAATTTATTGCAGATGAATTAAGAAATGTAGCCTCTTTAATAATATCGTAAAAGTGCAAAACTCAGCCCTATTTTGCGTACATGAATTTAACTTTCAGACTAAGTGTATAGCATCCTAGAAGTAATATGCCCCGAAAGGTAAAAACTTAACCAAATCCTTCATATTTTCTGATAACTATGTGTTGAGCTGATCCAAGTACTGACGGAGATTTCGACTCAGCAATCACAAATTGGGCAGGCAAAATAGCTCGCACAATAGAAAAAAGAACCTAAACCTTTTAATGTCGAGTCAAATAAAAAAGGCGGGTACACTTTTACAAGTACTGACGCAACCGTGATTATGAGTAGTGACTTAGCCTTGTTAAAATCAATATACATCTAGCTCGTACGTTTTTTAAACATTTTTTCGTCAATAACCTATTGACTATTTTATCAATTTATTTTATTTTCTGTCGTCTTCTTCAGTCTACTGATCGCGATCTTTGCTTTCTATTGCACTTCCCTAGGAAAATGGAATCGAATGATGGAGACAAAGTCAATCATTTATACGCATGCCCGTGCAAATAGAGAGAAGATTAAGCGTCTGTTTGCATTCTGTTGCTTCTAACTCACGCACGCATGCTTGGTTGGTTACGGTGCCTGTTTACTCAAGATTATGCTTAATATCATGGTCTGATCCCACGAATTTATCGTAACTTTTCAGCTGTATATAAAGAGATGATCACACTATTTTTGTCTGGTAATCAAACGGCAAATCGCACGTTGAAAATATTTTTTGTACTGTTACTGACTTCTCCATTAATCGAAAATGGCCACGAAAGTGTATGCCATCTGACTGTATTTCAGCCTTTCTCCACTGTTGATTGCACTTTAAAAATGTCACTGGAGTACTGCTTTCGTTTTTTATCTATCGCCATCTTGGGACTTTCAATTGTACTCAACCTATTGTTTATTTTGTTTATCAAGCAAAGAAAGATTGGGACTCGTATTTGCACGGTATTGCTGCGCTCCCAGGCATCTATTGATGCATTGGTCATAGGCGCAAACGTCATTGTTGTGCAACTGGATGGATTGCTACCGGAGCTCAACCAATCGGCGCCAGAAATTTTGTGGCAGCTCTATTGCAAATTGTACCACAATCACGCCCTGTACTGGAGCCTTGTTTGCATCAGTGTTTACAACCTTGTTTGCTTGTTGTCCATTCTGGTACCGACTGAACAGACGAAGATTGTCGAAATTATTTTCTGTTGCCATCCTAGTCTCACCTTTTCTAGTCGAGGCTCCATACGGACTAATCTGTTTTACTGTGGATTACCAGAAAATTGAAAACGCAACAGTCAACAAGGTTTGTGTTTATAATTTTTACAGCAATAGAGGTAAAACAATAGTTGGAGTAGCTTACGTCACTCTATTCTGGATATTGCCATTCAGCTTGATCATGTTTCTTTACGCATGTATTATTTGCCGTATTAGAAGGTCATTGGCCATGAGGCAGACTTTGACAGGATGGAGAGGAGCAGATTTCGGCTCTGCCACTAAAAGACTGACAATGACAACGGGAGTCACTGCAGCGGCATTTCTAATTCTATTCTCCATTGACAGTGTGACATTTCTGCTAAAAACCACTGGATCCGGTATTGTTCTGCCTCCATTATTCCAACAGATGGATTCGTTTCTAGTCAGTCTAAACAGTGTTGTCAATCCTCTCATCTATTTGGTATTTATGCCCCAGTTTCGGCAGTTCTTATTGTGTCAGAGGTAGTGTTTTGAGATTATATAAAACTTGTAGGAGCATACAGCTAGAATTAAAATCTGTATAATAGCGGCGAAATATTGGACGTTTTTTATCGCTTTTGTTAATTTGCATTTGAGTGTTGTTACAAAACTTTCTTTTACAATAAAGCAAACTTTACTTACAAAAAGTTTATATGAAATACGTCATGCTTCAATGTTTTGCTGATTGTTGTTTCAAAAAAAACCTTTGAAAAGAATTCGTGCAAGGTATTTCTGTAATTTTTTAATCCGATTTTTTTAAAAGCAAAAAAAATTTACAGATAAGATTTAGTCCATTTTGTCACTGGCATAGATATTTTCGCAAGATTTTGAAAAAAATTTCTGTACGTTTAATTATTATTCGAGAGGCATCTGAAATTAAGCTCAAAATGAATTTAATTTTGATTTCTTGATAAAATCTTTGTTTAATTTTTCGAGCTCTGTTCAAGAATTCTATCTCATAACCATGTGACACAGATGAAGTTACCATATTTCTCAGGGAAGTGATTTCTTTGTGATAAAAAATACTTTTTACCTAAGTTATCACCGAACGCGTGTAGTATAAATATTGATTTTAACAAAATTTTCGTTTTATTTATCTGTGACTCGTTTCTGGATTGTCCCCTTCATTATGATGGTGATGCTTTACGAGCGTACATGCTCATTATGAGTCTCATTTGTCAGTCAGTGGGGTTGCAAGAAGGGTCAAGTAGTAGTTGCATTCAAATCAGCACTGCAGCTAAAAATCTGACTTTCACAGTTGGTGTCACTGCAGCGGCCTTCGTTCTTTTGTTCTCCATCGATGGCATCACATTTTCCATGCTTTATCATAGCTGCCCAAGGTTTAAAATGAATTCGACTTATTTTTAGTTAGCATGAACAATACTGCAAATCCATTAGGGGGCGAGTGGCTCGGTGGTCTAGCGCGTCTGCCTTGTGTGCCACTGGTCCAGCTTCGACCCCGCGTTGTAGGTTGGCTATTTTTCCTAGCGCGGTTTCGTGTATACGATCACATTAATTTGAGGCCCTGTGCACGAATTGGTTGGGCTATGGGCCAGTTGTGCAAAGGAGGCAAACTCCCAGGGCATAGAATGTACAATACATCCCTGGAACCCCTTGTACATCCTATGGGAGTGTCTGACTGGGTGCCGGCCTGTGTGTGTGTGTATTTACACCCCGTATACCTTATTTAGTGTGACTGAACGCGCTTCAGGAGTCAGCAAAATGGACAGGCATGCTCCGTCGCTGGTTGTGGGACGATGTCGCTTTAAGCGTCAAAGTGCCTACAGCCCTCCTGCAGATTTAGCTTTTTTTTGCTGCAAATCGAGTGATTCATCCGATCTATATGCGAGAGTTCCAAAAATTTCTTGTCCATCTAATGTCACGAAACTTACCGACTTCTCGTGGCTGAACCACTGGAGCTGAGAACCATTTACATTGTACTAAATTCCTGTTAAGAATAATGATAGCTACGCTCGTATTAAGAATATTATGCTAGCCATTCGAAAGAACACTGCTGCTCGAACTTGCGAACCCCTGTTTTTTGCAAGCATATATTTGACCTGATTTGAGTTCGACTGAAATTTGTGCATTCGAAAGTACCACAAGTCTCTTACGTTAACAATTTAATACTATTAGCCATTGGAGCCTACACTGACTTCAATACAAAATTCTCGTAACAGAATTAAGAGATAAAGATAGCCTCGTAAAATTGAAATAATCTGTTCCATCTACCAAGAATAAAAACGTAGATCTATTTTTCCTGCTTTCATATTGGCTGATCGTGTGCTTCTGCTTGCTGATCGTGGGACAAGCTGCTGTATTTAACATCCGCCATGCTGCAGGGAATGGGACTGATCTTTGCTGTGACGAACTGGCCATATTTGCACAACTATTTGCTATTCCCATATACTCGTACTCGGACTCACACAAATTGAGCGATAATAATTATGGTGAAATTTTTTTCAGTGTCAAAGTATCTCGCGAGTTTCTTTTTGGCAATATTTTTATGCTCGAACTTGCTTAATTCGTTGCAGAAACGTATAATTATTATCCACCTTGAATTACGCTGACTACTTACCAATAGTTACTCCAAGAAAGCCCTAGGTGGCATGTAGATAGGTTTGATGATTAAAAAAACATGATTAAGAACATTCCTAATGACAAAATTTTGGTATTCCATTTTCCCAGGTAAACTATAAAAGCCTGGCCACCACCAACCTACGCAAATCGGCTCTCAAATCAACCCTTTTCGACCAATTAAAACTAATGAAAAGTAGCTACCACTAAACTATAAGCTTTTCTGCGTTACGTTACGTTACTACCTTAGTAATACGTTACGTTGGTTCGCTTCTCTTTCGAACTTTTTTGCAAAAAGTAAACCGATCTGCTTAAATATATTACAGCCCAGAAGGATAAAACTATCACTTTTCTACTCGATACTACTTAACTACTCGTAGTAGATGCTAAGGAGCACACTGTGCTAATTTAACGAGACCGCTCGCTCATCTAAATAAATTGTGAAAAAATCTGCGTTAGGCAGGGAAGTGAAGGGTGCCTGGGGGGGGGGGGGGCGAGTGGCTCGGCGGTCTAGCGCGTCTGTCTTGTGTGCCACTGGTCCAGGTTCGACTCCGCGTTGTAGGTCGTTTATTTTCCCTAGAGCGGTTTCGTGTGCAGGGTCACATCAATTTGGGGCCTTGTGCACGAATTGGTTGGGCTATGGGCCAGTTGTGCAATTTGCACCCATGAGGGCAACCCCCAAGGCATAGAGAGTGTACATTCCTGGAACTGCCGCTTGTACACCCTATGCGAGTGCATGACTGGGTGCTATACTGGAATTCCGTTGCACACCCTGTGTTTGTGTCTATGCCTGCATATCGTATTTGTACAGTCAGCGCAATGTACAGTCATGCCCAGTCGCTGGTCGTGGGACAATCTCGCTTCAAGCGTCAAGGTGCCTACAGCCCTCCTGCAGATTTAGCTTTTTTAGCAAGGTGCCTGGAGAAAGAGGATTGCATGGTAGCCATGATCAGAGGGCAAAACCCTATACGCCTTGTTCTGGTGCTGCTATGGTGCCTTTTGCTGGCCTTGGGTTCATCGAATGAGCCCTATGAGATCATAGAAAAATAAAATTTGCCTTGTTCCGATCTTGAGTAAAACAAAATCAGTTATTTAGGTTCACTAAAATATTAGAAAATGCTAATGTAAGTTCGCTTTTTGTCGTTTATTTCTCAAAAAGAAAAAAACGAAAAAGGTAAAGAACACGGACCTACTAATACAATATATATTTGTATTTCAGAAAAAATAGGCATATCCTATCAACGAAATCTGATGCCTCGACACAGAAGGAAGCTGCGAAACTTAGGCATGCAAATGAGATAGATTAACGGATTCACGGCACTATTCATGCTCACTAAAAACGAATCAAAATGGTTTAAAAACGATGATTCAGCAATGCCACCAGCATAACTGTCCATTAGGAAGGTGACACTGTCCGTAGCAAACAGAATCACGAAGGCTAACGCAGTGACGCCTGTAGTTATTGTCAGTTTCTTAGCAGCACCGCTGATGGTGGCCACTCTACTTCCTGATGAAATCTGCCGCAGCGATGCTGAACGTCTGATGCGACAGATAATGCACGCGTACAGTATTACAGTAATACAGAATGGCAAAATCAAAAATAGTGCCACATAGGCTATCCCAACCATTTTTTTACCCTTAGGATCAAATGTGTTCGTACAAGTTTTTCGGAGACTGTCATTTGCCGTCGAGTGGTAAACAACAACATTGTGCGCAATCAAACAGTACGGAGCTTCCAAGGCTGGCGAAATTGCGATAAAAGCGAAAAAATAAGCCATTAGTTTTTGTTTGTTCAATCTGTACCAGAAAAGGCAGCACAGGCATACGCAGCGCTCCGCTGAGATGCAAAGCAGGCTGTAGACACTCATACAGACGAGACTCCAGTAAAGAGCTTGACTAACGTATAGTTTGCAATAAATATGCCAAGCAAAGTCTGGGTCGGACTGCTGTGGCTCCGGTACATAGGTGCGAAACTGGATAATTAGAGTGTTAGCGCACATCAACATCAAGTCGATGACAGCTTGACAGCGCAATAGTACGGTGCACAAGCGGGTGCCAATCTTGTGCCGAACCGTGAACGCAACAAACAATGCATTGAAAACGATTGAGACGAATAAAATTGCGATGATTACAAACCGAAGTGCTAGCATTTGCAGTGTCCTTGCAGAAATTTCAGCCCTGAGCACTTTAGAGAATATCTAAAATGACTGCTGTTTTTCCTAAATACCAGATGCATTAGTTGTTTCCAGATTCGCCACACGCCATGCTAACGTTTTCCAACCAATAAGCATCGGGAATTTTTTCACAGGTTCAGTAGTAAAGCCAAGGACCACTTAAAGTTGTGCTTGAGTCAAACAGAAAAATACTTTTAAAAACTTTATTGCCTTAAATTGCGTACGAATATTAATGAACAGTGGTATACGTGTAAAATTTTTACTTTAGTTTTTTGTATTTTTCTAAGAAATTATGGACGATTAATCTCGCATTTAAAGTGACGCCAATTAGTGCATTTGGTGCGTTTTGTGTTTTTTTAATTTGGTAAGAGGCATAATTGGACAACATAACTAATCGGATGCTGTGAGTACTAATTAGTCAAAAAAATCTTTCAAAACTACTGCAAATGTATTTCTGAAATAATGAATCTACGAGCTCGTACAAACGCATAAATCATTTTTTACGCAATCAAAATCGTGCTAGTTGCACATACTAGCCGTGACACCAGCGCTCTCTTTATCCTAACAACTATTTTAGGTAGATAACAGTGTTTGTAAAAAGAGCTGCAGTTTAGGCAGAGCTATCGACACAGGGGCAGTCAGAAAATTTAATTAAAACACTCAAATATCTTCTACAAAATTTACAGCTATCGCTTTATTGTACTGAAACCAAGTTTAATTAGAGCTTACGAGTAAATGTCATTTTAATGTAGTGCGACTGTTCCATTGAATTCGATTATTTAGCTATCGTCCTAGGCGGGCGAGTTATGATAGCTTCGTCCTAGGCGGGCGAGTGGCTCGGCGGTCTAGCGCGTCTGTCTTGTGTGCCACTGGTCCAGGTTCGACTCCGCGTTGTAGGTCGTTTATTTTCCCTAGCGCGGTTTCGTGTGCAGGGTCACATCAATTTGGGTCCTTGTGCACGAATTGGTTGGGCTATGGGCCAGTTGTGCAATTTACGCCCATGAGGGCAACCCCCCAAGGCATAGAGAGTGTACATTCCTGGAACCGCCGCTTGTACACCCTATGTTAGTGCGTGACTGGGTGCCGGCCTGTGTGTGTCTATGCCTGCATACCGCATTTAGTGTGACTGAACGCGCTTCAGGAGTCAGCGCAATGGACAGCCATGCCCAGTCGCTGGTTGTGGGACGATCTCGCTTTAGGCGTCAAGGTGCCTACAGCCCTCCTGGAGACTTAGCTTTTAGATAGCTTCATCCTTACCATCACTTTTGCCCAATTCTCGATTGTCATAAAGCCGATCCTTCGTACATTTCATCGAGCATGGACACTTCGAGCTTTTCATCGACACCGCAACCAGATGAGTCAGCTACAGTAGAAGCGCTAGAGAATTCGTTCCTCTTGCTTAGTGTTTACTACTGTTTCAAGGTACATGCAGTTGTACATCCTGAAGCAATTGTTTTATCTAGGTTTTTTTATCAGAGTAACTGCGAGTCGAAACTCACTTTTTGCTAAAGCAACTTCAAGTCCCAGATATATTTGAACACTTCCACTTCAGTGCACATCAGCAGAGTCAAAGTACGTCTCTGTTATCAAAATCTTAGGTCTACAGCTACAGTACACAAAATATCTCACTATCTACTAAATTAATCTATCGTAAATAGTTAAATAGAGAGAATAACTGAGTTAAGATCAAACTATCTTCTCTTAAATTTTTGATAGGTAATTATAGTAACAGAACCTTACACTTACCCTTCATCTCCATAATCATACAGTTAATTCTTCCCTCAGTTTTAGCACTGTTGTCGAATGATTAGAATTTTGCGTACATTTCCATGTTCGTCAAATGAATTGTCAGAAAACTCTGTGTACATTCGCTTGATTTGGTGGCTGTGTGAACGAGCCTTCAATTGAAAAGTATTTAATAATAAATTAATTAATAATCAAAATGTCAATAATAATAAACTTCAATCTAAAACTACCTCAGCATAGCTGAGATCATTTGAACTGAAAATATTGTAGGGATAAAGGAGAGGGACGTACACAGATAGGTTAAGTTGAAAGTCGTATGCATACAATCGTAGTTAGTCGAATTTTAACCAGAAAAGAGTTGTCTGCTTTTCATAGAAAATAATATTGTCATCACGCGTCACTTGCAAGAACCGAAAATTCCGAACACTCTGGTCTTCTTTATCTTCCCTCCAGTTAAGAATAAGTGATCCATCAACTCTGCAGCGGACTTTCTACTTCTCGGGTTTTTTGCTGAGCAACAGTTGTAGAAATCCTTGAGCTCTGCAGAGCAATTTCGCGGCAAAGCTGAAGCTCCGCTTTTCTTTAGTGCCTTAGCGAGTGCACTCTGCTCGCGATATTCTGTGAAGGGCCTTTGGCCGGTGAACATCTGAAAGACGATGCAGCCGAAGGCCCAAATATCTGACTCTCTGGTGTACTGCACAAACGCTGACTTTCCCGATTCTAGCAACTCTGGTGCCATAAAGTTCCAAGTGCCTCTAGTTGTCTGAGCAGAGGTCCACATTTGGTCGACCGGCTGTTGAAGCATGATTGACAGGCCAAAACCAATGATTCTGAGTTGCTTACTGCCAGCAAGCACAACTATGTTGGAGCAGCTGATGTCTTTATGAATAAAGGGTGGCCGACGGCTGTGTATGTACACTAGTGCGCTGCAGATCTGCAAGGTTGTTCTGGTTGATATACATTTCAATAATTTGCCTACGTCGCTACTAGAATAAAAAAAACATTTTTTACCTGTTTGCTAAAGTCTCGGACCGTCATCTCATCTTGAGGATTTTGGTCAATGAACCTCTCTAAGCTGCAGCCGTCAAGCAGCTCCATGAACAGAACGATTGTCAGAGGCTCTGGCTGAGCGATGTGCAAGAACCTTACGATGTTGCCATGAACGAGTCTGGCAACTCTATTCATCCATCTTATTGAGGGACCCAGCTGATCACTAGGCTTCACTGGAAGTTGAATAGTCTTGGCGGCACACCGGATGCCCCTATCCGTGAGCACTTCATGGACGTCGCCGAAGCCTCCTTTGTCGAGTAGGCGGACTAAGTTCCAGCGCTCGCGGTACGGTGGTCTACAAGAAACGTTTTGTAACAACTGCAATTTTTTTAAATTTGGTGTTTTAACAAATTGGCCAGCATGCAAAACATGTCATTTGTGGTACAGATTTTGTACAGATTTTCACAGATTTTTTAAAGGGATGAACGACAATGCTATGGCTGCTGATTCAAAAGCTTGCAGATGTATTATAAATAAATTGGCAAATAGCTATTTCTCACATAAAATTTAGAAACTTGTGGCCAAAAAGTTCCACTGCCGACTGTCTCAGGCTCGGCGTCTTATCTGTACAGCGGCTGTAGAAGTCTCTTAATTCTTCAGAGCTGCTGTCAGGCAATTCTGGGGCTCCTCTTGTCACGATTAGCTTGGCTACGTCACAAAAGTTTCTGGCATTGTGAAATGGCACTGAACCGGACGCCATCTGGAAGACTGTGCAGCCAAAAGCCCAGATGTCTGACTCTCTGATGTGCTGCACACTCTTTGACTCTGCAGGTTCTAGCAACTCTGGTGCCATGAAATTCGGAGCGCTTTGGGGACTCTGACCATTGGCCGGCATGTGACCGAGTGACTGCTCAAGATTGGTTGACACACCGAAACCGATCATTTTTAGTTGTCTTTTATCAAAAAGAACAACTATGTTGGAACAGTTGACGTTCCCGTGGATAACGGGAGGCTGCAAACTGTGCAGGTAGAGCAGTGCGCCGCATATCTGCAAAAATGGATGAGCATCTGTGAATGTTTTCACGAATCATGCCCAGCTGGGAAGCATGATGATCCGCTGAAATCACCTGGTTGCAGTAATCTCGCACTGTCAGCTCATCCAAAGGCTTGTTGTTGATTAGTTTTTCCAAGCTGCAACCATCCAGGAGCTCCATGAAGAGCACAACTGTTGCCGGCTCTGGTTGAGAAATGTGCAAGAACCTTACGATGCTTTTATGCTGCAGTGAGGTCAACCGGTCAATCTCATTTTCAATGTCTTTGTCTGTTGTCTCGTTCTTAACAGAGTTTAGTCGGTCAGGTATTTGAACTAGTAGTTTGACCGTCTTGACAGCACACTTGACCCCCTTGTCTGTGAGGGCCTCGTGGATCTCGGCAAAGTCTCCCCTTGTGATTAGGCGTAAGTTGTCCCATCGCTTGATGAACGGAGGTTCTCTAGTCCTATAATATTTTTTTGGGTCGCTTGTCACCTATATCCAAGAAGTTTTGAAGTATTGTATTGTTCGTAAAAGGAGAAGTAAAACCCCTCCGCCAAAACATAAGGAACTTACAGCCGATCTTGAGGCACGTCAAAGAACTCCGTGCCTTTGTACCTGGAAAAAATTAACGAAGGAAAATCTCAAGCTTAGTCCGAAGCGTCAGAAAGTATTACACGAGGAAGGTGTAATACTTTCTGACGCTAGGTAGGAGTACACCTACGAAGGTAGGTGTACTACATTGTGACTGTCGGTAAAATTGATTGGTTCGTCCAGTGAGCCTGGCTTACTGCTGCACCATATAATTTCGGTTAACTTTAGCATAAACAATCTTATCTTATCTTCCCCCCTCGCGTACTTGTGCGGGCCTCTAGGCTCGCCCCCTCTCCCTTGACTCCAATGTACATGTATTATTTCAGTGCCCATCTTTAATTCTCCGATTCTCTGACCCTGCGTACGTATTTTTTGCTCACTCTAAATAGAAATATAAAGCGGCTAGCTTGAGCATCAGCTCACGCATACCCTCCTTTGGCCAGTTCGTTACGTTGGACTAACTCTCGTTCAGAGAAAATCAGTACAGTGACTAAAAATTGTACAAAATCTGTCTACCAACTCACCAGTGACACCCAGCCAGCTCGCTCTGACCCTTCTGTGCGGCCCAATCTAGCGCAGTCCTGCCCCATTTATCCTTTATTGACCAATCTGCCCCCGCGTCCAACAGAACCCGACTGACTGCGGCGGCGTCGGCCGGGGGTGCCAAGAAGGCCGCCCACATGAGCGGAGTAGATTCAAACTGATTCTTAGAATTGACCGAAGCTCCAGCATCCAGTAAAGCGATGGCCGATAGACAATTGCCGCTCTTGATTGCATAATGCAGGCAACTATGACCCAACGCATCCGCACAGGTTGGGTCAGCCAGCTGTACCAGCTGCTCCCACAGAGCCTCATCATCGAAATGCCGTTTCCCAGCTGCCCACATCAGCGCAGTCATGCCCTGCTCGTCAGGCAGGTCACAGATGGCGCTACTGGCTGCTCGACGCAGCCCCGCCGAGTCGCCCGCCTCAACCAGACGCTGAAGCTGCCTTCGATCCGCGTCCTCCTGCAAAGTCGAGCGATAAGTTTGAAGCCAGCAGGTCCTTTTTGGTGACATTGGCAGTTTAGAAGCCACTTACTTGAGCAGTCAGGCCGAGTATCCTGCCATGTTCATTCACAACCATTCGCATTTCTCTAAAGTAAAAATTATTGATTTAAATGAATAGTTTTTGCTATTTTGTATTTGAAAGAAAACGAAAAATATAACAATTCTCTGCTTCCTGATTACACCAGGCTGAATTGCTAAAATCTACTTATGTTTTGTATAATTCGGTTAACGCCCAAAACTAATCAGTAAATTCAAGCAGTTTTTACCTAAAAACTCTTCAATTTATACAAATAGTAGTCCGTCAAAGTTTTATAGCTCTACTTTAAGTATTAGGGGGTCTTCTACAAGAGAATTCGTTGAAAAAAAAATAATAATTCGAGATTTTTTGTGGAATTAGAGCCTCGGTTTCGGTGAAAAACTAAAAATTCGAATCGGCGAATCGGCCACTGACCTTCCTTCAAGTAATAATTTTATTAAATCTGGCATCAGAGCAAGTTTAATACAATATTCGGGCCTTTGAATTTGCCCTAAGTTGAGCCGTTCTGATAAAAAAGTACTTTAAGTAATTTTTGAAACTCCTTGGTATTGCGTAAAATTTTCATCGCTCACTTTTAAGCAATCACAACTCATGATGAACTGGCCAAAGACAAGCATCTTTTGTTCTGACAAGCCGTTGCTGCCCACTTACCGTTCAATCTCGCCGGCCAGTTCTGGGTGACCATTCAGCTTGGCCAGGTCAAAAGCAGTCCGATCTAAGAGATCCCTCTGTCCGAGGAGCTCTACTCTTTTTGAGTTTCCTTGCTTCTCGCACTCATTAAACCTGGACTGCCTGAGCTGGTGCATCAGGTGCTTGGCGCATTTCCAGCTGCCACTCCGTGCGGCCTCCATCAGTGGAGTTGCGCCCTTCTCGTTGCGCAGCCACTTCGCATCGAACGGCAGCAGCGCCAGCATTCGCACGTGGTCCCGTCTCGCCGCCAGGTGAGCAACCGTGTCGCTTGTCCTGTCTGAGGCTTTTGAATCTGCGCCCAGCTCAAATAAGTACAAGATGCACTTTTCAGACTCGATTGGGCTCTCAACAGTGTCAGCCACCAGCATGAGGACGTTCCAAAAAGACGGATCAGGCTCGGTCACCAGCCGCCGTAACTGACTGAAGTCACCCTCGATGACCAGTCGGGCGAGAGTCTGCGGGTTTTTAGCTAGTCTGAAATTTAAGCTGGCAAGGCTATTGTGAATGAACTGAGAAGCTCCGCGACTTCAAGGATGAAAACGCAAGCCCCACGTGGTAATAGTGTGGACTCACCTTAGAATAAGCGGTAGACATCAGATTTGATAATAGCGAGTCACATAAAAATGGAGTCAGGCGAAATTTCTCTCGACTAAATTTGGCCTTGTTCAAGACGTGCAGGCGTTGCTCTTATTGAGTTGAATGGAGGGTGAAAACAGTATATAGAGCCTCAAGACGCTTTTTTGACTAATTTTAGTCTTCTCAACAATTCTCAGTGCGCGTGTTGTCCTACTGAATTAAGTACAATGCTTAGTCGCTCGAATTTTATCGAGCTGAAATAACGGTTTTTTGAATAATAAGAAAGAAAAACTGGTTCGTGATTAAATTATTTCACCTGACCATATTCTCTTTCTCGTTTCTTCTATTCAACACATCGTCCAGAATCTTGATTAAGACAAAAATAATAACACGTACACGAGTGCGCACACACAAACGCGTACAACTCTCGCACTTTATCGTTACCTGGCTGTGCCCCGTTTAGTCCCTCTATGTATTTCTTTCCCTCTCTTCAAGCTCTCTCCCAATTAGACCCCAAGAGACCAAACAAACGCACTTTGAGTTGCTCTCTGCTCTTACTGTAGCAGGAAGCCAGAGCAGACCTTTGGTGTTTCTTACTCTCCGTACACTAAGTTTTATACTCTGCTGGAATGTTGCGTACATTATTCACGGCCTTTTTTATATTGTATTTTAAATTTCTGCCTCTGTGAGGTGTTTCTAGATAGGGCAATAACCAACAAGCCATTAAAACCTTCAAGCCTTAATACCTCTTACTTTTTTGTTCATGTGCCTATTAGTTTTTTTAATAAGCTGAAGTTTATGGTTCCTGTGAGCGTTCTTCTTCGAATGGTTTTAGCGGGCCTATCATTCCTTTTGGTCTGTTTAATAGCTTTTCTAATAGCAGTAAGCCGTCAAACATAAATATTTTAACTCCAAGTTATCGGTTAAATTTTATGCTTACTTTAACGAGAATTCGGACGAGCACAAATTGACGTTTCGATTTATAATTTACATTGGTGATTGATTTTCTAAGTTCAACCACCGAATTCTTTAGGGAAGATGCCAACGTAATTAAGAAAATAAGTGCGCAAGCAGCTGAATGCACATAAATGTACTTTGCTCACACACCACGTCAATGCTAAAGCACTAATCCTTAAGCTGCACGACCCTGACAGAGCCCACTTACATTTTAAGCACCATTTAGGCACAGTACAAACCTCAGACTGTTTATTACCGCCTTGGGTGAACACGAAGTTTTGTCTATGATGGAAGAAGAAAGTATGTGGACGAAATGCATGAATTTTTAGTCCATTGGAAAGCCGAATCATGCTCCTTGGGGGACTCCATAATGACAGTCGGTTGATGTTGCGCCTCTCACATAATCTGCCCCCTAATTGGCTTTGCTCTATAAAGTTAATGAAACTCTCTCTCCCTATATACCTCACTTGCTAACTGTTTAAATACATTTTGAGATTCCCGTTAGTATCTACTGATCAAGTAGTATGTTTTAGAAATTTCTAATTTCATTTTTCTGGACGGCATGTTAAAGTAGGAAGTCACGTTTGCAAAAGAAAAGTCAACTTACAGGTGACAGCTAAAAAATTGGGCTTTAAATTGTAAGATTTACCAATACCTAGATAGGCTTTTTTTCAAAATTTGCTTTGTAGCTTTAATTGATTTGCTTCTACGTATTTGCTTCCTGCTGTTTTAACAGAAAAAATTTCCAAATGTCACTGAAATTCGTCGCTGAAAATTTAATATCAAAGAGTCTTCTGAACAACTTCTCTGTTTGCATGAGCAGCCTTTGAGGAAAATGCAAAATTGACATATAAATGCCACTAAGTATTGACAAGAACGAATCGCTAATTTTCCTGAAAAAAATTTTAAACACCTAACTGTTAAACCAACTTCCCTAAGCTAGTGGCAAAAGGTATTTTTGTTTCCTTGGATAAGGAATCATCAGAGAAACCACATTATCAATGTGATTTCTCACTGTTTTATCGCAAGATATAGCCTATCAAATCGATCACCTAACGCTGAATTCGAGTCAGTTTTGGTAGGTCAATGTACTTTTAGGTGGATGCCAATTATTCGCTGCGGTAACGATTGAAGTACGTATAATTTTTACTCATACAGGAGCAAATAGTGCGGTACAACATAAGTATCATTTACCTCTGCTCTGTATTAATAGACTGAAGCTAACGAAAAAGAAAGATAATTGCACCATTTATCATCGTCAATACTCCATCCAAGTAGATAGTGATAAGCAAAACGCTCGTAGTTGTGCAAACATGTCGGTTAGTCAGATCGTCAGAGCAAAGATAATCAGTCCATTCTCTGCAGCATGGCAGATGTTAAATACAGCTATTGTCAGCTTGTCTCACGATCAGCAAACACCTGAAAGGCTTACTGCACTCGCGAAGATAATATAAAAGCAAGGACAACAGGATTTTTTTATTCATTGTAAATACAACAGTTTTTACAACAAATTTTTACATGATACATCATTTATTTACTAGGGAAATTATCGACTTTAGTTTTTAGTCTTTGAATAATTCTGTTGTGAAAATTTTGTGTAAAAACGCATTTTTACACCTATTTGATTTGCGCAAATGGCCTTTAAAATATAAAATGAATAAGCAGTCAAATAAAAAATGGTCCTTCCTTACGTTAAATCTCGCACTTTTCACTGCTGTTTGCGAAGCATGCTCCTGCATACCAGATGGTGTGTTTTTGCCCATTTCCTCCCGTTGCGTGCAGGATCATTGTCCCTTGAATTCCAACGTCGACCATTTCAGTCGGGCGCATTTTGTGTCGGTATATTCTACCCATTAAATATTTTAGCAATGATTGGTTGGTTCAAGAATAAGACTCCTGGTTGGTTCAGAGCTCGTTTATAAAACTAGAAAGACATATGGACTGAGAAATTTGAGCATGAGATATTTCTAGCTTTTTTTGTCCAAGTCTTATTAGCAGAATTTTACAAGAAAAACCTAAAATGACTATTGAGGACCAGTTTCGTTTCGCTTTGATAGCAATTCTTAGCATTTCGATAATATTTAACGCCTGTTTTATTGGCTTTACTATCCATAGAAACGTAGGCACACGCATGTGCACTCTGCTACTGCGCTCTCAAGCGATCATAGACCTGCTGCTGATGGCAGCTAATATACTGGTCCTGCAGCTGCAGAACTATCTGCCTCAACCTAATCAGTCGACTGACGACATTGTCTGGCAAATTTACTGCAAAGCCTATAAAAGTAAGGTTATGTACTGGAGTTTAGTGTGCATGAGCGTACGCTCGTATACAACCTTCTATGTATCTCTGTGGAGCGATACGCTTGCATTTGCTGTCCATTCTGGTACCGTTCGAAAAAAGGAAAGCTTCTAGTAGTCTTTGTCGCAGTAATTGCTGTGTCGCCGTTTCTGGTAGAGGTTCCCTTCTGCCTTCTGTCCCGCAATGTTGTTTACCGAGACTCAGTCAATGACACTTCGCCATTGAAGGACTGTCTCTACACCATAAGCGGCTCTGTTGGAGAAAAACTAAGCAGCGTGTTGTATGTGACTCTGTTCTGGATTGTGCCATTCATCTTGATTGGGGTCCTCTACGTGCTCATCATGTGTCGCTTTCGTTCAGTCAGCCATTGTGCAGGAAACATCAAATTGCGGCAGCAATCGAATCAGCGCTGCATCTAAAAAACTGACTTTAACTGTCGGTGTCACAGCTGCAGCCTTTGTTGTCCTGTTCGCCATGGATAGCGTAACATTTCTGCTAAATGCTCTCGGAGTTGGCATTAAACTTTCGCCATTTTTTGATCAACTCGACTCGTTCCTGCTGAGCATGAATAGCGCGGCAAATCCACTGATTTACCTGATCTTCATGCCCGAGTTTCGGGAGTTTCTCATCTGTAAAAGTAAGCGAAACCGGTCAAGTAACTATGGCAGAAGAAATGTGACTGAATCTCGTTCTGAAATTCGAATGTCCAATATTTCTGCTTAAGCTAGCTACGAGATTGGATTTATGCAGACATTTTTATTCACTATTTAAGTTACTTTACTAATTTTTGACGAATTAAACAGCTGAAAAGAACAAAAAAAATCTTTTTTTTCGATAAATGAAATAAAAAGGTAAGAAAGTATTTTAACCCGCGATAACAGAGAACAAACCGACTTGATTTGAATGTGTACCCAAAAAAGTTGGTTTCAATCGTTAAAATCGATGAATTCTTCATGCAAACATCCTGGTTCAATTTTAATTCCGTTTTGGGATTCAACTACTAACCTACTGTTAGCCTGAAAGCAAATAGTGAAGCTTCTTTCCGGTTTAAGGAATGCTTGCACAATTGAATTGGGAAAGATGACTTTCTGCCAGCGGGCCCTCTGCATCCTGTATTGGATAGTTTGATTATCAAATAGCAACTGGAATTTGGAGCATACTCTCATTTTCCCTTCTCCCAGAAAATTCCACTGCTATACGGCGTAAAAATTTGCTTCAAACCGGAGCGGAATTGTTTGAGGGATTTTTTAATGATTTGCTCGTGAAATTCTACGCTGGCTAGAAGAGGTCTAGAAGAGGTCTTTTAGATCAGAGATTTTCAGGTTGAAAGGTCGGGTGCGGGTATTAAAATTTTTGCGACGCTTAATCTCTTAATCCATGAAATCCTTAAACCCCCGAGTCTTTCCAACCTGAATTGTCAAATTATGTTCGATATGGCGGTCACGAGGGCAGGCCAATGCTCATCTCTCTTGCAAGGCATGATTCTGGCCACCTCGACCCCTTGCAATCGGGCGCGCTACTTCCGGGTAACGTGACAGGCAGGGGTACCCGCCTAACGTCCGGGATCTTCGCAAAATCGGGAAATTCTAACTATGGCTGAATCAGGGTCTCTGATAAGGGTACGGTATCGCCACCCACGTCCAGTACACTGGAACCAGCTCTAGTGTCTTTCAAAATGAAGTCATTGCTATCAGCTCGTGCTCCGCAGAGCTTCTCGCCTCTGGCGTTGCTGGCAGGGACATCATCTTCCACTCTGACAGCCAAGCTGCACTGCACGCCATCTGCAGCTGCAGTGTCAGCTCAGCAACAGTCCTGGATCAAGCATCTCAATATGTTGGGCTCATCCAACAAAATCACTCTTTGGGTGCCGGGACACGAAGGTTTCCGGAAAAATGAGCTTGCTGATGCGCTTGCAAAAGCCGGCTTATCTGGATCCTGCATCGGGCCTGAGCCCCTCGTCCCGACCCCCTCCTGCGTCATCAACTCACGGATCAAAACGTGGGTCAGGACCCAGCACCACTCGCTCTGGGCGAACTGCATCAATTGCAGGCAATCTAGAGGTGCTGTTCCACAGCCCTCTCGCCAGCTCCGGAACCTCCTCCTTCGGCTTTCGCGGAGGGACATCCGTGCTGCCACTATGACCCTCTCTGGCCATGGTTGCTTCTCCAGGCACCAGCAGCTGCAGGGCAACATCCCTAGCGCCACCTGCAGCTTCTGCAACTCAGGTGACGAGTCAGCTGAACACTTCGTCAGCATCTGCCCCGCCTTCACGCGGGCCAGACTTAAATTCCTCGGGCCACACACTTCTATTTATGATGCGTGCAAACCCGAAAATTGTAACCAGCTCATGCGTTTCCTCCGGGCAACCCGCAGGGCTGAACTCCCAATTCTAGGGAGCAACATAACTGCCGGCGACACCAAGGGACCTCCCTGGGCGACGCCAACCATCCGTCCATAACGGCGCGTCGGTCGTCCAGGGGTTAGCGGAATGGGCGGCTGCGCCTTCCCGCTGCGTCCCCTCTGGGACCTCCCTGCAGCTAAGTCAAGTAAGTCAAGGGTACGATATAGCAAAACATGGACTTAAACACCAAAAAATAACTTTTTTGCAGGGAACACTCTTGGTAGTAGCATGGAAAGAACGTGGAACGAGTAGGCTTTCAGACTCTCAATGCAGGAAGATTGAGTGCCGCCTTTTTGGACACTTTTACAGGCTACTTAAGCCAAAAAATAGTGCTTATGATGATAATACCAATGATGATTATTAAATAGGCAGAATTTTAGAAATCGCAGGCAACCAAAATTTTAATGGTTAGGAATAACAAGCGAAAGTCGAGAGGCTGTTGGCCTTATAGTTCGCTGTACAGCTTTTATTATCCCCAATCGGATCTGATGCTTCTGGAAGCAGCCGGTACCATCTCGAGCGGTCGCTGCTTGCACTGACTGCTTTTGTCCCTAGATGGACTTTGGCTTTGGTTCCTAGAAAGAAGATTCTCAAAAGGATTTTGGTGCTCAAAATCGTGAGTTTAATTAAAAAATAGGAATGGCTTAATCATCCTCTAGCGATGTTGCTATAACTTATCCTTCTCCATTCACTACCACTTTACTGACAAAATATAGAATGGCAATCATTGGTATTTTGTTTAAAAATGATAAAAAAATTAAGTTAGCTGAGTTACATCGGTAGTGAAAGTCTGGGAAAAATAAATATAAATAGTCCTAATCCATTTCTGATTGGTTTGTTACCCTAGCACCTTTGAGCAGTGACAACTGAATGCAACGAAATAAAAAGAAGTAGAAAATTCAGGAAATAATGAAGAAAAGAAATAGGGGGTGTAATTCATGAAAATAGATCCAATTTTCTCAGAATTTTTAAATTAAAATTGAAAAATAATAAAAATGTCGATTGAAGACAACTTTCGCATTGCCCTAGTGACCATTCTTAGTGTTTCCATCGTATTCAACTTGGTCTTTGTTGGCTTTACGATGCGACGCAAGATTGGCACTCGACTCTGTACTGTTCTGCTCCGCAGCCAAGCTGTCATCGATGTGCTGCTAATGGGCTCCAATATTTTGGTTTTGCAGTACCACAGGCACATGCCAGAACTCACCCAGTCAGCGCCTGATTTCCTATGGCAGATCTACTGCAAGTTGTACGTGAGCCAATTGCTATACTGGGCCTTGGTCTGTATGAGTGTTTACAACATAATTTGCATCTCGGTAGAGCGCTGGGTCTGCCTATGCTTTCCGTTCTGGTACCGACTGAACAAGCGAAAGCTACTGGCCTTCCTGGCGATGTTGATCGCTCTGTCTCCATTCTTTGTCGAGGCTCCCTACTGTTTGGCTTCACGAAACCTTGTTTATCTCGAGATTGGAAATTCAACAATCAAGAAAAATTGTCAGTACTCGTTCGACCCACAGGGTGAAAAGATAGTCGGAATATCCTATGTGGCATTATTCTGGATTGCGCCTTTCTTTACCATCGTGATGCTTTACCTTGGCATTGTGCGGCGCATCCGTCAGTCCGTGAGCATGCGAGAAATGTCGGCAGGAGGCAGCAGAAACGGCATCAGCACGGCCGCCAAAAAGTTGACTTTCACCACCGGTGTTACTGCCGCCGCTTTTGTTATTCTGTTTGCTATGGATAGCATCACGTTTCTGCTTTATAACATTGGTACTCAATTAGTTCTGGCTCCATTTTTCAGTGAACTCGACTCGTTTTTGGTGAGCATGAATAGCGCTATTAATCCCCTTATCTATCTGATTTTTTTGCCCAAGTTCCGACGGTATCTTCTTTGTCGAGAATTACCAAGGTCGAGTGATGGCAGTATCGGAAATTCTGACGTCTCGGGAGTTGATATCAGAATGACGGATACGACCAAGAACGCCGGATTTTCGAAGTAAAACTTCATAATTGATGAGTCGGTAGGCTCCTAACTTTTAACGGTTTATGTAGGTTAACGATGTTTATTGGCGAGACATTTTTATTAAGCATCCGGTTTTCAGACAAGTACAAAAGACAAAGTACTAAACAAGTACTAAACTGTTTGGACACTATCTTTTGACACCTATTAGGCTACCTTAGTCACAACATAAACATTATTCCTATGTAGTATCTGTACTATTAGATAGAGATAACTGGAAAGACTTAATGTAACGCCACTGCACACAAAACATTTTCGGCTACAGCTAATACAATAGTTTTTAAATTTTAAATAGCTTTAGCACTACTTTAACCGCACCATTACCCCTCAAATGTTAAATGCATATGGCAAAAAAACGATCATATTATACTACCTCCTTAATTCTGCGATTTCAGCACCCCTAAATGCACTTTTATGCTAATCTGGTGGCGCAATTGTTAATCAGACCTTTTTCCGTTTTTCAAATTAACTTTCATCAGAAAAGCTTAAAATGTAATGATTTTACATACGAGCGTATTTTCAGAACTAAACCAATCTAATGTCTATTTTTGTTAAATTTAAAAGTAAACAAGCAACTTAAAGTACTTAGTTATTCGTAAACGGCAATAGAATTAACTTAAACTGGCTCTCGCCGTTTCTTTACACCTTGTTTTGTAAAGTCCTATAAATCGATCCACCTTCAGATCTGCTAGAACTGCTAGAACTAAAAGACTCCATTTTAAGTCTTTTCGTTAAGGAAAATCAATAAGAAAAAAAGCTTTCAAGTAAAGCAAAGAAGGTAGCTTAGCGTTGAAAACAAACAATTTTTGCCTTAGGAAAATGCATTCCGCACTAAAACATGCAATTTCGGCCCATTCTGTCCATTGATTCAAAGAGATGCATTAGATCAGAAACGCAGTCCAGGCGCAGTTTTGAGCTCCTGCAGCAATAAGTACACAAGGATAATTAATGCATAAATAAATACCTCGATCTTTCAGAGCTTTTAGAGGAATTCGGAAGGAGAAAGTTCTGCTGAAAGACCTCCGATAAATTGCTTGTATCAGCTAATTAGATCGATAATAATTTTCAGTTGATAGGTCGGCAGTCCAATCAAAATCAAAATAGCATAATATTGCGATTTATTTCTTGGTGCAACGCCAAAGTTAATAATTGTTTTATTGAAGTGAGCCACCAGTTAGGTCCCAATAGTGGCGTCTCTCTTTAAGATGCCATTTGAATTTTCCACTTGTACCGATAGGCCCTATGTTGGATTCTCAGCCGCTAGTGAAAATGCTTCTGGGTGCCGAATGCATCGAAAAAATCTTCCGTTTTTGAGGCATAAATAAATACCTCGATCTATGGATACTGTACAGCCAGTAGAAGCACTGGAGTTTTTCTACCGATGCTGTTCATCGTGTGGTCGAAGAAGCTACATGAACGCACGTTTGATACGGTCTGATGGACTCTATAGCGACTTGGTGGAACATATTCTTAGTGGACTTGGTGAAGCATTTTTAGTGCCTTGAAAAACGTTCATATTAGCGGAATTTAGTAACTTTAAGTAGATCAAGACTTCCTTTTTTTAACCTAACGCAGAGAAGGAAACGTCAGTCTACTTAAACAGACTACGCTCGTATTACTGGATACCAGCAACAACAATATATATTTTAATATGTGGTGCCGCATAAAAATGAGTTATTATCAAGTTACTTGAAGGTAGTATGTCCCGAAACCCACTGAATTTAAGGAAAATATCAAGTATAACTTGAAATTTCTTTCACCAAAAGGAAAATTTTAAAATCACATTTATCCAGATTAAATTCTATGGATATTACTATTAGATTAAATGACAGTAGAAGTAAAAACAGCAAGCATAATTTCGGCGGCAAAAAATTGATTTAATTGTTTAAAAACAACCTGCTCGAAATAATCCACAAAGGAAAAATATATATATATGGTCAACCAGTTTAATTTAACAGAAGTTTGTATGCGGTACATTGAAGTTTTTAATTGAATTTTAATTACAATACTAAGCTAATTTCTCTGCATTTGCTGTTGTCTTTTAGCAAATAAATCGATAAAATTTATGAAGTAAATGGGCTTCTTTTTGTTTATTCTCAGAACTGTTCGTCGAACCGGCCCACCATTTCAATTTTAAAAATTCCAATACCGGTAAAATGCTCGACTAAACCTTTGAAAGAAGCTTCTCGTTGCATCAAATCAGGCGTACACTTGAAAGTAGGTCTGGAACAGCATTGACCCAGCTGGCGCCGGGTAGATGGCCCTTCGGTAGCGGCTTTCCATGGCATCAACGGCTTGCGTAATTGCCATCTTCATATCGACTTTTTCCTCAAATGTTGGCAGGGCTCCTTTATGTAGGATTGGGTTCAAATCTTCACCTCGGGAAATTCTTTTCATGGCCTTTTTGAGCCTGATGGATGCTTCCTTTAGGCTTCGGGTATCACCGGCGTTGAGGGCATCTCTCATTTCAGCCAGATTTGTTTGAACTGACAGTGTCACTTCTCGTGGTTGGTCTTCCTCCCGCAGCAGCTTTCGACGATTTTGCAGTAGACGAATGCAATCATCAATTTGTGCAGTCCACGACGCTTCATACGTTTTTTTGACTTCTGCTGCCTGCGCCAGAGCTTCTCCTGATGCGATCAACTTATGACACTCAGCCTAGATAGGTAGATAGATAGATAGATAGATAGATAGATAGACAGATAGATAGATAGATAGATAGATAGATAGATAGATAGATAGATAGATAGATAGATAGATAGATAGATAGATAGATAGATAGATAGATAGATAGATAGATAGATAGATAGATAGATAGATAGATAGATAGATAGATAGATAGATAGATAGATAGATAGATAGATAGATAGATAGATAGATAGATAGATAGATAGATAGATTAGAAAGATAGATAGATAGATAGATAGATAGATAGATAGATAGATAGATAGATAGATAGATAGATAGATAGATAGATAGATAGATAGATAGATAGATAGATAGATAGATAGATAGATACTCGTAGATAGATAGATAGATAGATAGATAGATAGATCGATAGATAGATAGATAGATAGATAGATAGATAGATAGATTGATAGATTGATAGATAGATAGATTGATAGATAGATAGATAGATTGATAGATAGATAGATAGATAGATAGATAGATAGATAGATAGATAGATAGATAGATAGATAGATAGATAGATAGATAGATAGATAGATAGATAGATAGATAGATAGATAGATAGATAGATAGATAGATAGATAGATAGATAGATAGATAGATAGATAGATAGATAGATAGATCGATAGATAGATAGATAGATAGATAGATAGATAGATAGATAGATAGATAGATAGATAGATAGATAGATAGATAGATAGATAGATAGATAGATAGATAGATAGATAGATAGATAGATAGATAGATAGATAGATAGATAGATAGATAGATAGATAGATAGATAGATAGATAGATAGATAGATAGATAGATAGATAGATAGATAGATAGATAGATAGATAGATAGATAGATAGATAGATAGATAGATAGATAGATAGATAGATAGATAGATAGATAGATAGATAGATAGATAGATAGATAGATAGATAGATAGATAGATAGATAGATAGATAGATAGATAGATAGATAGATAGATAGATAGATAGATAGATAGATAGATAGATAGATAGATAGATAGATAGATAGATAGATAGATAGATAGATAGATAGATAGATAGATAGATAGATAGATAGATAGATAGATAGATAGATAGATAGATAGATAGATAGATAGATAGATAGATAGATAGATAGATAGATAGATAGATAGATAGATAGATAGATAGATAGATAGATAGATAGATAGATAGATAGATAGATAGATAGATAGATAGATAGATAGATAGATAGATAGATAGATAGATAGATAGATAGATAGATAGATAGATAGATAGATAGATAGATAGATAGATAGATAGATAGATAGATAGATAGATAGATAGATAGATAGATAGATAGATAGATAGATAGATAGATAGATAGATAGATAGATAGATAGATAGATAGATAGATAGATAGATAGATAGATAGATAGATAGATAGATAGATAGATAGATAGATAGATAGATAGATAGATAGATAGATAGATAGATAGATAGATAGATAGATAGATAGATAGATAGATAGATAGATAGATAGATAGATAGATAGATAGATAGATAGATAGATAGATAGATAGATAGATAGATAGATAGATAGATAGATAGATAGATAGATAGATAGATAGATAGATAGATAGATAGATAGATAGATAGATAGATAGATAGATAGATAGATAGATAGATAGATAGATAGATAGATAGATAGATAGATAGATAGATAGATAGATAGATAGATAGATAGATAGATAGATAGATAGATAGATAGATAGATAGATAGATAGATAGATAGATAGATAGATAGATAGATAGATAGATAGATAGATAGATACGAGTAGATAAATGGATACGTAGATAGATAGACAGATAGATTAATAGATGCATACATACATTCGCACATACACAGAAATGTTACATAAGCACCTAAGTATTACATACATACATACATACATACATCGATCATTTGCATAAAAATAATAAACACTACATTTCCCTACCTGAAAGGCCAGCTGATCGAGGATGAAGTGCACATCGCACAAATATTTGTTGCAGTGGTTGCAGTGGTTTGGTGCCGGCATACGGCAAAGAAAGGCACGATCATTTTGTATTGCTATTCCCTGACACCTCCGTTGATTCTCAGCCTCAACAGCCTGTTTTGAGATGGAGATAAGTCGGGCCATTTCAGAGTTATGGATTGGCTGCGTTAGTGGCTCACGACACAGCGGGCATCTTCTGTCCTGGCCTCGAGATCGAGACCTGATGTCATTGCAGCACTTTCGGCACAGGGTGTGGTGATTTTCGCACACGAAACATGGATCAGCGAAAATCTCCAGACACATCGGACAATTCAAGCCGTCATCAGTCCAAAGGCTCATGTTTTTTTAGTTCGTCTATAGTTTCTGCAACAGTTGGGAAACTAGCCGCTAGCCAGCCAGAGGAGCTAAACAAAAATTTTTATAGAAAAATTACAGTGCTTTCACTGGAAGAATTCCAGGATTAATTTTACACTCGCTATCCCAAACTGCTCTGTGCATGACTGAGTGTTGATCAGAGTGGCTACTTCATTTTGCTTCACGAGCCAATAGTTTATTTCACTTGTTAACCTAAATTTTGCAGCACCCCACCCCTGTCACATTTTTAATGGTCTTCAAACTAAGAGTTGGTTTACTGCAGCTTTATTAATAGTTTACTTCACGAAAGTGCATAGTTAGAAATGGCTATCTTCTTAGGTAATCAACGAAAATAAAACTCACTTTTTATGTACTTTTAGAGTTTTTCAAAATATTTTCAAGCCAAATGTTATCGACTCGTAAAATGCAACATTATTTGTCTATCTTCGTTATTTGTTTTTGTGCCTGTGATTCAGAAATCAATCTGTCAAATTCCCACTTTGGCGACATGTGTCAAAGCATTCACTTGGGTGGCATCGGCAACTCAAGCTCCCTCCTGAGAAAAAAGCCAAGGAAGAAGTAGAAGACGCGAACAAAAAAGAAAAAAACGTGTCAGCAGGACGCAAAGCGAAAGAAACATCCATAACATAAAGTTGGCAGGAAAAAACTTAAGAACAGTAAAGTAAAGAGGCTAGCAAAAGAAAGGCAGAAGTCAGCAAGAAAACTAGACTAGCGGAAAAAAGCGTGGTCAAAACCCCCATAAGGAAATGGCCCCTGGCCCCACCCCAACACGATCGATATTTGGTGCTTTCCTACCGCGACCAAATAAAAAACAGCCGTGTGAAGGGAAAATACGAGCTATACTGCAAAATAGCGTGGAAAATTCGTTTTTTTGGGTGTCAAATAGTTTTAGCAATTAAAAATAAAGCATAAAACACTAAGCAGTGAGAGAAACTTACTATGATCCTTTTTTCACACCTCTTTATTGAGTACATAGTTTGTTGTGACAAGTGAATGTGGCATTAGAGGGGGTGCTGATGCAGCAGAAATTAAGGCTAATCTACACGAAGGGCATTCTATCAACTTAAGCATGCTCCTGACGGTTTACTCCCGATTCGCCGATTCCCGATTCGCTGAAATTCCCGAATCGCCGAAATTCCCGAATCGCCGAAATTCCCGAATCGCCGAAATTCCCGAATCGCCGAAATTCCCGAATCGCCGAAATTCCCGAATCGCCGAAATTCCCGAATCGCCGAAATTCCCGAATCGCCGAAATTCCCGAATCGCCGAAATTCCCGAATCGCCGAAATTCCCGAATCGCCGAAATTCCCGAATCGCCGAAATTCCCGAATCGCCGAAATTCCCGAATCGCCGAAATTCCCGAATCGCCGAAATTCCCGAATCGCCGAAATTCCCGAATCGCCGAATTCGCTAATATACCATTTGAATTTTGTATTTTATGGCGAATGCATTTAATATCATTCATTTTTGGCTGGCCGATTCTAATATTTTTAATATTCTAATATATCTAATATGTACCTGTGATGTTCTTCTTTGCTCACTCAATGTACGTTCGACAAAGCTAATAAAGTTCAGAAGCAAGTTTACAAGTTAATGAATGAAGAAAGTGCATTTCATTTAAGTTAGTTTTTTAATTAATTTCAATAAATAGAAATAGAGTTCCAATATTTGACCGACGATTGATTTGATCGAATTGGGAATTCGGCGAGTCAGGAATTTCGGCGAATCGGGAATTCAGCGAGTCAGGAGTAAACCCTCTGACAACTGCACCAGAAATATAGTAAACTACTGACTGGAAGATTTCACAAGATGATGCACTTCTGCAATGCTGGATAGAATTGAGTCGTGTAGCCAGAGCATTTTTGACCTGGATCTTCTTCCACTCCGGATGGCCTGTTGGCTCCGTCGATGGCAGGCATGAGAGAGATATTTGAATCGTAGCGTCTTGCTGCTTGACATTGGCGCCAGCTGACTGGATGATTCCTCTTCCTGCATGAAGCAGCAGCTGCCTGAAGGCTGATCGAAATTGCCGGGGAGTTGGATTATGATTCCATCTGTTGCGAAGGCGAATGGAATTAAAAAATAGTTCTAAAAATCCTGTGACAGCATGTAGGAGCAGAAGTAGGAAAACTCCCCAGTGGAAAATAAATGCTTTAAAAGCGAAAAGATGACGTGACAAATAGTTATGAATCCAAGAAAGCCTGTCTTTTTTCCCGTACGAAAAACTTTGATGCCTGACAATGTTTCAAGGGTTTCAAGAATGCTGATTGAGTTATTAAAGAAATCGACCCAGTCAGCCTCATTGTCAGCTCTTAAGGCCATTCTCGGACCTTGAAGCCAACGCGCCCCAATGCAATGAGCAATTACTTTTTCATCTCGCTATCTTTCGGAAAAGAGTGAAACGATAGACTGCGTCCACTTGTGTTGTTAGTACTGTTGCTTCAGCCATACGACTTTCAGAAACTGCCCACATTTCGTTTCTTTTTTGAAGACTTTTTAAGCTTTAGCTTGTGACATTTCGAAGCTTTAAGAGGCTAGATTATTAATGGTTTCTTCTAAATTCTAGAGTGCATTGATATTGTATTTAATTAGGTTTTTAACGTTTGTATCATCTTATTCAAAATTTGAGTTAGGGGCAGAGAGGGAGAGGTCCCCGTCCTGCACCAAATATCGATCGGTTGGGGAAGGAATCTCTGGGGCCATTTTTAGCATTAGTTTTTTTGTCTCATTACATGCCTGGGCAGGCAGTGCTCTATGCGCAGTCTAGTTGTACTCATTGTATTTACCAGTATTCTGGATTTTCATAGCTGAATACTGGTTAATTAATCGGTAAGATTTTAATAATAATCCATAATTCATCGATTCCCACTTTTCGTAGCTTAGAATCTAGCAAATTTGTCCCACGTCTTATGTACATCTTGCGTCAGTGAACCAGTTAACTTACATTACCGTGCAATCAAAATCTTTAGCCCCATTCAACTGATCACTTTCTGTGCAGCATTTTAAGGCTCTCTACGAAACGTCATCAGTTTAAAAACTTTTAGCTTTTGGTTTTCTTAAAAGAATAATCTACATTATAATTATTAGCTCAAATCTAGTTGCCAATGTACGCGATGTGTTAAAATCAACTTATCTATCATGAGCGGGACAAACCTTGACACCTCCACCTCACCAAAAAATGTACAAGCACAAGGTGCATCGACAATCCAGCGAGAGCTAGATCCAAAATCACCGCTAGCTGTGGAAAAATGGCTGCCTGTCCAAGTATCTGAGCGAAACGAGCAATCATCTGACAATTCCAAAGCGCCGTTCCTTTATTGTGCAAATTACATTGGAGACGCGCACGTTCAATTATTTGAGACTCTGTTACAGCACACCCCTTGGCAGGCGAGAAAGTGCGTAATTAGAGGCGAAGTGTTCTGTGAGCCACGGCGAACATTTGCTTATGGAAAGCCTTACTTGTATGCAGGCGTCGACTGGGAAGAAAACAATGATTGGCCCGAGGAACTGGCACAGATCAGAGACAGACTATCGAATGATTTAGGAATTGATTTCAATAGTGCACTCCTTAATCTATATCGTGACGGCCAAGACTCCATCAGCTTTCATCAGGACAATGAGTCGTGCCTCGGTGAGAACCCTACAATTGCCAGCCTCTCACTGGGCGCGGTCCGGCTTCTTACAATAAGAAATTTTAAGGAAGAAAAGGACTATGCACTAGTCATGAATCCGGGCAGCGTAGTAATCATGCAAGACAGGTCACAAACAGACTTCCTACACGCTGTAAAAAAAGTAGACGACTGTCCGACCAGAATAAATGTTACATTTAGGCATATCAAGTCTAAAAACTCAAGGGAAAGAGCTGAGAATGATATCCCAGAAGCACGAGAGACTCCTGCAAATAAAGAAATATCATCGAGTGTGGACAAAGCTTTTCTAAGTCAACAGCTATCAAAAGAAACACCAAGGACTAGAAAGAGGCGCACTCGTACAACAAGATCCTATGCAAGTGAAACAGTATCGTCTTCAGCTGAGGAATCTAGCGCAGTTGAACATGACCCGAAGTTCAAATTGCCGCTGCAAAAAAAGAGCAGGAAAAAAACACCTCAAAAAGAAATAAGTAAGAAAGCAACATTAGAAGATCGAGAAACGCAAACAGAAGCTGACATGGAGCGAGTTCTCGTAGACGAGGCATCAAACACGCATGCAAGTCTCTTGGCCGACACGGAGCGAGTTCTCGTAGACGAAGCATCAAACACGCATGCAAGTCTCTTGGCCGACACGGACTTGGTGCGTCTAAAGGCGGTTGAACGGACCGTAGCAGCAATTCTCAGTGAAATAAAGCAATTTTCTTTGAGTTTTTCAATGGACAATTATATACAAAAGACGCGCACTACGCTCCAGTCCATCACTAACAGCCTTCTGCATGAAATTGAATCAAAGCTAAACACAGGATTGGCAGAATTAACAAAGACAATCAGCTCAGTTAAAGCAGACGCTATCAATCAAATCAAGCAGACGGTAACGCTCAGCAAGGAGTCCGTTATGTCAGAGGAGCGTGCCATTAGAAGCGAAGTTACAGAGAACAGAAAGACGATACAAGTGATTGAGCAGAAAATGACTGAGCTTTACGCCACACAAACCCAGCTACTTGCAACGGGAGTGGATTCAAACTCAAAGCAGACGTACGCCAGAATTGCAGCAGCATCCGCCGAAATTACTGAGCAGCAAGGAAAGAACCATCCGAAAGAAGCTCTAAAGGACTATTCAGCTAGAAAACCGCATGACATCGTCTTTATCAACTCTGAAAGTGGAAAGAACATAGACTTCCGCCGGATTTTTCCGAAAAACACTTTAAGAGTTATGTACTATGACAGTCGAAAGCAACTACTCGATTTGTTGCAGTCACCGAAATTTTCGGCTCAGGAGAGTCTAGTGATCAACCTCGATGCGGAATTGTCGCTAGAAACTGTGTACTGGCTCGTAACTGCCATTGACAATACCTCAAAGTTCCATAGCCCAAACTGTAAGTACCTGCTCGTCACACCGGTTTCTGCACACAGCGAGCTACTAAAGAAGGAACTTTCTGAACTAGAAATCAAGTACACTCTCCTGCATTGAGATTTGACAAATGTTCATAAAAAGGATGGTGCGCTAAGCAGTAGCGGTGTTGATTACGTCTTTACTTCAATCTCAAGAAGTGTGAAGGACCTGTCAATTAAACAGAGGCAAGGCATCAATTTCATTTCGTCCAACTCAAGGCATTGGCAACGAAATGCCGGCAAGTACAGGAAAAATAATTCGGCAATCCACCAGAGAAACTCAGAGGAAAACAGATTTTATAACTTCAGACATGGCATGCCACTTGACCTGAGCGTATCCGGAAGACTACAAACTGGAAACCATCGCAACCCGTACAACCTAAATGGAGTGACGCAAAACAATCGCTGGAACTCTAGCTTAACTTACGACAGGCGCTATAACAGTTTTTCAAATCACCCTTCAAGACTAATCGGTAGTGCTAACGGTGTTCTGAATGGCTTTGGAAACTACAGTCAGTTCGACAGCCAAAGCGGCAATCGAGGCACCGGTAGACACCGCATTTTTAGAGGCAACAGCAATCTGCATCACTTCGGTTGGTGACAGAGGCGCCTCATTCGATAACTCATCTTTGAATCTCGACCTGGATCTGGGGTGGGGGTGCAAGGTATCCGCTCATTTCAAAAATCTTTCGAAAGTTTTTTTCGTTATTTTTTTGCGAAATTCGATAATTTATTCACTCACTTGCCCACCTGCTTGCAGTTTAAATGTCAATTCAGCGTCCGATAATGCACCAATGTTCTTTTAATACCCAATTATCGTGTAGCGAAACCCAACGCAGCAGCAAAAAAATTGATACAGCAATTAAAGAGAACCTAGTTATAACGAGTTGGAATATAGATGGCCTAGTCCTAAATGGGGAATGTAAGCTCAACTCACCAGAATTTGAGGAGCAAGTGGCTGCAAGAGATATAGTCTTCCTTTGTGAGACTCATGCCCGAAAAGAAGCCCTAGACGCTTACAGTCTTCCGGGATACAGTTGTCTAGGTGCTTCTGGCGTAAAATTAGGAGGTATAAATAGAGGCAGAATTTCCAATGGAATGCTTTTTCTCGTCCGAAATAATTTGTGCCAAATCGTACAGCTAAAGCACGTAAGTGATTACACGCTTGTTTTAGAAGTCCAGCTTTAAGCCTCGAGTGAACTGCTCTATGGGTTATTGGTGGCTACATTCCCCCAGAAAACTCAAAATACTATGATGAAAGTCTGTGGGAAGAACTTAAACACCTGGTTAGCACTTACTCTCTAAGCTGGGGACATTGATTTTAGTAGGAGATTTCAATGCAAGAACTGGGTCTTTGCAGACAAATCATGCTACAGAATTACGCAGAGAAAACCAAGACTTTGCTAAAAATAGACACAGGCTTAGTTTACTGGAACTCTGCTGTGAAACTAAACTTGCCATCCTAAACGGCGCAACGCCAGGGGACATGCTCGGTAACTTTACTTTCTGCTGCCAGCAAGGTCAAAGCACACTAGATTATGTTTTAATTCTCCCTGCAGAGATCGAGAAAGTTAAAGATTTTTTTGTAAGCCCCCAATGCTTTTTGTCACGACACTGTGCAATAACAGTCTTAGTACAAATAGAAATGGCCTCCAATAAAGAATTGCTCGACAAACCTGAAAGTCAAGCAATTCAAGTCCCCCCTCAATGGGACAGTCTTTCTTAGCAAGCGTATACACGGGAGCTAAGTAGTAAACATTATACAGATTCCTTAGACCGCCTGCTAGTAGCAGAAATTTCTGGACAGGATTCTACTGACAAATTTTGCTCAGAGTTGAACTCCATTCTCCTGGGTGCTAGCGGTTGCGGGATAAGTACAATTCGGAAACCAATTATCCCGAACAAATTCTGGTTGAATAGGAGTCCAGCACTGAAGTCTCTCAGTAAGTCACTAAAGTATGTTTACAGGAAAAGAAGACTTAGACCCGAAGAGAAATCTCTTGCCCTTGAGTACGACAAATTGGCAAAAAATTATAGAGATGAGCTTAAAAAACAAAAGAATCGCGACTTTCGTCAGTGCGTTAGCAAGCTGGGCTCTGCAACAAATCCTCGTTCGTTCTGGTCACAGCTTAAAAAAGCGGAGGAACAATTATTCCCGAAAACACGAAGGACCAATAACAGTGCACCAATAGAAGAATTCGAGACTGCACTCAAGGAACTCTTTAGCACACAGAAAAAAGGCCAAACATACACGAGTACTCCGTCGACAGAACAAGTTTCAGAGGCGAGTATCACAATGGGTGAGCTTGAGAAAGCCATTAAGGGGCTGCAAAAGAATAAAGCAGCTGGAATCGATGGAATATCGAATGAGCACATAATATTTGGATCACAGGCACTGAAACCAATCCTTTTAAAGCTTTTTAACAGCATTGTTGCACTTGGGAACACCCCTAAATTATGGTTCTCGGCCCTGGTTACACCAGTTTACAAAAAAGGCTCACTAAAGGACCCAAGGAATTATAGGCCCATCAGCGTGCTGCCAACATTGGCGAGGATCTTCGCGTCAATAATTTGTGACAAAATGAGTCGTTTCATTAGTGATTCTGGGTTGCTCTCGCCTAACCAGATTGGTGGCCGAAAGGGGTACAGAACCGCAGACCACATTGCCACTCTACTGACCTTTATTAATCATAAAAAGATAAAGAAGAAACCTCTTCACATAGTTTTTTTCGATTTAAAGAATGCCTTTGACACAGTTAATCACGAGATTCTGGTTCAGCGCCTCTCAGCTCTTAATGTGAACCCAGCAATCACCCGAGTCATTACAAGCATGTACAAGGAGGCTAGTTTTCAAGTTAAAATAAGCGAAGGAGAAGCCACAAAGCCGCACCCAATCACAAACGGGGTCAGACAGGGATGCCCACTTTCACCGTTGCTATTCTCACTGTATATAGATCCACTTAGTGCTCGACTGAATAACTCCTTTGACAGCAACACCTATATTAACGGGGAGATGATAAACAATCTTTTATATTGTGATGACTTAGTCTTATTTGGGGAGGACTTACTGCAACTGCAACGAGGAATAGATGAAGTCAAGAGCTTCTGCCAGATCAACAACCTGACTGTTAATGTCCACAAAACCAAACTTACAAGCTGTAATGTTCAATCACCAGGAAAACAACAAAAACTGATCTTTGAAGGAATGCCCATAGAAAGTGTTCAGTCATGGAAATATCTCGGTTTTCACATAAACAGTAAAGGGAATGTGGACACACATGCATTAGAAACAAACAAAAAATGTTCCCATCCAATCTTTCTCCTGAAAAAACTGGCCTCACAGAAGACAATACAATACAGCCACTTAGTGCAAGTGCTGATAGCCATGGTTGACAGCATTGTATTGTATGCATCCGAAGCCTGGGGGGCATTTATGCCCTGGAATTTCGGTTCATGGGATCGCAGCCTTTTCGAGCGCACAAACTTTAAGAGCTGCAAAGCCATCCTACAGACGGGCCCACTTACTGACAATATAGGCGCCAGATCTGAGCTGGGCAGGCTCCCATTACTTAACAATATCCAGAAGCGGAGCATTAAGTATTGGAATTCTATTTCAAATAGGCAAAACTCCATAATTTCCAACATTCTAAGGGATCCCACTTACGAAAAAGTAGGAATAGCTTCTAAGATCAACACAGATATTGTGAAAGAATGCAAAGCTCATAAACTTGCAGAGACGATCCACAGGCATCGAAAAATATTTGAAAACCTGTTCTTAGAATATTGGAAGCACCGTGTCGAAAAGTCGCCCAAGCTCAGCCATTTTTACTACATGTTCAAAACAGTCCCTAAAGTAGAAAAGTACTTCTTAGAAATGCAGGAGCCAACTTTGAGGCAAACACTTGCAAAGTTCCGCCTTGGGGATCACGATTTGGCAGTAGAAACACTCCGCCGGGTCAGACCCAAAATAGCCTACCATGATAGAAAATGCCAGCTCTGCCAATCAGGGCTAGAAAACGAAACACATCTTCTTTTTCAATGCAGTTGGGAAGGTTACAAGCAAAGAAGGATGGAATTTGTTGCTGAAATATCAAAGTCAGTAAAAAACTTTGAATTTCTTTCCCCTCAGGATAAATCATACTATATTATGACACAGGAAAGCATGCATATGACGAAGATTTTAGCAGTTTACATATCCACTATAATAGCATTGCGAAAAAGTTCACTGCTGCTGCGTTGAGGAAAAAAAACTACAAACTTACGTGCATAGAAGAAAATATTATTGTCAATAAATAAAATTATTTTCGTACGTATCTCGATTTTTTTTCTGCTTTTCGTTGCATTTTACTACCCATGTTTAATTTTCGACAATTTAATATAAAAAAAACATTAAAAAATCAGCACCAATTTTGCGTGCGCAACGTAATAATAATAATAATAATAATAATTTACACTTTCTCTCAAACGCAATTGAAAAGTGTGGAATAATGGCCGCAAAAGTGTGGAATAATGAGAGCCTTCTGAGTGACAGTGTAAATACAATGCACTTGTATAGTCTGTGGCTTTATCATAGACCATGGCCTATGGCTACAACCCCAGACTGGATCTGTTTAAAGCACCTGCACTTCAGGCTACTTTCAGGTGGTCGGGGTCCCAGTGTTTCTGAGACTCACTATTGAAATAAATTCCACACTTATTCCGCAATTATCGCTGGCTATTGCTTTCGTACGAAACTGCTTGTTGGTTGCTTCAGTCTTGACGCTTCGCTGTCTACTGAACTTTGTGTTCCAACCATGTACACTTCTCGTGCAAGCTGCTCTAGAGACTGCAGAAACTCAGGAGACATACTTGTTAGGGTCATCTCACGAACGTGCTAACCTTCGCATCCCATGGCACATTAAGTGCTTCAAAGTCTGCAAAGAGAGGGCACACAGGCAACTCCAGGCTGACAATCACCAGTGCTACTGTGCTCATTAAACGTCTTGTCATAGTGAAATGAGAGGGAGCAACGTACACTGGCGTTGGTAAAAACTTGCTTAGCTATTTAACAGCCTGTTGACATTCGACACTGCGTACCAATCGCCTTCTGTTAAGTCCTCATTAATAGATGGTGGTAAGACGGCTAAGGTTGATTTTGTCCAGCCCAACAGTGTAGGAAGATTCTCGTTTGACTGACTTCTTGATTTTAGGGTCATCTTTGTGCAGGATGACAAGAAGGAAAACAAACCAGTTTGCCCCGTTGCTAGGAGGACAAATAATAGCCTTCTTTCGAAGAATTGTATTTAGGACAGTAGAATTAGCAGCATATCCTGAGTACATAGTAGCGTTAATACAAGCGTAATATCACAATGCTTCAAGTCATGGTTTTGACGTTAAATTTTAACTTAGATTTCGACAGGATATATCAATATATGCGCATTAAAATTAGTTTTCAAAGATATTTTTAGTGACCTACAGAATGTGAAGCCCAAGTTTCAGTCTTTAGTACTCATAAATTGTTAATGGCAAAGCGCTTCCTCCCATGTTGGCAGGCTTGTAATGCGAAACTGAAATGGAATATTTCTACTGCCAGAAACGTTTACACAAGTCGCCGTGTAGCCCTCAAACTAAGGCGGTCTACATGAGAAACTGTTTGCTGTGGAGTGGCTGGTTACCCTCCACAACACTCTGCATGCAAGTGTTTGTTCAGCTTCTGCCTACACAATTCTTGCTTCTGCTGAAGTTGCTCCCAATTTTCATCTATAATTCTAAGGAAGTTGTAATTTAAAGAAGCAAGAAAATTGCATGATTCTCAGCCAAAAACCAGATTTTCAGGAACAAGCACTGAGCGAGGCGAGACTAAAGAAAAACATTGTTCCGGCTCGTTTACAGGAAAATGTTAAGAATTTACCATTCTCATTCCAAGGTTTAAGAACAACATTTCAAGAACTTTTTCAAGAAAGCAGAAAAATACAATTTTTTTCGCATCAAGCATTTAAGTTGATAGTGTAATAAGCATGAATATCGAAACGATTATGCAACGGTAAAAAAAGCATAAAAAGTGTAAGCCTATGTGGTGACGAACTTACCAAGAGAGGTTTTCTGCGAAGTCTAAACTAGTTTTTTTAATATTTCGTAGAAAGTAAGTGATAAAATTCAATTCGTTAGTTTGTTTGATTAGTTGCCTTCGGTTAGCAACAATTCATCGAACCAAAATGGCCAGATAATCAGCAACTTGAGCGTTACTCTTCCAAGAAGCGTTGATACCCAAATTGTAGTAAATAGTTGGGAAAGTGGTGTAGTTGAAGTAGTTGCATACATCGTAGCTGGCATCAATGATCACCAGCGAGCCAGTGTCCGTGTCACACAGATATGAGAAGAAGTTGATGTAAAACCTTCGGTTGTATTTGTCACCACCCGTATCGGAGACGATGCCTTCCAGACTGAACTGATTAAACGACTGGTTTCTCAGATCAGTCGTGGGCGAACTATCAATCAGCCTGTCGCTTGTGAACCATTGCTTATTGTCCGTCAGCTTTGGAGGTTTTCCAACGTCGAAAACTAATCTCATAACAACGGTTGAGTTTTTGTACAGTTGCACAATAAATTGCTTGTACACGAGGCCCGAAATCAGACGCTGTATGTTGTTCAATAGGCTCGACTTGAAAGCTTCAGGAAGAGTCGATGCGTCGGGGTGGGCTGGCTGGATGACGTAATTGAAATTTTCCGCAGCTGAATTAAACAAATCCCAGACTTTCTGACCGCAGCCAGTCTTGATGCTCATAATGACGTGCTCCATAGCAATGATGCTGGTAGGCATTAAAATAGTAAGATTGCACTCAGTGCCACAGTGCTGGTAGCGAGGGCACAAAGCGTTGGTCAGCTGACACATATTTGAGCCAGATTTAACAAGTACAGACGCTGTCTCTTTCGACATAGCGGCTGCTATGCTGCATTTCAGCATGTCATCAGTAGGCAGGGAGGTTGTCGAAGAACAGTTTGGATAGAAGGCGTACGGCTTGAACTCGACACGCTGTGTTGTGCACGTTAGCGAGCTGCAGCTTGACATTTTTACCATTATGAGCCATATTAACAATACAGTTATGCTTCTAATATCTGTTTCCCACATTTTCTCAATGAGCTGCTTAGAAGTTCAAGGTGTGTAGCTGAGTGCCATTCAAAAACTTCATCACTTGGCTCAGTTTTTACCCAAAATTTTCGCAGCCAATCAGATGCTACAGAAGTTAATTTTAGTACGAATCTCAAAGCACTTGGGAAACTTTTTGCTCAGTTTGCTCAACTTTTGCTCAGATTTTCAGATTGATGGTACAGAGTATCGTAAGTACCAAAAATACCTCGTAAAATGGATATTTGAAAGATTTTATCCAATCGAAGCCATAAATTTGTTATTTTTACAGCTATAAACTTGATACTCAATCGCAGACACTTAAAAAGAGGCTACTAAAATACATACTAAAATATATAAATAAAAAATATAATAGTTCACTTAAACTGAATAAGACGTTAGTAAGACTTACATTTTTTTTTCGCTACTTCAAAAAATAGGCACTTTCGAAAGTCATAATACGAATGTTAGCTAAGAAAATAAAATATTATGTACAGTAGATATTCCCTACTCAGTAAAAAGCATCGCTACAGGATGGCAGAAAAAAGCGTTTCCTATTTTTAGGGACTATTCTCTTGAATAAAACGGAATGCAACTGATATGGAGATAAAAAGGCTTTGTTTAATAGAATCATGATTCGCAGCGGGGGAAGGAATTTTTCATTTTCGTGCGACCCCGCATGATCGCACACGACTCGTGCCGATCGATATGAAAATGTAACCAAAATATTAATAGCAACAATAAAAAATCTGATATTAAAAAGCTTTTTTATTCCACAGAAAAATTTTACAACACCAGTTTTTTCTGGTTGAAAAGAAAACCCAATCGCTTTATTTGTCAAAGCTACCTTGTCCAATGAATGGTGACGTGCCAAATTACTGCGAATATAATGATTGAGCAGTGAAAAATCTCTGCAGAAATGCACCCTGCCCATTATAAATCACTTCGTCACTAAAATAATTAAAGCCGATAGTTATAATACGCAAAGTATTATTCTGTTGCTTAATCTCTCGGTCATTTGCTCGGTAGCTAGTATGAAAGCAATGTGCGCGCTGCTGCAAATGCTGGTCCTTTTAAGCGGCAGCTGTTTTTTACCAGCATCATCCACTGGCTGCAGCTCCATCCAGATAGCTTACAAAAAATACGACTTTTGGCCTAACTGTACTAGCTTGACCAACCTAGGCGTAGGAGGTCTTCCTGGTTGCATTATGGCCGCGTCAAAGTCGTCATCTGCTGCCGTTCAATCAAAATTAGAAACAATGTGTCACGTGACTCCGGCTTTGTGCCCTCGCAACAAGCTCTGCTTAGTTGACTGTCCTTTCACCGTGCTCATGCCTGTTAGCGTCATTAGCGCTCTCGAGCATGTGGTAATGAGTGTGAAAAGTGGATGCGGTCGTAAGGTTTGGGACGTGTTGAACCAGGACGTATCTAACTCGGACCTAACTTTACAGTCAGCTCACCAGGAAGCCAACATATTTCTTGATGTTTTCCGATCGAGTCTGCTTGACGATATGCCGAAACTCATATCGGGCCTCACCTACAAGCAGTTTATCGTGCAGCTGTACAAGAGCTCGGCTGTCGTTGTGCGACTCGTTTTCGACGTTGGATCCGCCTCCGCGACTCTCACCAAGCTGAACTGGTTTCACAAGGAGCGTTTGATCGAGAGCTCACCCGTGCAAAACCTTGCCAGTCTGAGCACGAATTTCTTCAGCATCGAAGGAGCTACGGATCACACGAATCTGAGACGATTTTTTATTAACTACAACTACGGTGGATGCTCCGTCGACCGAGGGCTAATGGCCGTCCTAGATGCTAACAACGATGTCTGCCAGATGTATCGATTTTCACACCCTATTCCAAGGATTGTATTCAGCTTGGACCCCAGTCAAACGATGGAGCTATCAATCGAAGACGCCGAGTACATTGCCGTTCTTGTACGCTAGGGAAATTTCAACCTGACACGAATGTCAAATTTAGCTATGCAAACTGACTTTTAACAGTACTATCTTTTCCGTGCGTGTTGGAATGAGGCGTTGTTAATTCTCCTTCATGCAATGAAATTTATACTAAAAAACAAATGTTATTAATTTCAGAGCATTATTTCTTATGTAAAAGCTCGCGAAATTTTCTTAACTGCTTAAAGAGATAAAGAGATGAAAAAGCTATGCAATATTTATTGAATGATTTTGATTTGGCACTTTATCACTAAGTTGTCTATGAAATTGGAGCACTTTAACTACTATTGGCATATGTGATGATCATGGTTTCTTTCTGTCTCAATTTAGCACAAAAAAGCGATAGACAAATAGGCAAATCTCTATCGAGACGCTAAGAGGTGAACCGATCATGCAAGATCAGCAAGATCATGTGATCGGCAAGATCATGTGATCTCTCACCAAGACCAATCAGAATAAACGTTGATGATGTCCTCGAACTCCACAGTGGTGAGCCTTATAGTACTTTGTCGGTCTCGCTTGCCAACCGGCAACTGATGATCTGTCGCTTCTGGATAAATTTTCTGATGCTATCTGATTGACACTTGGAGAAAGATATCCAAAAGTATGTGTATTGAGTAGCTACTTACTGGTTTACTGCAACATCTGTGTCACCTCGGCTGAAGCATATTCTTATAAGTAAATACTCGTAGTGCGAGCGAACTGAATAACTTGAGAACCGCATTTTTACTAAATGAGTCAAAATTGTGCTATTAACAGTTAAATTTTCACAAAAACGTGTTGAGCTGTCAGAAGTACTTATAAAGCAATTTTAGCGAAAAGATTCTCAGGCTATCAAAAGAATAGGTAAAGTCATTTGATTTTGCCATATCACAGCAAGCTTTGATTCATTTTTAAAATCGAAAGATCAAAGAAAAATTATCAAAATTTTGTCCTGTTCTGAAAAAAATCCATTATGATTTTCTATTTGTTTGTTACACTAATGTATGATTTCAAATCTTAATGAATAATTTATGCCAAATATATATACTTGACATAGCTTTCATTTTTTGTTTTATTCAAAGGCATCGCAAATACGTTGAATCTGTAAATCTGTGAATTGAGTAAATCCACTCGGTTTGTCGTAAAATAATGTCCATAACTTTTTCATTTAAGGGAGAAAAATTTTTACTAATTTTTTTAAAGAAATTTTCAGTAAGTTGCGAAAATATATTCAAAGACGCTTTTGCTTTTCGCATGGGACGAGTGACATTAGCAACATTTAAGCTAGAAGAAGGTTTTTATTAAAGAAATAAGCGGTTAACCAATAAATTAAGAAACCGTCCCGTATGCCAGTATGCCAGATGAAACTTAGCAAAATCATTTTAGGCCTAATGCTCAAATTTAGGCTACAAATAAAGGTTGCTACAAGCATGAAGCAAGAAGATATCAAGAAGATATCGTAACAAGTATCATAAAATTTCGTGTGCGCAAGTATTGGAAACTAGCCGTGACCTAATAAGATAAACTGCTACAAATAAATACAATTAATTACGATAAGATTGACATTCAAAGTGTTTTGTACTAACTTTGAAAAAAAGTAATAGGAATTTTAAAGTTAGTGCTCTTCTGTTGCTTATAATTTTAAACACATTTTTTACAGTAAAGTTAGTTGTATTACTCTTAATACGCTCGTAGATTAAAAAGCCTCACTCAAATGGAAATTTTTGCAAATTGATCCAAATCAGATTCGTTGATAGGTTAAGGAATTTTTTAAGAACTCTTGTCACTTAGACACAACTGCCTCATCCAGGAGGCATGCTCGACATTCTGATTGCCGAATTAGGGTTGTGTCATAAATTCGCTGACAACTGCAAATATCAAGGAAACAAAACAAAGAACAGCTAATTGTCAACGTTGCACTTCTCAACATAGTCACCCCCAAGCTGCACACATTTGTGCCATCTCTCTGGCAGCTTGCTGATGCCCTGAGCGAAGAATTCCGTGGGGGTCCCTCGTACCCACTGGCTGATGGCCGAGCTGAGTGCAGAAAGGCTTCCATAGCGATGCCCACGAAGAGGCTCTTTCATTTTAGGGAACAACCAGTAGTCACTGGGGGCCAGGTCAGGAGAATAGGCAGGGTGAGGCAGCAACTCAAAGCCTAGTCTCCTGATGACATCCATAGTTGCATTGCAGGTATGTGGCCTGGCGTTCTCCTGCTGCAGCACAATGCCCCTGCTGATCATTCCCCCCGGCGCTCACTCTTGATCTTCTCACGCAACCGTTCCAATATTTCACAGTAGTACTGGGCATTGATGGTTCTGCCTTCCGGTAGCCACTCGATCAGCAAGATGCCTTCTCTGTCCCAGAACACGGTGGCCATGCGCTTACCTGCTGACTGCACCGTCTTGGCCTTGACCGGTGGGGGTTCGTGAGTAGCCTTCCAGACGCTGCTCTGCTGTTTCGTTTCCGGTTCGTAGAAGTGAAACCACGTTTCATCACCAGTCACCAGGCGGCCAAGAAAGTCGGGCTCGTTTTGATAGGCGTTGAGCAGGTGGCGGCACATCTGGACCCTCTCTTGCAGTTGGACAGGAGTCAGCAGTTTAGGGACCCATCGTGCAACAACTCGTGTCATATGCAGATGCTCGGAGATGATGCGATGAATACTCTTCATTGGTATCTCCAACAAGTCCTCTAACTGCCTCAGGGTTGCTCCACGATCATCGTCCAGGGCATGCTGCACACGCTGGATGTTGTCACTGGAAGTGGATGACCGCGGTGCACCTGGGCGGGGAGCATCATCAACTGTCTCCCAGCCGTCCTCAAAGCGCTGCACCCACTTTGACACAGTTTGTTTTGAAGGTGCATCCTCGCCAAAGATTTGCAGCAGCTCGCGGTAAATATCAGCCTGCTTCTTCTGCTGCTTCCACAACGACCAAATGACAGTGCGCTTGGCAGCTTCACTTTTCTCCATACTGGCTAGAAGGGTGGTTTGAATGCCACTCGATTTCTGCCTTATCTTAAAAGCCAGAGGGAAGATTTTCCATAGACAATAGGATCTATGATGCCTTAGACTGTAACAAAAAATTCTACCCTAAAGTACAAAACAAACACCCGCTATGTAAGTTTGTCAGCGAATTTATGACACAACCTGTAGTAGCTGGGGCTCCGGTGGTCCCTGCTCGAACAGTTGTCTCGGCTGTGACACAGCAGAAATCGCCGGAATTCCTCCATGAAGACCAAGTAGATCAATGGGTTCACCGCGCTGTTGAGACTCACTAGAAACGAGTCAAGCTCGTCTAAAAATGACGGCTTATAAACAACTACTCCTATGTTGTGCAGCAGAAACAGGACGCCATCCATGGCGAACAACAAGACGAAAGCGGCAGCAGTTACACCGGTGGTCAGAGTCAGCTTCTTAGCTGCAGCGCTGATCCCACCCGCACTGCTTCCAGCCGATGCTTCTCGCATGTTTGCCGACTGGCGAATGCGGCAAATGATGCACAGGTAGAGAGCCAATACCAGGCAGAACGGCAAGATCCAGAACATTGCCACGTACGAGATGCCAAATACTTTTTCACCAGTGTAGCCTGAGTACGTGTACTGACACGTCTTTCGAATGGTGCCATTCGCAGCTTCGCGATAAACAAGATTCTGAGACACCAGGCAGAATGGAACTTCGACAATAAACGGCGATGTTGCTATGACAACCGCGAAAATCCACAGCAGCTTGCGCTTCTTCAGTCGGTACCAGAACGGGCAGCAGAGACAGACGCAGCGCTCAACAGAGATGCAGAGCAAATTGTAGACGCTCATGCACACGAGGCTCCAGTAGAGTATGTGGCAGTGATAAATCTTGCAATAAAAGTGCCAAGCAGAAACTGGGGCCGACTGGTTCAGCTCGGGTAAGTAGTTGCGCAGCTGTAGTATGATGAGGTTGGCGAACATCAGCAGTATGTCGATCACAGCCTGGCTGCGTAGCAGAACGGTGCACAAGCGGGTGCCGATCTTGCGCCGCACAGTGAAGGCAACGAAGACAGCATTGAGCATGATTGAGGCACCCAGGACTGCGATTAGAGTGTACCGAAAATAATTTTCCATCGCCATAAAGACTGGTTAAACGATTTGTTTTGGCTTCTAGCTACGAAGTTTTGTGGAAAATTATTTAGAAATTGAAACGAGTTCCGAGTAAAGAAGGATTTCCTCTAAGAAGTCTAATTTCAAGAACCAGTGTACGGAAAGGCGGGAGCCGATTCGTCACTTGTCAAAATTGCGAACCAATCTGGTGAAAGGCTGTCCCCAAAATCGACATAAGAATATTTTATACTCTATGAAATACTAGGGACCGTAATTGTTTACGGTTTGTCTATGAGCTCAAACTTGATTGATTTTTATTAATAAGGTATTAGGAGTAAAACCAGAAGCGAAAGACATTACGTAGTCATGGGTGCTCCTTGCGTATTTTATGCAGGTAATCGAATAAGCGCATCTTTATTTTGGCTTAGATAGATAGATAGATATTAGAGGCAATTGAGAGCACTGAGCATAATTGAGGCACCCAAAATTGTGATTAGAGTGTACCGAAAATAATTTTCTATCGCCATAAAGACTAGTTAAAATGACTTTGCTTTAGCCACTTGCCGATGCGTTTGCTGGGGAATTAGCTACTTACCGGTATAAATAGGAGCCCAGTTCTAAGCAAATATTTTATTCAACGACTCCAAATTAAAAAAACCCAAGCTCATAAAAGACTGAAGCTGATTCGTCACGTAAATAAAAAGCTGTTAACCAATCTGAAAAGCTCAGCCAGTTAACTTAGATGTGATGGTAGAGAAATTTTAAAAAAATCAAAAAAATAGTTTATTGTTAAGCCAAAGAAGCTTTTCAATTGATTTCTTTATTTAAAAAAGTAGGCTTGGAGTTTCTTATTTATTTTAGATGTTGAAAAACAATGAAACACTTTTTTATCAACATTCTCTAAACTTTACCAAAATTATTTAAAATCACGAGCTGAACTCGTGAGTCAATTTTTTATCTTCGAATCTTTTTAAACATCACAGCAACTTCTGCTTGCAAAAATTTTGCTCCAATAGTCATAGATAGATAGATAGATGGATAGATAGATAGATAGATAGATAGATAGATAGATAGATAGATAGATAGATAGATAGATAGATAGATAGATAGATAGATAGATAGATAGATAGATAGATAGATAGATAGATAGATAGATAGATAGATAGATAGATAGATAGATAGATAGATAGATAGATAGATAGATAGATAGATAGATAGATAGATAGATAGATAGATAGATAGATAGATAGATAGATAGATAGATAGATAGATAGATAGATAGATAGATAGATAGATAGATAGATAGATAGATAGATAGATAGATAGATAGATAGATAGATAGATAGATAGATAGATAGATAGATAGATAGATAGATAGATAGATAGATAGATAGATAGATAGATAGATAGATAGATAGATAGATAGATAGATAGATAGATAGATAGATAGATAGATAGATAGATAGATAGATAGATAGATAGATAGATAGATAGATAGATAGATAGATAGATAGATAGATAGATAGATAGATAGATAGATAGATAGATAGATAGATAGATAGATAGATAGATAGATAGATAGATAGATAGATAGATAGATAGATAGATAGATAGATAGATAGATAGATAGATAGATAGATAGATAGATAGATAGATAGATAGATAGATAGATAGATAGATAGATAGATAGATAGATAGATAGATAGATAGATAGATAGATAGATAGATAGATAGATAGATAGATAGATAGATAGATAGATAGATAGATAGATAGATAGATAGATAGATAGATAGATAGATAGATAGATAGATAGATAGATAGATAGATAGATAGATAGATAGATAGATAGATAGATAGATAGATAGATAGATAGATAGATAGATAGATAGATAGATAGATAGATAGATAGATAGATAGATAGATAGATAGATAGATAGATAGATAGATAGATAGATAGATAGATAGATAGATAGATAGATAGATAGATAGATAGATAGATAGATAGATAGATAGATAGATAGATAGATAGATAGATAGATAGATAGATAGATAGATAGATAGATAGATAGATAGATAGATAGATAGATAGATAGATAGATAGATAGATAGATAGATAGATAGATAGATAGATAGATAGATAGATAGATAGATAGATAGATAGATAGATAGATAGATAGATAGATAGATAGATAGATAGATAGATAGATAGATAGATAGATAGATAGATAGATAGATAGATAGATAGATAGATAGATAGATAGATAGATAGATAGATAGATAGATAGATAGATAGATAGATAGATAGATAGATAGATAGATAGATAGATAGATAGATAGATAGATAGATAGATAGATAAATAGATAGATAGATAGATAGATAGATAGATAGATAGATAGATAGATAGATAGATAGATAGATAGATAGATAGATAGATAGATAAATAGATAGATAGATAGATAGATAGATAGATAAATAGATAAATAGATAGATAGATAGATAGATAGATAGATAGATAGATAGATAGATAGATAGATAGATAGATAGATAGATAGATAGATAGATAGATAGATAGATAGATAGATAGATAGATAGATAGATAGATAGATAGATAGATAGATAGATAGATAGATAGATAGATAGATAGATAGATAGATAGATAGATAGATAGATAGATAGATAGATAGATAGATAGATAGATAGATAGATAGATAGATAGATAGATAGATAGATAGATAGATAGATAGATAGATAGATAGATAGATAGATAGATAGATAGATAGATAGATAGATAGATAGATAGATAGATAGATAGATAGATAGATAGATAGATAGATAGATAGATAGATAGATAGATAGATAGATAGATAGATAGATAGATAGATAGATAGATAGATAGATAGATAGATAGATAGATAGATAGATATAGATAATAATAATTTGATCTTGGCGCTCGATGCTTTGAGCAGAAAACACAGCTGCATACACAGAGAACTTGCACAAAGTTCCGTTTAGAATTGAATTAAATTTGGTTTGAAATCTGAGGCCGCATCTCCATCCAGGCGACTGTGTGCGTAGCGGGGGCACGTGGATACTGGAGCAGAGTTTCAGGCACAGTTTGTGTCATCAAAATTTTATATTTCTTTTTTTCCCCATAGAAGGGACGTCCACAGTCCCCTATTTGTCACATCCTGCTCAATAACAAAATTGTCAACTTACAATCGATGCAAAATTTTGCAGATCTACTTAATCATTAGCTTAAGGATTGTAGAATTTACTTAACAAAATTTTAACGCTCTGTAGCTTCCAGCCTCAACCAGTAATAAAAATGATTATTTTAAGATTTGCTGCCTCCGTTCTGGCAAAGTAAATCGATGAAAATGGTATTTGCTCCATTGATTGTCTTCAGATTCAGAATTAAGATAAAATGATCTCTAAAATATAGAAACGCAATTGCTGAATGTCGAAGCAACGTATTGGTGCGCCAAAAATCTATTTTGGTAAGAAATAAATAATGATTTCACAGGGACAAGGCAGCAGTTTTTCAACATTTGAAATTACTGAGCACGACAAACAAGCCATGGCCGGGTGGTTTTGCGTTCTTGATTAGCAGTTTTTTTCCGCAATACTAAAATAGTCAAACGGATATCAGACGTGAATCTGGAACAGGTCAACGCCCGTTCTATTGAAATTTTGGGCTTGGTACTAAAAAAATACTTTCTGAGGAATTAGCGACGCTCGTGCAGCTCAGCTGAGCCTTCGGCGCTACCTGGAGTCTCAAACCCCGTCGCCTCTGGTGGATTTACGCTGCGAGTGTTTAATCGGCCATTTGTTTTGGCCTTCCCCTTTGGTGTCTTAAACTCCTGCCCGCCGTATGCTGGAAGTATGGGGTGACCATCCAGGAGCAGTTTGACTTCAGAAAACGGAACCTCACGCCGCATGGCTACCTCAGCCTACATGACATCGACGGTGGTGGAGGCCTGTCGGTCCTTTCTGATGGCACCCCATCGACGCTCTGCCCGCAGCTCAGTTTCCAAATCAGCATTCTCTCCCGTCATGAAGCGCGCAATTACGGGAAACTCCCTTGATATCGACTGCTTGAATGATGGGTCTCAAATAAGCTCGGTCTCTGGTTTCGGCTATTGCATCGTGTCTGGAGGGAGTACCGCAGCTACATACTCCTATTTCATCGGAACGGGCTCTACATCCTTGCAGAACGAAGTTCTCGCTATCATCTCCTGTGCCGCGGAGCTCCTGAGCTCGCGCATCTGGGGGAATAACATCATCTTCCAGTCGTACAGCCAAGCGACGATTCCCGACCTCAGTCGCTTCATCACCTAAACAGTCCTTGACTGCATCTCGCAGCTTAACTGCTAAAGTTCATCGAACAAGGTGTCCCTAAGGTCAATCCCAGGCACACCGGGCAACCCGGTAACACGCTGGCTTATAGCTTTGCTAAGGTCGGCTCTTACCCCTACTGCTTTTGTCTCCGCTAGGATTAACCATTGGGTGACTTCTTAACTTTTCGAGCCCGAACTAGAAATGCGTCTCATACATTTTTTGTCATCACCAGCTGAAAAGTATTTTCCGCAGGCTTGTAAAAAATCGCCCCACGAACGAACTGACTGCCTTGACAACATCAGACAAAGAATTCTTCTGCGCATCGTTCGGCGCTACTTCGAACGACCTGGTATTGATCTTTGCAGAGGCTGCTGCTTTCAGCATATCAAAAGCAGCCTTTGATGGCGGTTCGGAACGCTTTGACGTGTGAGCCGCTGTGACAAACTTGATAGTTTGCTTTTTAGATTTTAGTGGCTCCTCGATACAGGCTTTCTCACTACCTAGATTATTCATTAGGTCATTAACGAGCTGGTTCTATCCAGCTCTTTATTAGCTCGCTCCGCATCAATGATAATTTTAGCTCGTACTGCAATTATTGAATTTAAAGCAAAAAAACTTACATTTTTAATTCAGCAGTGCTGAAATGCATAGTTTGAGCACGCTTTACGAGCGTCTTGAGAAAAATTTCTCTATATGTAACGAGGTTCTAGTGGTTTTTGAAACGTTAACTAGATGCTTTTGTTAGTATCTGACGCAAAATGCTTTTAAAAATATTCCAATATTTTATCTTCTATTGTAGAGGGCTGTGCCACACAAAAAATATAAACAGTAAGGATGTGAGGCAAAAAAGGTTAGAGCAACTTAGCGAGTCAAAATCTTCGTTTCGCAATATAAGGCAAAGTCTAGCTGCGCACATAAAATTTTAATCCAACGAAAAAAAGTTAAACTGCACTACTTTTTTAAACATCCGCTTAAGTAGTGTGATCAATTTCCTGAAGCAAAAATACTTGAAAATCATGATTAAATTTTTTTTCAAAATCTCTACTCCGCAAAGCTGATCAATGTTTTTGTGATTAGGCAAGTTTTCTTCAAATTACGAAATAATTTTATGTAGGTAGTCACTAGGGCTCATTTTGAAATGGCCTCCATGCCAGATTGTTGAGCTGGCCCAAATGCTGTCTCGTAAACGAGAATAAACCATAGGGATAGGCTGAAATACCCCGTAAGAATCAGAGCATTTGACTGTGCGCTCAGAACACTACCAAAGCCTAAATCCGGCACAGGAAATGCAAGTTAGAAAAGTAAGGTAATTCTAAGAAAAGCATCCATGTTTTCCAGATTTCTTGCAATGATGTCACAGATTTTTTCCTAATTCAGTGACAGACACAATCAATCAAAGTAACTCATAAAATTCGACAGAAAACTGAGGCCTTAAGCAAAATAAGCTTGTTGAAAGATTGAGAGAATGCTTTGTTATCAGCTTGAAATTTCAATCCATGGCTACAAAACTTTTCTCTGCTGCTGATATAGAGTTTTAAAAATACATTTAAATTTACTGATCGGTTACTTAAAAAGAATTAAACTGGACAAAATCGTGCCACTATACTTTCCTTTGCGCTCGCTTTTTAAGCCTACCATTATATATATATTTTAGCATACGCCAATGAACTGGGATACCCAATTTTTACCCAATTACGCTTAAGTAGTAGTCTGAAGAATCTAAGACTCTAAATTTAGCTATAGAATATAACAATATGGATAGGCTGCTTAGGGCAGAAATGAGCGAAACGGTCGAGGCGCGTAGCGAGTAGCTCATTTCTGCCCTAAGCAGCCTATCCATATTATTATTATGGCATAACAGAGCCAGCCCCAGCGGCGGGCACGAAATGAAATTATGCGCCCGCTGCAACTGTCTATGGCAAAAACGTATTCATTTCAATGCATTGACTCCATTTCGTGCCCGCTGTCGCGCCCGCTGTCAATGTCTATGGCAAAAACTCATACAAGCGACTTTAACTATTTATGCGTACAGTATAGTTTGGCTTAGCTCGCTCGTAAAATAAATTTAATTAATTGCGGAATCTGTGTTTCTGGAAAATTCTCCTTGTTTTATCGCTTCTTTTTGTCAAAGCATACGTTTTGGCCATAGACGTCGGTCGCGGGCAAAAATCGTTGGTTTCACCCTCGTTTCGGCCCGCTCTGGCGTGCCATAATAACCTTTAATAAAATTGTTACGCAACGATAAAACAAGCCAGTGAATTTTTAAAAAAAGCCACGCATTTCTGCCCTCGAAATAACTATCAGAATTTTGAATTTTACGCATTTTTACGTTAACTCTGGGTAGAAATTATGAAATCGTAGTTTGTCTACTGTAAATAATTAAGGAATTACATCGTACGCACAGTAAATGTAATTTTCCTCATCGACAACTTCGCCTCGGTCAGGTAAGCCTCCGCAGGTGCCAACAATGGTGCCGACCAATGTGTCGATAGCATTCTTTGCGGCGTCTATCTCACTCTTTTGCTCGTCACTAGGCGGGGGGCCGATGTTGTCAAAACCCAAATTGGCGGTATCCGGGCTCGCCAGATGCAGCTGGTCAAAGCTGGCTCTGGCTTTTCTCAGGTTGTCCGAGTCGAGTGCCGCTTGAAGTTCAGCGGCTTTTCTTCTTCTACAAGAGATGGCAGCAGCCGATTCCGCTTTGGGCACAGTGGTGCTCAGCAGCTCCCGGAGCCGTTCTTTTTCCATGTCGAGAAATTCAATTAGATCAGCAACGAGACTGTTCCAGGACTCCAATGAGTTGCTGGCTCGATTTGCTTCTTCAGCATCGTGCTTCGTCTGCCTCAGTAACTTCTGGCAGTGCATCTTAGAATTTGCGGTAATTTTTTTAATACAAATCATATTTTTCATTTGAGTGCATAATTACATGGCTTCTTTTACTATGCATTGAATCCGAGACACCCTTTCACTGACTAGCTCACCTCAAACTGTATCCTGTGTGTCCCAAAGTGACGACTGCACAGGTTCTCGCCGCAGTGCCCGCACTTGACAAAAACCGGAACTGAGCACTCCCTTCCGGTCTCGTCGTCCCACTGACAGGTGGCACCATTTTGCGGCAACAGATGGACAGCTTTGATAAGCTTCTGCAAGTGAATATTTTGTATTGGTCGAGTGAGCGGCTCTCTGCATTCTGGGCATCGACTTTCACGATCTTCGGCGTTAATGCGATCATAGCAGGGTCGGCATAGAGTGTGGTGGTTGGAGCACACGTAGCAAGGGTCCTTGAAAATTCCCAAGCACACCGGACAGCATAGGTCTTCGTCTACTTCGCCACCTGTTGGGTTGTAGTTTTGAGTGATCATCTTTAGTGCGACAAGAAATTTTTGTGAAATCTTCGAGCCGTGGAATCTTAAACCTTAAGCTATGGTATGTTTTCAACGTGACACGTGAAACTGCTACAAAAAGACAATTACGATTATCTACCTGTCTGAAATCAGCTGTGGATAAAAATTTTTTTTTCAAGGATGACCTTTAAATCTAAACGCGAATACGCTTCTGAACTATATAAGTTCAATGTGACTACTGTTATAACTACAATGTAATCCACTTTGCCTATGCGCCTCGTCTATTCCCCCAGTGATAAATGAGCGGAGATTATCAGCAGCGTAACTCCGCTACCATAGACAAAACAACGCAAGGCTAGCGGAGATAATGCATTATATTCTCGTCATACAGGACGTGGATTAAATGAATAATAACACACTGAAACGAGGAGATATTCTATGCATAAACTCCGATGCGAAGCCGATGAGTTTATGACATAGACTATCTCAGAGTTTCTGTGTATTATTCAGTACGTATGTATTGTATGTATGTATGTGGCCGTGTATGTGAGCCCCAGGAATCTATTTATAGTAGAAAAGTATCTCCAGCGGAGAAAATAATCCCCGCTCCCTATGTACTAAAACTAAAACTAAAACTTTTGTCTATGGTAGCGGAGTTGCAACACTGAGTAACTCCGCTAGCTTAACACTAGCGAGATAGCAAGGCGAACTGGCAAAGTGTATTAAATACAAAGAAACGCCTGATACTTGGAGTTGAGCCATACAGAATCTCCGAGCTTACAAGCTTCGCTCGGAGATTCTGTATGGCTCATCGAATCGTATCATGTGTTTCTTGTTTTATATTGTATTATCGGCACATTTTTTGCCAAAACTTACTAAGTGACGCTAGAGAGTTGTAAGGATTTTTCATTCGAATAATCTTTTATAAAATATCAGTAGACAACGGAAATTTATTTCGTAAAGAATGACTAATAGCAAACAACGGTGCTCCCTTCCCGCCGAAGTAAGTATTCCTAAATACACTGCATCATGGTTAGTAAACCCTGTGCACTAACATTGTACATTGTACACGTAGGTAAAGTACGCAAGAGAACAGTTTTTCAAAATAAACGATGTAAAAATTTTGCACCGATTGTCTAATTAAAAAAAGTAACTCCACTTTCTCATTACCGTAACTGTACCTAAAATGCTGTACTGTGAGGTGTTAGAAGTCTTCAAAGATTCACCACGCTATGGGCAAATTTTATAACACGGAGTTTGAGTATAAAAGTGAGATGATAACATCCGAGTGGACTGCTTTGCTCAGCTGGTACGCTGGTACCAAAACAATACACTGAAATATGCTGTTGCCTTGCGGATTTCAAGAATTTTCCATTTCTAACCCAAGCCCAAGGTTTGTATCATTAAGTCGAGTTGAAAAGGCATTGCAGGCTGCAAGAAATAGCCAAGTTTTGGGGTGGCAGTCCAAGGCTAGAATGAGCCCATACCTCAGCAGTCAAGTAGGTTGTATTTTTAGCTCTTTAGAATTTTTTGTCTCTGCTTGAGCCTTTCTTTCCTTTTTAAATCTACCTTTTGATATAATAAAATTTTTTTGAATCCGAAAATTTTAATTAGTGGCAAACTTGCATTCCAGGACACGGGCTCGAACTTTGTTGCGCATCTGATAGAACAACAGCAAAGTCGCCACCTACTCGGACCTTCGAGATATTTAGCGATTCTGCAAGAAGGTTGCCATTTTCCAAGTACTTTGGACACCACTGTTCTCCAGTTCCTCCGCTCACCTTGCCGAGCCCTCCCGTAGTCTCAACAACTCAGATACATGTACCTGCCTCCAACCAAGCACCAGTGACCATCAGCCGCCATCTGGATGGACCGTCAAGACCTTCAACAGATGCCACCACATGGTCGTGAAACACCGGATGCAAAAACGGTCAAAATTATTGATCAAGCGTCATCAATGATCACAGTATGATAGCAGACAGCAGCGACTAATGTAACTATCCTCCCGACGTCATCCTGACGCTGTCAAAACCGCCAGCGGATGCCACCAGCTGACGCTTATGCTGGAATGATCAATTTTATTCACCGAAACTGATTTTGTGCAAACCTTAGCAGCATGGATTACCTGCCGATCTGATCCTCCCCACCCTTCGGTCACTTCCCCAACGCTGTCGGGCTGGCCCGTCGGGGAATGCGACCTGATGACACTGATGCTTCTGATGCCGGAATAACCTATTTACTTTGTCAACCCTCCATTATGGGCATAGTTAGTTTAGCTAAATCTACAGGAGTGATGTAGGCACTTTGACGGTTGAAGCGACATCGTCCCACAACCAACGACTGGACATGACTGTCCATTGCGCTGACTCCTGAAGCGCGTTCAGTCACACTAAATACGGTATGCAGGCATAGACACACACAGGCCGGCACCCAGTCACGCACTCACATAGCGGCGGTTCCAGGCATGTACCCTCTCTATGCCTTGGGTGTTGCCCTCACGGGCGTAAATTTTACAACTGGCCCAAAGCCCAACCAATTCGTGCACAAGGCCCCAATCTAATGTGACTCTGCGAACGAAACCGCGCTAAGGAAAATAGCCAAGCTACACCGCGGGGTCGAACCTGGACCAGTGGCACACGCGCGAGCTACTCGCCCCCGGGCATAGCATGGCACAAAGGGTTACATTTTGAACCCGTCCACCCTTCACTCTCCATTCTGACACCGTCGGAACCAACAGTGGATGTGAGTAGATGGCGCTGATGCTGCAGATATTAAATACGCACTATATTTTTCTTTTTTTTGACAGCAGGATATCAGATATTATTTTTAAGGGGCAACGCTTGTTCAATTAGTATGACTTGAGCAAGTGGTTTTTAAGCTAGTCATTTCGAAACAGAAAAAAGCGTAAAGGTTCTTAAAATAAAATGCGTGTACACGTTTAAACCGATATTTTCTAAAGCGACAGCACAAACTGCTTATCTGAAATAGTAGAAATCGATTTTTTAAGAGTGAATTTTAAGCGTATCTATTTCGATTAGATGCAGCATTGCGAGTTAAAAACATCCGGGTCTTTCCATTCGATTTAAGGATTTTAAAAACCAACTTCGTGGCTTTGAGGTTTGATAAGCGATCTGGTAAAAAATTACACTGGCTTTTTTCAGGTTGTTCTGCAGGTTTTACAATGATATTAAATCAGTTTTGAAATTTTTGCATCGAATGCAATTGTCTTTTGGAATTTTTTTAGAACGACATGTGAAACTTTGATAATCATTTAGGTATGTTCTTGGCAGCTTCAGGGCATAATGCGACGCAAGAACTGCCTCAGAGGCTCATCAGGACCAGTTACGCCAGCCATAAAAGGTCTCTGAGACGGACGAAGCACACCACTTGGCGTGAGTATGGCCGAATTGCCGTGTACAGCTTCTAGAAACGGACGCTCCATCTTGTGCCCCAGCTCAGTTACCATTGTCTCAAAGTCTTCGCCTGATTCCATTGGCTCCGCAACCTTCGAAGCCTTCGATGATGTCATCATGTTGTGAAATCCTCTACGCTGTAATCTGTTAAAGGCTACACTAGCCACTTTTAACTCTCCAGCCTCGAGAGCTTCGCGCAGTTCAGCAGCATCTGCAGCTAATGAACTGGATCGAGCACCTCCCTGCGAAGAGTCGGCCATTTCAGCGGCCATGACAGAGAGGGCGTCAAATCGCTGGCGCTGCTGCTCCAGAGCGTCGCGACAGTCAGCAAAAAGGCGGCTCCACTGCTGGAGCGCCGTCTGTCGTTGCTTTGCAGCCTCGTTTGCTGCCATGGCCGCCTGCAGTAGCGTCTTCGATTCCTCCTGAAAGGGAAATTGGAGCGCACCAATTGATTGCGCATTCTGAAAACAACAGCCAACCTGAAGGGACTCAAGATGAAGCAGAAAAAAACCTAAATTTTGCGAGCTGAGTTACTCTACTTACGCTTGACAAAGCTTAAGTGCCTTAAAGACAAAAAATAAGAATCACACACAATTCTGAATTGTAATTCGAGAGTTTAACCAGTGCCTCAAGGTGCGCATACCTTGAATCGGAGCTGATCATTGACGTAGTGCATTTCGCATAGATTTTTATCACAGTGATCGCACCTAGCAAAAACTTCTCGTTGGCAACAGCCGCGAGTCTCTGAAGCCTGGCACTTGGCGTAATTCAGCCAATGCTCCCGACGGCGGAAACTGTCGACCACGCCGCGAACGTGTGAATTTTCCAGGGGCCTGTCCACCAGACGCTCTCGACAAATCGGACAGCGAGCCACTTCGCCGACGGATCGGCTCTTGTCAGCGATGGCCTGGTGGCAGCTGCGGCACAGCGTGTGATGCCGATTGCATACGAAGCACGGATCGACAAAGGTGCAGAGGCAGACTGGGCACTTGAGTTCCTCCTCTAGATCTTTGTCTGTTGTCAAATTTGATCATGTGATTTAGTAAAAAATTTTAAGTTTTGAGCATGAATAGCCATAAAAATGTAGTAGCTACCCGAAAACTCCACTTGGTGTTTACAGCCATACAGGTTCATATCCTCTTACCTGATATTGACGCATATCTGAATGAAAAGATCCGAAACTTCATTGTTAACCTTTCAATCGATCTAGTTCTACATACACCTCCCCAAAATGCATAAATGTATGCATAGGAGGTCCCTTTCCTTCTATCATATTATGCACCTTGTGTTTAATCTCTTTCATTTCTTTTATCAAAGTGACGAACCATTTATGCATACTAATACCATTTTTTCGATAAAGCACTGCACTGAAACTGCGATACAAAGTGAAAGAGATCTGCATTCGTATGTCTCGAATCGATCACTTAAAATTTTAGACTTTACTTAAAAAAATAACTTAAAACTTACAGGCATTCCTTTCAGCTGCTTTAATTGCAGGTCTGCTCATGGTAGTTAATGTTGCTAAAAAATTGTTGGTATTAGAGATTTAGACTCTCGAGAAGTTAGTTAGCCTTACTTAAAGTCCAGGACTTGCTTGTCAGAAAATGATAAGCGGTACAGTTTCCACGACAAGAATTATTTTGTTTCGTCTCACCTGGTCCTATACAGGCTAAACTAGTACAGTCTCTTTCACCTGTACACTATGCCTTAGAAGTGCAAATACAGGCGGAGTACAGTTAATCAAATGAGAGGTGTAGAATGGAAAGAGTTTTGCCGGCAAATGTGCTCAGTCAGGCTTTGCCCAATAAGAGCGATTGAGAACTGCGGAACCGCGTACATTTAGTGTACACTAAAAAACAGGCTTGAAGTGTTTGAAACAGGCTGTAGCCTTACAAGCCGAGAGAGCAAGAGTGGCCTTCACTAGCTCCGACTGCCGTTAGTTTAAATTTGTTGCCTTGCGTTTGATTTAGGCTTCGATCCTGTATTTGAAATGGTATTGACGCCTCAATAAACTTACACTTGTGTACAACTTTAAGACAACAATTTAACGATAAAGGACGTGATTTTATTAATTATTTTTCAAGGAATTTACAGAATCGGGTAACTTCATTTCTTCACACGCATCAGTCAGTTTGCTGACGAAAAATGTTCAAGTTATTTGCTTTTTGACAGCAGTTATATTTATAGAAAGCTACAAATAAGTAGAACAGACATGTTTTAAAACCAGAAACTCTGGTTGCTCTTCGCTAAAGCCTCGCGGTCGAATAGAATCTGATGCTCGGGTACAAAGCAGCTGCATGGTACCTTATTTATTTTTCTGCGCAAATTTGCTTTAACTTACATTGTATATTCTATTTTTCTCTCACTTAAAACGAACGTACAAATTTACTCTTTGAGCGAGGCATGTACACTCTAGCTAAGGCAGAGATAAGATTTTAGAAGCATAAAATAAGTACAACGAAATTTACTAAATCTGAAACTCACTTTGGCAGCTCAAAATTTTGGTTGCGAAGTTGATATAACTGACAGTGTCCATTGGAAAAATGAGTTTTACTGATGCAGGTGAGTTTAAAATTGGTTTTGCCATCTAATTTTTATGCTCAATTTCTTAGAAATTCGCATAAAATATAATTTCTGACAGTTTCTAATCACAGGCGGACAATTAATAAAGTATTTGGATTAGATTAATTCAGATGGATTAAAAAATGATATGGCTAATTTTTGTTATCTTATCCGTAGCCGACCCCGAAGACATCGAACTAACTTGTCCAGTTTGTTTGGACTATTATGAGGATCCGGTATTCGTGTGCGTCAATCATCACACCCTGTGTCGCGGATGTTACCAAAAAGTTTCCAAGGCATCAGGTGTGAATCAAGGATGCTGCCCTGAATGCCGGGAGAAACTGTGCAGACCAACTGATAATTCCTACATGCGCCGATTAATCCGGGCTCAGGAGCGGCTGATTAAAGCTAGCCAGGTCGTCTCTTGCCAACATATCATTGAAAACATCAAAAGTAGATGTACTGAACCTTCAGATAAAAAATGCCTCCACTGCGACAAGTATTTCTGTGCTGCACACTACAGCACTCACAAGTTCGAGTTTCAGGTATGAACCATTTAACATAATTTATATTTAAAAATTTCGCTCAAATGAACCGAAAACTTTCCCTCACATGACCAGATGCAACTTACAAACAGATGGGGATTCCACGACAGCTTGTCGATGCAAATTAAATAGAAAAAAATATTCAAAACAGTTTGCTTCTATTTAAAAAGAAAATTTACAGCGTTAAGATTTACGAGCAAGTTAAACAACGCCAAAGTTAACCTTTTGTATGTGACTATTGTTTATATTTTTCATTTTCCAGACCCAGTGCGCTCAGCTTTTGACAGCGGCAGAAAATTTTATCCAACAAATAGAGAAGCAGCAACGCGTTCGGCTTGAAGTGGGAGAAGTTTGTTCAGAGCTGCGTAGAAGTTTTGCACGAAAGATACCACCGAAGAATGGAGCAGCGAATGCCGGAGCCAAACATTGGCAGCGAGCTGAGTCGATGCGTTGCTGATCTTCAGCACAGCCTCGCTGGCAACGATCTTCAAGCAGCTCGGCTGGCCTACGACGAGCTCAACAGGGTCAATGGTGAAGCTGGCGAGCAAGGCATGAGGCGAGGCATCGTCTCTGAGCCAACTGAGCAGTCAATGTCGTCCCTATTTCACGACAGGCTCCTAGCTGTCATGGAAGAAGCCGAGCACGCGTATCTGGACGGTGTCTTCGGCCTTGTTAAACGCATTTGCACGGTTGAACTTCCCTCCGCGAAACTTAAACTAGAAAAATGTTTCCTGAAGATTCCAGAGTTGAAATGCAGGCTGCGATTCGTCTTGCCCGGACAGAGTCCTCGGCACACATCGTACGTGGAGCTGGCCGGTTGCGGCCGCCTCCATTCTGGGACAGACCTGCCGATTAGTTTCGACTTTCAACACACTTTTGACTACAGCACTAGCAGTATGCCGAGCGGTCCGTCTGTGTTAGCTGCGTTTTTAAGGAGTAATCCACTAGAAATAGCCGTTTGCCTTCAGCTTAAATGGAAAGAGGGGATTCCTTCAGTTGCCTCGAGTAAGACTACCTACCGAAGCAAAATCCATCAGCTCGTGGCGTTGGTTCCCTTGTCTGGAGCCATTTTACGTGGAGAATGCATCGATGAAGACTTTCCGTGTGAGCTTAAAGCATATTTGATTTTAAAGTAACGTTTTTTTGTTGAGGTTTTAATTGAATTGCATTTGATTTCACCACCGCAGTACTGGATGAGAATGAGGCCGTTCGTGGCAGCATCAGACTGTCCACCAACTTTCCGCTCTTGCTGCACCAGGTGTTCCAGGAGCTGCCAGACGAGGAGAAGCGACGAGTTGGGCTGAGCCTACAAGGAGACGATTGATTTATGAGCATTCGCTACTTTTTTTCCGGTTATATGAGACCCCGAATGATCCACTTTTAGTAATAGACTCTGAAAGATAGCTAGAGGCTAGGGCGCCTGCCTTATGACCGGAAGGTCGTGGGTTCGAGTCCCGGCCCCTAGGAGACAATTTGTCCCGGCCCTAGGAGCAAGGCACTTAATCCCGCATTGCTTCAGACCACCGAGCTGTGATTGGGTACCAGCATATGCTGAGTAATAACTGATCCTGAAGCAGGCCCATCTTATCCTGTCACTGTGCGGCTTTGTGAGTGAAGATTCACTGTTCGCCAGGCAGGTTCAAAATAAAAAGATGGAGCTGGCAGTGGGGTGGTGCCTACCATGCCCGAGAGTGTTATAGGTGCAACGGGTGTGCAGTCTTCACCTGCAGGATAAGATGGGCCTGCTTCAGGATCAGTTATTACTCAGCATATGCTGGTACCCAATCACAGCTCGGTGGTCTGAAGCACCCGCGCTACAGAGTTACCTGTCAGCGTCTGTTATTATATTCTATTATATTATTACATTATAATCCCTTTTGAAGATCAAAGAAACGTCAACATGCGGAGCTAAAATAGTTAGATGGTTAGATGTAAGCTTTGGAAATAATTATACGATTAGCAAATATCATTACTAACTTCAATTTACAGAAATGATTTGTAATTTGTTAATTTGACACGTGTCCAACGCATACCATACATTTGCAAATAATAATAAATTATGAAATTTATGCATAAGTAAAGATTAGGCGGACAGAGAGCCTGAGACGTTTCTGTGCTCGTCGCGGTGTGTCATCGATTATATCTGACAATTTCAAGACCTTCCACGCGGCTGCCAGGCTACTTGACGCTCAAGTAGCCCCATTGCAAACTCAAGCTGGCCGAGAATTTCTCAGCAGCCGAAGAGTAACATGGTCGTTTATTCCTGAGCGAGCTCCTTGGATGGGTGGCTTCTACGAGAGACTCGTCGGTGTCGTCAAGGCGGTGCTGAAGAAGACCATCGGCAAGGCCTTCTTGACGGTCGAGGAGCTGTCAACAGCCCACTGTGAGGCGGAGGCAGTTGTGAACTCGCGGCCACTTGGATTCGTTTCGCCAGGAGAACAGACAGAAGTCATCACGCCGAGTCACTTCCTTGTTCTGCGCCGTCTGACAAAAGAGCCGGAAAATAACGTCGAAGTTCCAGTGGTCCTACCACTTCCTGAACAGCTCCGACGGTCTAGACAGCTGCTGAATAAGTTCTGGAAGGAGTGGCAAGCTCAATACCTGCAGGCTCTCCGTGAAAGACCATTCAGAGACGGCCGAGCGTCGAACCGTGAGATTGAAGTCGGTGATGTCGTTTTGGTGCGGATGCTGGGTTGCCGAGGCTGCAGTGGAAGCTGGCGGTGGTAGAATCTGTGCACCCCGGTCGTGATGGAGTTGCTCGTTCGTGTTTGCTTCGTGTCGCCGGTCCACGGTCTGGTCGAGTTGCGACGTATCTTCGCCGGCCAGTGAAATCGTTGGTGCAGCTTGAGGTTTAGCTGCGTTGCCGCCTGCTGCTCTGTTGGCCTGTTGTTTTTGTTTGTCAGACGCTGACTATTTTTTCAAGTTGACTTTAAATAATGATTTAGAGTCGGTTTCAACCGTCACAATCCAACTGTTTTGTTCTTGACATGATGTCAATAATTCGTCATTCACTATTTAGTTTATTTTTCGTTTCCAATGCAGGTCGTGCGAATTGTTTAATCGTTCTTTTTGGTGTTGGGTAACAATTTTCAATGCGTAAATTATTCATGCGGTAATTGGTTTCGTACTCCATTTTGGTTGCGGTCTTATTCGAAAGTTTTTCCTGTGTGCAATATTCGGAATGATATCTCTTAAAGTACGACTTTTTCAGCCTATTCGAGTTTTCACTTTTCCTCAAGTCAGTGACCTCACGTGACCTAATTTTGAGGTCACTGGGGGGAGTGTGGCGGAAAAGTGCTGAATCATTTATTTTCTCACGCCATACCTTTATACCCAATCCTCTGATTTTTGGTTGGTTCATTATGTGCACTCTCGTAGACGTACTTGTATATGTACAACGCTCGCGCATCATATAGACACTCCCTCTTTACTGTAGACCCCAGGGCTTACGCCCACCTCACCTTTTCACCCGCGCGGCAAACTGGCTATAAGCTGTGTCGTTCTAAAAACTGTGTCGAGGAAAGCGAGAAAATATACCGTCAGCCGGCCCATTTTGGCCCGTCCTACGAAATAAAGTCAAATACCTACAGGCATCAATGAAAAACTTGTTGTATTACTTCCATAACCCTTCAATTTTTAAAACTTCCGCTGCACTCCCGGTAAGAAAACCAAGGACTTCTAGAGTACGCTTGTAGAAGGACGTGACACTCCAAATATTCAAGGCCGACTTTTGTCTATGATGAAAGCTAATTATGTGAGTGTATTTTCGGCCTTTAGTTTTTTAGCGTTGGGTTTATCTAAAAATTTGAATTCTAGTGGTCTTTGAAGAAAACGTGTTCATTTCCAAGCTTAACTACACCACAAAATAGGAGGTAAAATGGTGTATTTTTTAATTTCACATTTAAACAGCAAAAAAAGAATTAATTTATAAGTGCGAGCTCGTAGAAGCTCTTTTTCAATAAAAAAAATTGATTGCTTTTCCATCACATGAAGCTTTATTCGTGTCTTTTAACAAATAGTAGGGGATAATTTGATTTTTTAGATTTTTTTGTTGTTTTCTATTTAAAACATGAAAGCAATTAAGACAGTACTTTACGCGAAAGAGTATAAAATATGTTTTTGTAAAGGCGCTAAAGGCCCGCGAACACAAATTTATTTCATAGATTCTAGAGTATTATTTTTCCTAACTACCAAGAAATTTTATGGGTCAAGGTTCTCGAAAGTAGCAGCAAAATACACGTCAACTAGGTATCGAATAAAAATTAACAAGAAATTGTTAACTGTAGGCCATGTGAGCAATAAAATAAAACAGATACGTGCTAGTTTTCCCTATAATTAAGTTTAATAAATGGAAAATCACAATACGAGCGTAGATACACGGTTTGACACTCCAGGTGCCAGAAATAATTATCGATGTTAAATCTCTGCACTGAAAATAGTATTACTGTTGCATGGATCGAGTTAAAATATTTTTTATCAAACTTTTTTTGCCAGTCGCTGCTGGTCAGTAATACAAAATGAAAAAAACAGTACCAATGTTCACTTCAAAATTGGTAGCACAGGCAGAAGCTTTTGTCTCAATAAGAGCTTGCCGAATTCGAAACAAAATTACGATTTCACGAATTTGACTGCCGACTTCTTTCCATCAGGCAGTTCATTATAAACCTCGAGCAGCAGGCTGGGCAGGTTCATGCTGAGCTTGATGGTGCCCACCTGCTGGTCATTCAGCATTACTGAAAGGCAGAAAGTCGGGTGCTACAGTAAAAGTTCTGAAACTGCATATGCCAATGATCGTCACCGGTTATTAGCTTACGCGGAAAGCTCTCTTCTCGAATGTCGTCTCCTTGAGCGATGCGGCCGTCCAAGCTGACGACAGTCTTTCCAAGGTCCATGTAGAACTCGCTGTCCGGGTCCGTGGGCTCGCAGACCACAGTGAATGGAATTTCGATGCTCTGCTGACCCAGCAGCAACATTGCCAGAATCTTGCGCTTGTCGTAGCCGCCCTCGAAGCTATAGTCGTACACTCGTTGAAAGTTGTAGCTCAGACAAAACTCTTTGGGCCGCGACTGGCCGGGTCTTGGGGTCGGCAGAGACTGCGGCGTCTCCGTCTCCTCATTAGAAAATCCTGGTAGCAGGAAGCAAACGTAGCACTTGGTATCGTCCAAGTCGGGGTTCTTCAGAGCCTTGCACGTCTCGCTAAACTGCACACTGAAGATCTGGACTGTGCAGGTCTCCGTGGTCGCGCGACCAGTGGCTGTCAGCATTAGCTGCTGCTCCGTGTGGCTGCTCTCCGTGACTACCCCGTCGGAGTCTTCAACCTCTGGCGCAAGATGCCCGGTTTCCTCGTAGTCGTCCTCGTAGTCAACCTCCTCCTCCTCCTCTTCTTCCGGCTTGGCCTCGGCCACGTCGGATTCGTCATCCCGTAGGCTAGTTTCTAGTTGAGATTGTTGCTGAGACGCAAGGTCATTTCGACCTGTGTTTGATGGAGGTAAAAAAACTTATGATTTGAATAAAAATCAAGAATAAAAAATTTGATTTCAATTTCTTACTTGAAGCTCCGTTTCGAACATCCTGCGTATCCGTAATGCTGGTTACAGTGTCGGTGACGGAAGCTAAAATTAATTCAAACCAACTAATAAGATTAGACTACTTCCAAGGCCCATTCAATGGCAAAAAAGTACCAACATACCGTCCATCAGAGTGCTGACCCGTGTCTGACTCGCCTGCGTATCGCCGGCACCACCGCTGCCGCTCACTGCGCCGAGGCGTCGCTCCGCTGCGGCAGCGGCCAGGGCGGCAGCTGATGGCTGATGCCGCTTCGGCGGCTGCGGCGTCTGTGAAGTTTGCGGCTGGAATTGTGCAAGTGAGGCAAATTTTCATCGTCATGCTCTTGTCTGAAGTTGGAATCAAGCATTACATATGCAAACACACACAAGACAAACCTGAATATCGCCAGTGAGTGATCCTGAACGACTTCCAGTGCGCACGCTGGGTCTAGGCGATGACGCGTCCGAAACCGAAGCCGGAGCAGCTGGTCCCGCAGGCGGCACGATGTGCGCTGGACTGCGCTCTGTAGGCGATGGAGCATGACTGCTGCCGCTCGCACTGCCAGTACCTAGTCGCTGTCTTCTCGGATTTTGAGCCTGATGAGGCTGCTGCTGAACTGCAGTTCCGGCTCCTGTCCCGGTGCTCATCAACATGCTGCGATCGACTGTCGAATTATCTGTTGCATTTGTTCGCGCCTGCTGCTCATGCTGCAGCTGCTTCTGCCTCTGTTGCGGACGTTCCTTGAGCAACTCGGCCTCGCCCGTCATCAGGGGCAGCGGCTCGGCTGGGCCATCCCAGTAACCGGCGGGCGTGTAGGCGAACTGCCAGCTGAGCTCGAGCTCGAGCGTTCCATTTGGCTGGTCGTCCTTTCCGAACAGCTGATAAATACCCTGCACAGCTCTGTTCTGGCTCAGAGACACCAGGTCAACCTGTTCACGAATTTACGTGGTAGCTAATGCAGATAGATGTAGGCTAAGAACAGGAAAGTAATTAAATTTTCTGCGTAAATTTATTTGAACTGATGTTTTTGGAAGAGCAAACACAATTCATTTTTATCGATCGCATTAGACTACCTTTGCGACGCCCAAGTAGACGCTCTCATCTGGATCGGCCTCATCAAGCACCCAAATAACAAGCTTTTGAGTCTTCAGGTAGCGATCTAGTTCCGGAGTTGGCGTCAGCGTCAGCTGCTGATAGAACTGAAACTCCGGCTCGCTCGAGTTAGGAATAGCGGGCGATACGGCGTCCTCGCAATCGAAGAATCGATAGGAACAGTAGGGCGTTGGTTGGAAGTCCGGTCGACGAGCTTTCAAACCACGGCAGCGAACAATCTTCACGCCCAGAGTGTTCGCCCCTCCACCGGCCCGGCGATTTTCAGCCAACTCGTCGAGGGCTTTTAGTCCTTCGGCGGCTGCTTGATGGTTGGCAGACATGTAGCCGAGAGCTTTGGCTCTTTCCCTGTACAGACGCATCGCCTGCTCCATGGGAACGCGCATGCGCATCCAGTAGTCCAGACTGCCCACCACCGTGCTGCCATCGGGTGACACCAGCTGGGCGCGACCCGATACTGGAGCGGTTGGCTTTGAGTCCAGTAGCTCACGGAAGTAGAGCCGGCAGGCAGCCACTAGCTGGTAGGTGACGCCCACTGAGTGGTAGAGCTCTAGCCGCGCCTGATAATCGCATCGATAAAAATGCATCATGATACGGTCCAACATTTTACTAACGGTGTATCATGATTATAAAACAGTATAGCAAAACCCTACACTCACCTTCTCCTTATTGATGTAGTGCAGGAAAGAATCGTCTACTTTGACGACGTACTGCACCGTTTTGTTGAATTCGGCAACTCCTCCAGCCGCGTGGATCACGTCAGTGGTTTGCAGCTCGCACACGTAAAACGGCCAAGTGCAGAATAGGGACGGGTTGGAGTCGCCTCCAAGCAGTTGGACGCCTTCCTCTGTGAGGGTCAGCCGGCCAACATGCAGCTCAACAAGATTCTCGCCATTCTGCAGGTGAACTGTCTCATCGATTTCGTCGATACCGTCGGCTTCTTCGCTTTGCAATTGTTGCTGCTGATCGAGCAGTGAGAACTGCTTCGTGCCTACAAAGATATTTCGTTGAAAATCGCCAGAGCTGTATAAAATGCTAAATGCGATTGAAAAGTACTAAATATTCACCGTAAGCGACGTCTTTGAGCTGCCTCTCCAGCTTGCAAATCCGCGCGGCTCGAATGTCGAGCAGCTTGGCCGATTCCGCCATCTTGGCGTCGTGATCAGCCTTGACCATCTCCAAGCGGCGCTCCGTCAGCGAGTGACTCGCCTTCAGATCCTGGTTGATTCGGTACTGGGCCTCCAGCAATTGGCGAGTCTTCTCCAGCTCTTGAATTGTGTCGGCGTGAGCGGCTTCAACTTCGCGCAGCCGATGCTGGTTATCCTTGGCGACCTCAGCGTCGACCTGGTGCAGAAAATCCAATTGCGACGGTTGCTGCTGCTGACGTCGCTGCTTCACCAGCACGAGAGCCTCTTCAACTTCGTCCAAGTCAACGGCACCCTCCTGGTGAAAATTTATTTCAAAATAGGGTTCTAGTATTGGTGTTGAATGTAGCTTAAATGCCAGAAAGAAGTTCGATCTAACCTGGTTGATGAACTTCATTTTATCACGCAGGCTTTCATGCCGCTGTTGCAGTTCGTAATACTTGATACGCAAACTGCTCAACTCCTTTTCAACCTCCTCGCCTTTGTTTCGTTCGTCCTCCAGTCGGTCTAAGAATTCACCCTTCTCGCCAACGTCCCGATGCATTGTGGCCTCCAGCTGCTGAATCTGCGTCAACAGCGCCAACTCGCGGGCTTTCCATTGACGCTCGCGCTCCGTATCGAATGCGCTGCAAAATTCACATTTTCGACCAGTAGTCCTCATGCTAAATGATACAATGGACAGAAAACTGAAGCCAAACCTCTGGGTGAGCTTCTCGTTTGCCTCCCGCAGTATCTTCGCCTCTTTGTTGGCGTCCTCAAGCGCGTGCTCCAACTCCATCAGTCGTCGCTTGGCGGCCTGCGCCGAGCCCGCGCTCTCCTTCATGCTCTCGGCCTCGCGCTCCCGGGACCGGAGCTCGCGCTTCATCCGCTCCAGCTCTTCAACAAATCGCGAATTCGACTCGACAGTTTCTCGCATTCTCTCCTCTTGCTGTTCGCAGCGCGCCTGCAGCTGTTCGATGATGGCGGACTTTTCTCGAAGCTCTCGCTGAAGACGAACCTTGTCCAAGTCTTCCTGCATGGCCGAGCGCTTGCCTGATCCGGCTTGCATGCGGGCGAGGTCAAGCTCAGATTGCATATCCTGTTAGAGTAGTTTTTGTAGATTTGTAATAATTTTATGAATTTTGGCTCTCAGAGAGTTAACGAAAGTTAAAAAATAAACAATTTGATTTAAAAAATATATTTGACACCCTGCACAAGTGAGCTCGTAACCTTACTCTTACTCTGAAACAAAACGATGAACCTTTCAATGATTGTGAAACCTTGTTGTCTCATCAACGACTCTGAAACCTTGGCGTTAGCAAAGTACCCTTATTATTCGTTGCATTTATTTTTCGCATGTGTTAAAAATAAAATACAGGAGCTACTTTCTACCTAAATATTTGAAATCGCTTATCTCTTAGTGAATTTTTCAGCAGGGGCTGGAATAAAACTTTTTATTCGATATTACTGCAATGGAGTATTAATTCCTTATGCTTCCGCCGCCCAAATACTTGAAGAATTTTGTTGCAAAAAGCAAAACCCCAATAATGCAAGTACGAGGCAAGAGACCGATTCTAAAATCAAACCAAACTTTCAATCACCAAAAAGACTATTTTATAGAATATCACCCCCCATCAGCTAATTTCATCAAAAAATTAATTTAGCAGCAAAAGAAGCCAGGTGACACACCTGCAGCCGTCTCTGATGCTCCATCTCTTGACCATAGAGCTTGTCCTTGAGGGCCTCCAACTCGGCTTCCAGTCTGGTATTAACCATCTGCAGCTGGGTCCGCTCGTTTTGCATATCGTCCGAACGGCCTAGACTGCGCTGCCGTTCCCGTGTCATGGCCTGATGCTGCATCGACGGCGGCGGATGATGCAGAGTCCGCGTGTTGGGCCCGCCGCGGGGTCTGGCACGTCCAGCGCTGGACAGGCCGGCGCTGTCCCGCTGGCCTTGGTTGGCCGCACTCAGAGACAGCCGCTGTCTCAGGTGCAGATTCTGCTTCTCCAGCTCGGCGTTGCGCAGCTCCAGTTTCACAACCTGATCGGTGGCGCGCAGCTCGGCTGCATTGGCTCCGCCTTGAACTTTCAGAGCGCGAATCTGTTTTGATTTAATTGATTGATGGCTACTCATTAAATATTGAACATTGTTGTGCAAAGCGGTGTGCCTAGCGCAGCTTCATGAGCAGGGTCACATTTGGTGATCGAATTGGTTTGGCTATGGGCCAGTTGTACAATTTACGCAAATGAGGGCAACCCCCAAGGCATAAAGGGGATAAATCCTTGGAACCATGTACATCCTATGTGAGTGCGTGACTGGGTGCTATTCTGGATTTCCGCTGTGCACCGTGTGTGCGTGTCAATGCCTAGGTAAGGTATTGATTGTGCCTGAGCGCGCTTAATGCAAGGACCACTAGAAGTCACTAGAAGTACCCCAGAAGTCCTTAGCTTCATGATTCAGCGCAATGAACAGTAATGCACTGTAGCTGGTTGCGGGACAAGGTCGCTTCAAGCGTCAAGATGCCTACAGCCCTCCTGCAGATTTAACTTTCACTTAAGCTCTCTGCCTTATATCGTATCAGTTTTTGATCGCCATTGACAAAAGTTTGCAGTGTACTATAAATTAAGACTAAATGCTAAATGCTCAATTCGGCTTAATTACAGCCCCACTAAGGGGTTAACTTAACCAGATCTTAACTCTTATTATGTTGGCGCAAGAAGATTCATATCGAAAATACAGGCAGTGTCGTTAAACAATTAGTAAGACAAGACAGTTTGTATTTTATCAATATATTAAGTAAATTTATTTCATTGCTTTTATAAAAAATCCAGTAGACTTGCCCAGATTTTATTACGTCTCAGTTTGCGCATGCTTTATGATTAGTATCAAATTCGTGCAGTTCGCAGTATTAAGCTCGTAAATGCACGTTAGACGTGTTAATAACAAAAAAATGTTTTCCGAGCATCAAATTAGAAATATTATTGTTATAGCATTACTGCAGATAAGTTTCTCTAATACAGTCCAATATTATAAGTTATTAGAAATAAAAAAATAATAATTGTTGAGCGCCAGCAGCTGCTTTGCTCAATCCCAATTTATGCGTTCGATAGCGCTATTAACCGCCTGACGAACCAACTGCATCTGCTGTGCCGAAACCTCCGAGTTAGACGGCTCCGTAGTACTGGGGGAACCAACTTTCAGAGACGCGATCTGCGCTGAAGCTTCCTCTGACTCCGAGGAGCAACCGGTGCCTGTACAAGTGCCGGTGCTGCAGATGTCCTCGCTGCCATCGTCTTCTTGTTGACCTTTGCCACCGCCAACCTGTCTAATATTCGACTCGACAACTTCAACCACAGCCGTAGACGCAGTGGCAAATAGCACGCTGCCAGCGAAGCTTTTGGCTTTGGTTTGGACCATGCGATTCGGTAGAGGATCGCTTGATGGCACGTCGACCTCTTCGCTTGAGCTACTTGGCTCTTTGTCGCCCTTGCTTTCTGCATTTTCTGGCGTATTCCGCGCACTGCAACTACACGAACTGTAGCTGCTATTTGCGTTGTTCTCATTGCTAGTGCTGTTAGTGCTGTTAGTGGTAGTCGTGCTGCCGATCAAGGACACTTCTACGCCTAATATGGACGATGGCGCCGGTCGAATACGCGGCGGCTGGCAGATTAGACAGCGAGCCAACCTGGCCAAATCCGCTGCATGAGTCATGGCGTTGTTACTGGTGGGTTCGAGTTTCTCTGCTACCGGTGGCGTTGGAAAGAAGCTTATAAGATGATCAGCGTTTGCCGCCTCGCCGTCCGAATCTCTGTCGTCGTCCACGGTGTCGACAGTGCCAGCGGGTGCGAAGAACTCTGGCCGGTCGCGCACTCGGATGCGCATCGCCGGACGGCGCCGGGCCCACCGGCTGGACGGATCCGTTGAGGTTAGCGCCGCAGCGCTCGGCGTCTCAGCAGCCACGCCCACTCCGAGCACCAGATTAGCGAATATATCGTTCGATGAAAATTGCCGGTCGCACACTCGGGCGGAGGATGTGACCGCCTCGGCTGGCTGGCACAAACGGTATCGGGACGGCCCGGTATAATCAGCGGCTATCAGCCTTGACGACTCGCTTGTTGACAAGATTGCTGCATCGACGCGGCATTCTTTTGATTCTTCGGACAGTGGCCAAGACATAACGGCTGGAGATCCACCGGCGCCAAGTGAAACAAAACTTCCATTTAAGTCAGCGCAGCTGCTATCGCTGTTCCAAATTTCGACGGATTGTTTGATGGTCTGTGTTAAAGTTTCCGATGAAGGTGTAGGCGTCGCTTTAGTGCTCGTGCTTGAGATTAAGCTCATAATCTGTTGACGCGGTTTTCGCCACAGTTCTAGCTTAATGGGTGTTGGCTGCGGTCTGGGCGTTAAAAAAACAGTTTCATTGTGCACTTCTGGTGTGACATTGTGCGATGCTGATACCCGCTTCGATTTCTCATTAAATTCATCAATTATGCCATCGTCAATTTTAGGCGTAGTTTGCTCATCCACTTGCTCAACTTGGGAAGATTTGGCTGGCTGATTCTCTCCCGGTGTTGGTGTTGATGTGCCATGACTTTTCTTGTGATGCTTTTTACGTTTTTCACCTTTGCTTTTGCTTTCATGAGTTGAACTGTCGGCATCACTTTCTGAAGTGGCTCCGTCCATGCGCCGACTAGCAAATTTGCGCATCATTTTGCCGATTTTATAGTGCAGCTTGTGGCGATAGCCGTGAGAAACAACCATTAAAATGGCCATTAGGTAGCAAAGCACCAATCCAATGATGACTAGAATTTCCACCGACTTTGAAAAACTGCTGGACTTTGAGCCAGAGGAACCATCCGAGCTGGGCTCAGCTTTGATAAAATGAGGCGCGTCGTTTTGCGAATGCTGCAAAGGCACTTTTTTAGGCAACTCAAGCCAATCGGATTCGATAGCTAGCAGGAGTCTGGAGTATCGAAGCTCGCCCAGAGCTGCCCGGTACACCGAGGCAGAGGCCGCATCCAGAGCTACCATTCGCTGCTGGCGACCGCCCTCATTGAGTTCACCGTTGTCAGCGTAGTAGAGAAGCTGGGTGCAGCGTAATCTGGTAACGGCTTCCGGGGTGAAGAGATGACTAACACTGCTCAATGTTTGTTGCAGAGGAGCACCGCCCTCAGGTTGCAGAGTAAACAGGTAAGCTGTGGACACGCCAAGTTTGGACAGCGTTGATTTAAGACCGGTCTCAAGAGGGCATCGGAAGCTGCGACAAGCCCGAGCGCTGTTTTTCGAACAGTTTGCTTCACAAACTGCACTTGTCGGTGCTGGCAAGACTTCTACGGAGGAGAAAGTTACGAGGCCTCGACCTCGAGCATCCACTGATTGGCAGCGCACAAGAGCTGATCCGCCGGCACTGTTATTGTCAAGACGAAACTGGTCGAAGCGTAGGCCAAGCTCCACACCACCGCCAGGTAGGGAGTGTGAATAAGCCTCCGTGGAAGTTTCTACGCCACCGAGTGAGCCGTGCAGCCTCAGCTGGGTGACAGATGCCGCCGTTGAAGCTTCTGATGTAAAGTCTAGCCCGCAAATTGTACAGTTTAGTGTTAGCGACTGGTGATCTGACCATAGGCGCTTGCTGTTTTGTGGCGGCACAAATACCACACTGCGAGAGGGAGGCCGATTGCCGCACAAGCTCGGTGTTGGGGCAACTTGCACGTTGAAGATTTGCGTTTGCGTGGAATTTGTAGTCCCTGCTGCCAGAGATGCCGCACTTCGACACATCCACCGACCTGCTAATGGAGGAGGGCCGGGGTTACCAGGTGGTTTCCATGGCAACAATAGTAGTCGATGAGGCTCCACTAGACTGCCTAGCGCTGGGTCTGGCGACTTTATTGGTTCCATCGAGCTGCTTGAATTCAGCCCGGACATCCAGTTGAATTTGCAATTCGGATCGTCAGCAGAGGCAGCCAGACAGAGGAACGGGCACGGTAGGGCCCGAGTCACCGGTGGATCATCAAAAAAGTCGATCTTCACTACAGCTGGATCTGCGGTCTGTCTTTCCGGAACAAAAACTGCTGACGAAGCATCAGAGGCATTTCCGTTGGCTTCTAAATGAAGTTTCCAACGTAGCAGAATTCTTTCACCGCTGGGCAACCGAGTGTCGGCACTGACGCAAAGGTCGTCTCTATTCAAGTCGTTAGCAACCGCCCAGCCAATACGGAGACGGCCGGCAAAATAGACGGCATAGAATGCTGAAGGATCGGTTGAGTTCGACTGCAGCTTCGGTGGTGCCGCGCTTGAACTGCTGCAGTTCCGCAGCGAATAGACGGCCGTCTCAAGAACGACAGCAGCGGATGAACGCGTCAATTCGCAGTCCAAAGCCACGAATTTGGGCATAATTACCTGGCGCTCTAAGCGGCGACATGAAAGGCCAGGACCGCTCTGGCTGTCAATTAAGGCGCTTCTTGTCGGTCGTTCGTCCCACAGGCGCAGCCGGGCGGAGCTGGCAACAACTGCACCGCCGAGCCGAAGATGGCAACCGATGACCAGCTCGTTGCGATCATCTGCTGGTGAGGAGAATGCAAAGGACAGAAGGGAACCCTCAGCTTTCTTGAATTGTCCCGTTGCTGGTGCAAATCCTGGACCGAGATCGAAGCTAAAAGTTTGCTGAGCGTCGCTCGGATCTGCGCTCGGCAGGTCAACGTGTGTCGCCTTTGATTTCCAGTTGACGGTTGCTCGACACTCCAGCTGAGCTCCAGTTGCGTTGCGGTGTCGTCCGCCGCCATCCAGCAGGACAGGCCAGAGAGATGGCGGAACCGTTCGCTATGACTAGAAACGAGTCGGCGGGCTGGTGGGCGCTCCACACGATTGCGCTATTAGCGGCAGCTGCGGCCGCCAACTCGTTTGAGTTCGGTGGCCGAAATAGAGGGAGCGAAATTCGGCGCGGCTGCTGTAGCAACTCCACGGAAATCGCGATGGGCAGAACAATCAGACTGAGTAGGCAGCTGAGCAGGACTTTGGCGATGGTGGGCATAGTTTTAAATTTCTGCTTTCTCGGAATAAGCCGCATCAGACCTAGCCAGTCCAGATTGCGTAACGAGAACGATGCCTTCACGTTGAAGCTCAGGTAGCATGTTTGCGCCAGTGCAGACTGGCTCAACTGACTGATAGCCTGACTACTTCCGTTTGCCAGGAATATACAAATACCCAAAATTAGTCAGAGCTTGAACAAACAAACAGAGCGAATATTTTCTATTCACTTTATTTTACACGCTAGCCACGCGAAATTAGACCATAGAGTAACCCAGTGAGAATGACCTTGCAACCTAATATTGCACTAGGACCTAAATTTAGACGTGCAATTCATTTGAATAAACTTAATTAAATGAATCCTGAATGCAAGTAAAAACCAAGGACACCTCAAGTAGAAGGACGGGACACTTCGTTTCTTGGAAAATTTTTGGAGTCCGATTTTCGCGAAAAATAGACTACGGAGATAGGAATTTTGCAGTTTTTTGACATAAAATTAAAGATTGCGCTCGATTGCAAGCAGATGCAAATCTCATCTTTTGATATGTGGTTCCCACCTTGTAACTAAATCGAACTATGAGCAGCTTTATTTGTGAAATATTGATCCTTAAATTATTTACCTTCTAAAACATTTGTCAAAATTATATTTTCAATAAAATGGTATTTTAGCAGCTGCGCAGGTTCTGATCCTCCTCTAACCAAGTCTGTTTTATTCAAAGAACATTTCTATCAATAAGTATTTTGGATAATTTTGCTGGTCCAGTCACTTGTCAATGTCAGATTCTCTCTAGATTGGCTATTTGTCATTTAGTGCTTTTAATTTAAGAAAGTGAATCAATATCAATAGAATAATAGGAAGATCAATTTTTCGCAAATTAAGACGTACACAGTTCGATAGAGTAAGGAGGCAGAAACCACATATCAAAAGATGAGATTTGTATCTGCTTCCAATCGAGTGCAATTTTTAATTTTGTCGAAAAACTGCAAATTTCCAATCTCCATAGTGTACTTTTTCGCGAAAATTGGACTCCAAAAATTTCTAAGAAACGAAGTGTCCTGTCCTTCTATTCAAGGTGTCCTTGGTAAAAGCAGAAAACTTTACAATTCATGTAAGATGGCGTAGAAGTACACTTACAAACACTCAATTTTACTAAATGCAGAGGTATTCACTACACCCAAATGGAAACCCTTAATCATTGGTGACGAAATTAGACTTATGCCAAATCATCGATCCTTGATAACTAATCAGATTTACTAATTGTAAAGAGTATAGCTCTAATTCCAATCAATAAAATGCGTTAGAAATTAAACTGTTTGTAAGACAGAGGTTGAAGGTAAGAAAAAAGCACAATTTTTAAAGTAGAGAAAGATTGGAAAAAAATCTTGCACCTCATCGCGTTTCTTCTTTAGCACGAGTTTAAAATCGCGAATCTTTTCGTCCTGCTCGCGAAATTTCTCCTTCAGCTTGGCGTGGTCCTGGTACAAGCTGAGGTACTTGTCTTCGAGATCCTCGCGCAACCATTTGCCAATCATGGCCTTGTCCAACTGGCTGATGGACAGAGGCGGCTGCTGCAGCGGAGGAGCGCCATTGGCCAGTTTTGCCGACTCAGGCCTACTGCGCTTCATGGGTAGGTGGCCAGAGTCCATGGCTTCTGAAATATGGGTTTCACCATTGAATAGTTTTTTATTTATGAGTAGCAAGTCTGCAAATCACCTTAGTATTAAAATCGATTAAAAAGTCACTGAGTTAAGCAACTTAAGATAAGAAAACGATAAAAAAGCTTTGTAAAAGATATTAACATAGTTTAAAGTTTATTCGAAGATGTAACAAGATGATCTTAAGTAAATAAATCTTAAGGAAAAATATTGGATGTCATTCGCAATGCTCAGTAGTCATATGATAAATTCACTTAATTTTTTTTCTAAAATGTCCAAAGATTTAAGTTACAAAAGAAATAAAATCAAGAATATAAATATTTTTGAATCATCAAATCTAGATATTCTTAACAGTACGAGCATAATACTGATTTCAAGAAGTTACTAAAACCCTACAACACAACCGCAGACTAATATTTATTGAAAATGAAATTATTCTTTTTATTGTTATTAAATAAATTTTCCCAACAAATAAGATTATGTTTTAAGTTTTTAATAATATGCAAATTGAAGTAGACAAGCATGTGTGTGTTTTATTGAAATAATTAAATTTTCTCTTCCTAAAAAATTTAAGTACCTTTTTTTAAATTTGGTCAGCCACAGTGGTGGTTCAATGTATTAAAAATTAAATAATATGAAAAAAATTTTGGGCTATTTTAGGAAAAATTTTTTACAAAGCTTTGCCCCTCATGGCGAAAACTGGGGGCTACAGTCTTGTAAGCTGCTTTCTCTGGATTTGTCACGACAAGTCGACAATGGAGTTTATAATTTTAAGTTAAATTAGTTAGCCAACAAAGTGAATTTATTTGTTAAGCAGACTGATATTAATAAAAGCCCATTGATAGATATTATTATTTTAATGTAATTATCAAACAGATTAGCACATTAGCTTCTTTTAGATACTGAGGCTGATATGCAGGTAAATACTTTATGCATAGCAAAAAACGGACCCTGCATTGGAGCATTATGAATATCCCACCCCGCTTAATGGCCGATTGGTGAAACTTTGACCAACAAAAGTTTGATAAATTAAATGGTTTTCGGTTTAAATTTTTGAAATGCATTTTTACGAGCCACGCTCAGACAATGTCATAATTTCAGTTTTGACTTTTTACAGTTGTAAACGATGATGGCGAATATGGCGGAAATATTTTGTTAAATGAGCGAAAATTGCTAAGCTGAATATATCAGCGACAATAAAAGAGACACCATTAACTTAAAGAGAATTTAAGCTTTTTGTACATTTAAAATATTTTTAAAAGATTAATCTACTATTAGTTGTTGCGAAATATTTAAATAAAGTAATACGTAAGGACAATTTGTTAAGAATTTTCTCTTCATCAACACCGGAAAGCCAAAAATATATCAATTAAATTTATTACAGATAAAAAGAGAAAATTTACGCTTTACTTTCAGTTGGTGAAAAAAATTTCAGAAACAAATTTTTTTTGACCAAAAACTCTAATATTTCATGATTTTATGAACTAATATCAAGGAACACTTGAACTTTCGTGGCTTTTTTCTATCTTTCCTATTTACTTTTTGTAAAAATCCAGCCTACAAAAATTAGCAGGAAATAGAAGTCTCCCGAACTATCATCTCGAATTTACAGAAAAACAGTTGTAAGGCCCGCCGGTCCGTGGCCGGCGGGAAATAAAGGTAAGGATAGCGAAGGCGGTGGTTCTTTGGTTGTTTCTTTGGTTGTAAATGAGGAGCAATGAACAATTAAGTTCGTACGGTTATTTGATGAGGTTCGCATGCTGTGTATTTATATACTTCGTAAGGGATGACCGGAAAGTTCTAGAAGTTTCTTTAATTATAACAAATTAAATATTGATAAATTATACGACTATAATTTATGAGATCAAAAGGGTAACTGCTCAGGCTAAAATTAATTATTGACTACTAATAAATGCGCAAACGATATGTACCTATTGTAATGGAAGTTTCTGGAAATTTCGATTTGATTTAAGCGATCTGGGGAATTTTCTAGAATGATGATTAATGTTTATGCTAAAAGTACGCTACACAGTTAATGCTAAATTGTGATTTTCATAAAATATATTATGTCTGCAAATACGATCGAATATATGAAAATGTATTTTATAAAATCTGATATTATCTTGTTTTTTATGAACTTAGGTAACAAATATTTATGTGCTTATTGTGCAGCGTAGAAATTATTTTGCCCGCTTATTGTAGACCAGTAGGACGACGGAACCATCTTCATTCGTGTGAATGATACACGCGGGTTAGCATTACTTTTCAATATAAAATCCAGCGCAGAGGCACACATCTGAGCGCTAAATCAAGCCGTTACCAATCACAGCTTTATTAAAACTTTTTTTACTTTTCGCGTTACCGGTAATCATTTGTTGTAAAGACATTATTTTTCAAATGAATGAATGTGAATAACAGATGAATATAAATGTACATGTACGCATACAAATTTATACTTTTAAAGTGGAATTACACGTAATATACAGTTGGTGAAAAGTGCATCAAACTATTTTTCTAGTATTTTAGCTACGCTGCCCAGTGACAGTTTGATAAGTAAAATTTTGTACTTTTATTAGACTTTCGACGCAACATTTTCCTCAACACGCAAAATAATGTATGACGGCTAGTTTATCGATATAGCTGCATGTACCTTTTGACTATATGTAATTGTACATTGCTTTTGTACAGCAAATGGTTTTACAGATTACATAGTTTTAAGGTGTGAAAATTTTACCCACTAAAACCCCTATGTGAGCAGCATATAGGCAGAATTAGGGCTCAAAACACGCGACTTTTCGCGCATTGATCGGACGCCTTAACAACACAAGGCTACAGCTCGTGCTACTACTTAGAGTAGTTGTCTTTCTCTAATAGTACTGAGATCGAACTTGACTAGGAAAAAATTGATCAAGATGGCTAAATAAAAAAAATACTAGCGAAAAAGAGCAATTGCGGAGGAAGTAAATTATATATTTTGAAAAAAAATTGCAAAATCTTGCTGCAATCAAATTATTGTCTTTTTCTGATTCCGCAAATGGTTTAGTAAGAAAACTTTCGTTTCGATTGAAAATAATTCAGCACAGTTAAATTAGCAACCATCAGTAGCGCCAGGAAACACCTCTGGTCAGTAGTACGTCTCCCTTTCCACAACATTTCCCGGAGCTAGGTTGCGTAATAAAAATTTTCGCACCTCGTCAAAGATGAAAATGAGACAACTGTGACCCATTGGTAGCAGGCACCAAGTGAACTTTAGCGGCATCATTTTTAGCACCATGAAGGAGTAGGGAACGTAGCTTAGCAGCATAGCCAAGATGGTCTCAAAGAAAAGACTGCCGGTCATGGGGTGGTTTCGCATGCCTGAAAAATTGTTCAACAGTTCAAAGTATTAATGCGATGTGCGTGTCTAATTATTAGATCCAAAAATCAATTTTTTTCATGATTAGACAGTATGGTGACTATATAAAATGAATTCATGCAATATTCTTTCACTGGTTTTTCATAATGACCCATTACGAGTATATCTATCTACCATCAGAGGAGTTTTAGCCTAGAAAGGAGTCTAGTGGCTAGGGCACCTGCCTTATAACTGGAAGGTCGTGGGTTCGAGTCCGATCCTAGGAGACAATTTGTGCCCATTGAGCAAGGCACTTAGAATCCCGCATTGCTTCACTCCACCCAGCTGAGATTGGGTACCAGTTTGAGCTGGGTAAATTTAGAGTGGGTGTTGCGGCCCCTCCAGCCCGTCAGGACTGAGCAGCTGTAGACAGCCCTCGGATGCGCCGCGCAACTAGCTGCGGCTGTGCCGCGGGCTGTACATCTGATCGAAAGGTCGGGTGTCTAAATTTATTATTATTATAATTATTATTTATTTCACTGAAACATTTTCTATTTGACTTTTAAGCCATAAACTTTTTTCAACTTCAAGCAGCAATTCAAACGGCAAGTTAACTATAATAAAACGTGGCGCCCGAAAAACCGTCAATCTCAATCCATCCTTCACGCTAGGCTAATATTGGGGGAGTTGTTCATTAATATCTAACCATCAGCTTTCCGCTATGTGCATTAGGGCAAGGTTACATTCGTCTATAAGACATTAAGTTCAACCAAGCGGATCAGAATTAATGCTTTTTTATATCTATAATAGAAGAAAAACGGGCTTCGTAAGGCGCTATTTGATGTGTTCCCCCCCCCCCATGGTCCGCTTGGCTGCACAGCAGCGGCAAGCTGGTAATATGAGATTTCGATTAGTTTATAGCCACTATGTAAACATTATTTATATATATGCGCTAGTTCTTCCGCTGCCGCAGCTATATGCTGTTTTGAAGCCTAAAAATAACTACAGTAAAATACCGAGGCTGCAGTATACCGAGATATTACAAGAGTTTAGGCAAAAATACTTTTGACCAGATGAACATCGCCAACGGCACTGCCGCTGCTTTAGTTGCGCGGCGCATCCTAGGGCTATGTAGCCGCAGCACCTACTGTGAATTTACCCAGCTCAAACTGGTACCCGATGTCGGGGCGAGTGGCTCGACGGTCTAGCGCGTCTGCCTTGTGTGCCACAGGTCCAGGTTCGACCCCGCGTTGTAGGTTGGCTATTTTCCCTAGCGCCGTTTCGTGTGCACATTAATTTGGGGCCTTGTGCACGAATTGGTTGGGCTATGGGCCAGTTGTGCAATTTACGCACATGAGGGCAGCCCCCAAGGCATAGAGAGTGTACATTCCAGGAACCGCCGCTTGTACGCCCTATGTGAGTGCGTGACTGGGTGCCGGCCTGTGTGTTTGTGTCTATGCCTGCATACCGTATTTAGTGTGACTGAACGCGCTTCAGGAGTCAGCGCAATGGACAGTCATGCCCAGTCGCTGGTTGTGGGACGATGTCGCTTCAAGCGTCAAAGTGCCTGCAGCCCTCCTGCAGATTTAGCATTTCTTTAGGTACCCAATCTCAACTAAGTGGACTGAAGCACTGTAGGATTCAGTACCTAGCTAAAGGGCCCAAATTATCTCATGGAGCCGGGGCTCGAACCCACAACCTGCGTAAGCTCAAACAGAAAAATCTAGCTCACCCTGCTGGAAGACGGACAGGCGCCTAGTCTTGCAGATGACCAGATCCGCCCACTGAACAATCACGATGGCCACGAAGAATCCAGTCTGGCAGGACATCTCCAACTTTTTGCGCTCGTCGTACGTCCACTCCTGGCCAAACGAATCTAGCAAACTATCCTCTTTGCGCGAGTCCCACTGACTGCGCAGGAAAAGCAGCCGGCGAGACAGGAAGCCGTTCTGCGCCATGATGCAAAAGTACACCAGCCAGCCGGCGGCCGCTTGCAGCACGCCGATCTGTCCGTAGGCCATGCCAATCAGCCGAGCGTTGACCAGACGGTCGCGAGTTGGATTTCGCGGAGCTCGACGCATGATGTCACTCTCGGCCGTCTCGTAGGCGAAGCTGATCGCCGGGAACATGTCGGTGCCGAGGTCGATACACAGAATGTGAACGGTGCCCAAGGCCAGGGGTAGGCCCAGAACTATGAAGAATATGAATGGCATCATTTCTGGGACTTTAGAGGTTAGAGTGTAGGCGATCGACTTTTTTAAGTTGTCGAATATTAGACGGCCTGAAATGAATAGATTCGAGCAGTATTGTTAATACAACGGGTTGTACAGTATGTCAAGGACACCGCTTGTTCTGAATTGATGATTGCCAATAAGTTTGTTTGTCATCAGGTTTTAGTGGAATTCAGACAAAAGTCTTTTATGATATTTCTTGAACTACTTGGTGAACACGCTGCTTTGTGAACATTTCTAGATGTCATGAGACGAATTTCAGTGCAAGCGAAAAGAATGCATTCATCATGCAAACAGCTTAAGCAGCTTTAAGTCGAGCTTCAGCCTTCGTACTAAGACAAATTGTCTTCAACAAGGGTGCATTCTACTTTTTCCGATTTCAAAGTAAGTCGCGGCGAGCTTATCATGGATGCCCGAAAATCTAATTGCGCCAGGGCTTTCACGGTCAGTCAGGCGGGGGTCCACTGCTGGATTTAATGCGGGAAAAATCTCTGAGTCTGACTGACTACTCCCGCCCCCCAATCCTGGTCGAATGCCGCGGCATGCGAATAGGAAAATCTCCGCCGGTAAATTGACTCGCCAGCGCGAAATTTGAGCCCATTCTGCCTTCAATATGATTAACTCTAGAGAGAGGGCGAAGGCCAGTCAAATATATAGTGAAGCTCTTTTTAAGAGTTCATATCGGACGCTCAATAGACCCTTAATTTTCCGCCGCTGTAAACTCGTTTCTCCAAGCTTTTCGGTTGACGTTTCTTAGAAACGATATAGAGTCGAAAAGAGACTGTCGAATTATTCTATAGCCATTAAAACAAAGTTCTACAAACAGTACATTTCTCTGTACTGTGGAGTCGCCTGTCTTATGACCGGAAGGTCGTGGGTTCGAGTCCCGGCCCCTAGGAGACAATTTGTGCCTCTAAAGAGGTTGTAGCCTAGTGGTTAGAGCGTCGGACTCACGACTTGAAGGTCGGGGGTTCGATTCCCGACTCCACTGGTACAATTTGTGTCCTTTAGCAAGAACTTAACTCTGCATTGCTTCAGTTCACCCAGCTGTTAAATGGGTACCAGCATCAGCTGGGGTAATTGAAGGTGGGTGTGGCGTCCCTCCAGTCCATGGACTGAACAGCTGTACGCAGTCTTCAGAAGCGCCGCGCAATAGCTGCGGCTGTGCTGTTGGCTGCACATCTGGCCCGATTGGGACAGGTGTAATCAATTATTATTATTATATTATTAATTATTACATTTCTCTAAATAGCTACAATAGCCGATAAGTGGAACATATGAAAAAATACAACAATTTTGGTCACAAAAGTTGCGGTTGGGACATTGGAAGAGTGAAAAAAAACGTTTCTCACCTTCTTCGACGCCAACAACAATAGAAGCAAAGTTGTCATCCAGCAGGATCATGTCAGCAGCCTGCTTGCTCACGTCGCTCCCCGTGATGCCCATGGCGACGCCGATGTCCGCTTTCTTCAACGCTGGAGAGTCGTTGACTCCGTCGCCCGTGACGGCAACAATGTTTCCGAGCTTTTGAAAAGCTTCAACAATGATTAACTTCTGCTGCGGGCTGGTTCGAGCGAATACGATCTCTCGATGGCGGCGAATGATTTCCACCAGCTGGTCGCTGGTCATGTCCTTCAGCTGGGCGCCGTTGACAACGCGAGCCTCGGCTTCGGCGGGATTGATTGATTCTACTGGCACCCCGCGCTCCTTGGCCAGAGATTCGGGCGTACGGCTGCCTGGTGAAATGATGCCAACATTCCGGGCGATGGCCGCCGCAGTGATCGGATGATCCCCGGTTACCATGACAACCTGTTCAATTGACAACATAAATAATCCTCTAACTGTACTTAAAACACTTGGCTAAATTATGAGGGCATTGCAGCCCTTTGAGCTCTGAAGTACGTCGTTGGATAGACATCCGTCCAAACGGCCAGTTCCATAAAAAATTCGAGGTTGAATACTTTCTTGCCATAACCTAAACTACAAAAATGAGGGCACACAAGCAGCTGCAGTAGCTTACATAAGGAAGCAATTATTTCCCTATCAATTTTCAAGGGATTAAGGAGGCCTTACCCTAATCCCGGCGGTGCGACACTTCTCCACGGCGTAGGGCACGGCCGCCCTAGCTGGATCAATCATGCTCATCAGGCCGACAAACCTGTAGCCAGTCAGCGGAAAGTTCTCCGGGTCCGAGCTGTACTTGAAGCTGTCGTGAAAATCTTTAGCTGATAGACGGCGATCGCAGAAGCCGAGTACTCGTTCGCCCAGACTGCCCAGCTGTTCATATGCAGTTTGAAACTTCTTTTTCCAACCGGCGTCCAATGCAACTTCGGCACCATCGACTAGAATGCTGGTGCATCGGTCCAGAATGCGTTCCGGAGCGCCTTTCATCACGCATAGGTGACGAGCATCACCGTCCAGCTGAACAGTTCGGTGAACCGACACCTGAGGTGAGTTTTTTTAGAGCGAGACAACATCGTAGCGAATATATGGTAAACTGACGATTGTGTAGCATGAAGAGCATCGAATGGTAATGAATATCGGTTAAAATAATAATGATGACTTAAAACCACAAAGGCTTGACTAAGTTTAGTTTTTAATCGCTTTTGATGCATAACTATATGAGTTTTCTCACCTGAAACTTGTTCTGCGAGTTAAACGGTATCTCAACCAATTTGGGGCATAGTTTTCTGGCAGCTTCCACCGAAGACAAATTCGACGGCAAATTAAGCTCCGAGCACTTCAACAGGGCTGTCTCGGAGGCGTCTCCGTTGACCAGGCGTCGGAGTACTGGATGAGACTCCTGATTGGCTTCGAACTTGGCGCGGCTGCAGAGCATGGCTACGCGGACTAAGGGCCGGGTTTAGTGAGCAGAGATTTAGTTAAAGCTACTGAGAGATCTATCGAGAATGCCATCGATTTTCCAAAGTACGTTTTACATTACCAACTGTAAGTCAATAGAAGGTTTCTTTGTAAACTAAGCAGCGCGTACTTTTAATTAGCCTTACGTGCGCATTTAATATCCTTCATCGAAAAATCCGATAAGGAGCTCACCAAGAGATATGGAACTCACATAATGCAGAGCACGTGACATCGTTCACGTCAAATTGCTGGGTTCCGCTCTGATTCTCAGTTGTGTCGACTTCAAACACTTTGCCGGAGTACCACAGGTGGGCAACAGTCATGCGATTTTGGGTCAGCGTTCCTGTTAGGTAGGGGTTGCGTGATCGGAAATGCACATCTGATTGAGATGGGGTTTTAAAATAGATCAGAAAGTGTTTGATATATTCTATCATCACTAGCTAGTCATTCAATTATTGGTCACGCAAAGGTGCAGTAGGGATTGGCGACCGGACAGTAGCTTAGCTAATTTTACTGAAGCGCCACATGTATACTTTAGGTGCTGTCCCTAATTATTTCAAAAAATAATACACAAACCAATAGAAACCTTACCGGTTTTGTCTGAACAAATGACGGTAGTAGATCCCAGTGTCTCAACCGCCTCCAGATTCTTCACTAAACAGTTTTTCACAGCCATCTGTTTGGCAGTGAGCGTCAAGCACAGAGTAACTGTGACTAGCAGACCTTCGGGCACATTGGCTACAATAATACCGATTAGAAACAGAACGGACTCGATCCAGGAGTACCCGGTGGCAAATGACACACCGAAGAACACCAGGCCAGTGACAACAGACACTGCGGTGATGATACGCACAAAGTAGTCAATCTCCCTGGCGATTGGGGTTTGGCCGGTGTCGAGGCCGCTCGTCAGGTTGGCGATTCGTCCCATCACGGTATTGTCGCCTGTGAACGTCACGACTCCAATGGCTTCACCTTCGAGCACATTGGTTGAGAAGAAGGCAAGGTTTTTCGTTTCCAACGGATTTTCGTTAGTGAATTCGGTCGACCTGGGCTGCGGCTCGCTCTCGCCAGTGAGACAGGAATTGTCTACTTTGCAGCTCTTGCAGCTGAGTATTCGGATGTCGGCTGGCATCCGATCGCCGGCTTGAACTCGAATAACGTCGCCAACGACGAGGTCGGAGGCGGCGATATCTTGTTCAATGCCGCTACGAGTCACTCGAGCATACTGCGGCACCATCTTCTTGAAGCTGTCCATAATGGCCTCGGATTTCGACTCCTGATAAAACGAGAAGCAGCCGGTGAGTAAGTTGACAACTGCAAGCACAATGCCCAGGATGAGCTGCTCAATCTGCGCGTATTGCCCGTTCTGCGCCCTGTCGATGCCGTAGGCCACGATGCACAGAACGGACGCCACCCACAGTAGAATGGCGAACATGTTGGACATGCAGCGCAGAAGACGCAGCCATTGAGGCGTTGTCGGCGGCGGAGTCAGCTCGTTACGGCCGTAGAGCTCTAGGCGACGTTCGGCTTCTGATTGTTCGAGACCGGTCTCCGCGTTGGTGCCGAGACGCTGTTAGAGAGTGAATTGACAAGATTTTAACGCAGGGGTAGTAATTTTTTACATTGGTACTCGCCAATACATTTCAGATCGACCCTTCTTTTACAGTAGGAAAATCTCAGTTTGAATAAAAGTACCCGCTGTGCTTTGAAATTAATAACTATTTACTAATGTCACCAGAATTTCAGAAAATAGGATTTTGCTTTTAGCCAGAAGTCTCCCTTTTGGGGACCTGTGCAATTACCCCAGGCTCTCAATTATCGAAAGAAAATTATTATCTGAGGTTTTTACTTCATGATAACAGAGTATGATTACTTTCTGCACTAAATGTCCTCACAAGAATGGTTATCACTTTACAGTGGTCAGCTTATTGTATGGTGCTTGTTGTATAGGCAGATTTTAATAGATGGCTACTATTTACAAAATCAGATTTCGAGTCGAGCTCCTCAGACAGACAAAAAAATTGATAATTGCACTCTGACTGCGAGAGAAATGCACTATTTTCGATAGGAAAAATACCGTTCTTCTCTATTTTAACCAACTTCCGAATAGAAAGATATAGAAAAGTGAATTATACACAGAAAGAAAGAAACATTTTCATTTTTAGTATGTAAGATCTGCTTTCAAAAAATAATCTAAACACCCAAACAGTATGAAATGCTACACAACATTCTGATCAGTACACAACTCTAATAAATTGAACGGTAGCTAATGCCGGATTAGCAACTCCGGATGAAAAGGCTGCTGCTTTTCATTTCGCTATGATTATGAAAACCGATCGCAAATTACAACCTATCATAAAAGTTAGTCTGAATCTATTCATTCTATACCTTCTACGTTGAGGACGACTGTGAAATATGGGGTAATTAAGGCTACATTACAGGAACGAAGGTATAGTAAGAGAAGCTTGTTATTCTCTCCTGTAACAACAACAAATAAATGTTTAGCTTTAAATCTTTTGCGACGCAAAGATTCTTCATGGCTTCCTTTACTTCAGTCAGCCGAAATTTTCAAGCAATTCAGGCAAAGAATATGCACTAGCGTAAGCCTGGAGATGCGTATGGAAGGGAAAAGTATACCTGTAAAGAGAACATTTTCTAATCAACTTGACAGCTGTGTCGACGCAGAAGTAAATGGATCATTAAGATGCAACCCGTACCAGATGATTTTTGCACTTTTGAACTTTTTTTAAACCCGATGCCCTCATTAGTCATGTGTGTTGCCTTGCAAGTAAAGCGAATACAAACAGTGCGACTTCAAAAGCGGGTCAAGATTCGTTAGGAAACCAACATTAACGTTGGAAAGCAATAATGATAATGTTTTTAAAATGAATTAGTTTCCCACAGGGTCTACATAGTAAGAGTTAGTATCATTTTTCCTAGAAAAAATATCAGAGGTTAAGAAATCCAGAAGAAAACCAACTGGGAAACTTACCTGCATCAATTCTGCCACCGGAACCTTGTGATCATCGATTTCAATTTCCTTCTTCAAGTCGTTGAGATTTTTATCCTTGCGCATGACATCCGTGTTGTTCAGATTGTAGAGTACATCAGCGCTGGTGTCTCGAGGCGGTCTGGGCGAAGGCCACAAAACTCGCTGCCACCAGCTACCGATCCTGCGAAAATTTATCGACGATAGAGACGGCCAATGCCCGACTCCCGCGGATGATGATGGCGAACGCTGCCTCTGCTGTTGCCGCTGTGGTGGCAGCTTACGCTGTCGAGCATATCGGTACTCGCGCAGAACGACGCTGCCCGCAGCCAGAGGAGCTCGGCAGCTCTGGTCTGGCATGGCTGACGGCAAAGCTTGGCAAGACTGACCGGATCGAGGCTAATAACTCGGTTAATCAGAGAGCAGTGTTTCGTTTTGAAGTTCGTTCTGACGAGGTTTAATATCCATTCGGTAAACTGGCACCTGATACGAGGTAAAGTACTTTTGGTGAAGTGTGAAGAATTAAACACATAAGTTTCTACCAGTAGCCATAATAAAACAGCGAAAAAAGTTTTCCCATAGACAAATATTAAAACCCTTGCAGACATTGACGACAAAAAGAAGATAATTTTTATCGGAATTCGGGGACAATTAGAACTTTTAAGGCCAAATAGGCTTTAAGCTTTTAGCTTGAAAGTAACGAGTAAGTTCACGGTCGAGTAGATCCAAACATCTAGCGGACAACTCGAAAAACGTATAACTATGCTTTAGTACCATCTTAGGGGACAAATTATTGTCTGAAGAAATTATTTAGAAATTGTAAGACTGGCTTTAGAATTCCCGCAGGTTCAAGATTGTTGGGGGCCGCTCTTTCTCAATTCAAGGCAGTAATTTTCTACAAATTCTGCTCAGGAGCTCGTTAGACCCATCGAAAAATCGAAAAGATCAATTGATGAAAATGAATTTATTTTATCCTACTACTATGGAATGGCAAAAAAATCTTGCTTTTCATAGAAAACCTGTAGCATACTAAGAGAAAATCATTAAACTTGTAAAGCACAATAATGTTACATAAGGAAGTGCTATAGTGTTAATTTAACTGTAAGATTTGAGCTTTCTGGGGGCTTTGGCTAATGAAGATACCAGCGCATGCAGTCAAATAAAGATTTTATTTTCTTCACTGCTTCAACAAAACCCTGGTGTAAAGCAGAAATTTGTCGTGTGTAGGGGCGCGGCCCCCAATTTTGGGTTTCCTAAAGCGCGCCCATGAGAATTAGGTTCGCGTCTTTGTTTATAAGGTTCGCGTCTTTGTTTATTAGGTTCGCGTCTTTCTTTATAAGGTTCGCGTCTTTGTTTATAAGGTTCGCGTCTTTGTTTATAAGGTTCGCGTCTTTGTTTATAAGGTTCGCGCAATTGTTTATAAGGTTCGCGTCTTTGTTTATAAGGTTCGCGCAATTGTTTATAAGGTTCACGTCTTTGTTTGTAAGTTTCACGTCTTTGTTTACAAGATTCGCGTCTTTGTTTTTAAGGTTCGCGTCTTTGTTTGTAAGGTTCGCCTCTTTGTTTTTAAGTTTCGCGTCTTTGTTTATGTTGTGGGCGGCTAATTTGATTGAAATTTAGGCTTTTAAGATGAGCTATTTTTCCTGTATGTGGCACGGGTTCTTGATTGATGTTAATAGCTTATTGAGTTATAAATAACTGATTAGATACGATTTATAATGTTTCGATGTCTTGTATTTGTTAGTTTTTTATGGATGACTGTACTCGGGCGGTTGCATATTAGAATCGCATACGTCAAAAACTTGACCCCACAATTCAAATATGACTCTGGTTTTAAAAAAATGAAGCCACACCATAAGAGCTATCCATCATTATGCTGGTTTTGATTGATACGCTAAGCTCGGAGCAAATGATAATGGTATTCGCGTAAATTTCTGCTCAAGGGTAGAAACTGCAGCCTAGAAAAAGGGGCCTTATGGAGGCGGAAAAAATAAAATAGCAAAAAGGCTTAAAGAGCAGCGGAGGTTTAAATGCGCAACAAAAAATTATTCGAAAGCGACCAGTCGGAGCAACAGAACGATTTGTAGCTCACGGAGTTACATGGTCTGGGAGGCTGGGCCACTATTTCATCCGCCGCTCCCTAATATGCTGTCCCTTCTAGACCTGACTTGCCTCATCTCCCACGAGGATTATGGGGCGGCTGCGTAGCCTCAGCTGAAAATTCCATACCCAACCTCAGTATGGATTCGATCAGCCTCACGGAATAGGGGCAGGACTAGGAAGTGCAAGTCTGCAATTTTCCTCTTCTAGAAGACTCGGCGGAACTTTGCCTGGTCCCTAAATAGTCCCCAAGTCCCTAAAAGAGATCTCGTCAGTTCGCTTTCAAGCTTTCCATCTTTTCTCAATATTTTCAGCAGGCGTGCTTTAGAAGTTTTCCTTATTGTGGATGAGACTTAAACAGTCGAAGCCACTGTCCAATTGGTCTATATAAACCAAAAAGCATAAGAACTGTATTTTACCTTTTTGTAAACTAAGTTTTGCTCGGCTTTAATTCCTACTTTACTGGACCCTAGGTACTATTTTAAAATTATCTCTGTAGCTATGTGTTCGCAAAACATTTACGTCCAACTGCAATGCTTGATTAGAGTCCTAACCATAACAAACAGTCAGAAGATACGAGCTACAGCCAGGATGGTGCTTAGTGGACCAGACCCCGCCTAGCCAATCCTAGGGCAGGGAAATCTCTCCATAACCGTGTATGATTTTTAAACAAATCAATGAGAAAGGTCTGCAGACTACATAATTGAGAAGAGGGAATGCTAAATTCTCCCACAATTTGTCATTACAAGAGAAAGTAGCTAACTATGACTTGATAGTTTGCATGGTTTTCTGATCATAAACATGTTAACCAGCGGAAAACAAGTCCAAATGTGAAACTCCCCGCTGCGAAACAAGAATTTCACGACCGATGCGAATAGGTAAGTAAACAGCTAGTTTGTCCACTCGTCCATTCGAATCTCATGCATGGTTGCAAGCCAACTGAGGAGCCTTGGAAAATGCCAATTATTAGTTTACAAGCAAGTACACAAAATTACGCTCGTATTTTGGCGGTCAAACATACTCAGTTGCAACAGGGACAAGTTTATGGCTAGTTTCTCTTACGTAACTTGCTGTGTAGAGATTGTTTACATGTAATAGTTGTAAGCTTTCAAGAAAACCGTTAGACACTAGCTCCTTCAAATTTTCACGTCGAAAACAAAATATTATTCTTCTACAATCAACTAAATACCGACTTACTGCATTCAGAGTGGCCGCTCTCTCTCTCTCGGTGATAAAAGTACAGTAATTATACTGTGGATTAAAAATTCAAGGCATGCATAGCCATCGGCCCCCAATGAGTCTTAGCCAACGACAACCCAAAAAAGGCGGCATCATTTGATCTCGTCTTATTGACCTGGCACATAAAAAGCCATAATAGCGGAGCTGGATTTTGCCAGTCTGCGGTCCGTTCAGCCCCACCGAGTATCAGATTGCAGAGAGCCTTTACTTCCCAATGGCGCCATTCATTATAGGGTGCGTGAAAATAGCGGCGCAAAAATACACACTCGGTCACATGGAAACAGAAACAATAGACAGTATCCAGCAGCACACGTTTGGAGTCTGTGAGTCCGTGTGAAACATTTATGATGCCAAGAATGCGGTGTTAGAAAGGCTTTACACTTCTAGGTGATGTTTGCGGATGTAGCTAGCCAACAATTCTCACACCGACTTGTGAACAGCAAGCACGTTATTCAACTGATTGCGGTCGCATACCCACATTGGCACCCATATAAGAGTTTATCAATGCGATAAAAGTACCTGAGGAAAAAGTCACGCAATACTTCAAGGGCGTGAAGCGATAAGGATAAATAGAACTCAGGTCTTCGTTAAAAATAACGCATCTCACGGTACCCTACATACGCATGCTTAACTAGCTCGCTCTTTGTCCATGGAAAATTCCTTCTAATCAGTAGAATAGAGGTATTCAACCTAAGGATCGACATAATGTTTCAAAGAGAGTAAGAAGAGGAATGCAGCAACAGCGTTTCCTTAAGATCGTGTTCAAGTAGTTTAGTGGACTAGCACTTAGCCCCATTGAGCATATTTTGACGCATTACGCGCAAATCTACAAAATAGAACAACATATGTACATTGTGAAAGAGATTCTACAAACACGCTTCTCTTGAAGAGTTCCCACCCTCTTTAGAAGCCTTCACAGCCCACTTCAACTAGCTTGCGCGAAGTCTCTTTACAAAATGCTTTAACGCCTCCTCCGGAATCTAACGCACCACCAGAATGTTGACTGGCTCCAAAAGCAGGAAAACCCGCAGTGTAAGTGCTCGCATCCCCCCAAAATCTGGCAGGAAGCTGGGACAGGCAGACTGCTGCATCGGGGGGGGGGGGGTTTCCAGGAAATCTCTGCTTGATTTGGTAGCAAAACGCCGATAGCTTTTCGACTCAGACAAACAATGCTCTCAAAAGCTGAGCGCTGCAATTGAGAGCTGTATTTGCGTCAAGAGGGAGGGGCGGAAATAAGACGCAGATCGACAGCTGGATAGGTTGAGAGCTACAGCGCAGAGGATCTCTCATCATATGATTCCCCTCTTGCCTAGTGATTGTGTAGCAGAATGCCAATGTATGCGCAGCTTGCAGGAAATCTTCTCAGCTATAGCCTGAAAAGCTCTTCGCCTGGTTTTCTAATTCCTTGCAATTCTCCATTTCGAGTTCGATCCATCCGTTTCCTCGAGATTATATTTTTTCGGAATTCTTCTTTCGTTTCACGACGGCACGGAAAGCCGGTGGGTTGAAAAACAGCTCACATTTCCTAACGTATGCGGCCTAGTATTAAAATTACGACCCTGTTTCTTTTTGTTTCGACTCGAGAGTTGTTTTTTTTTCCAACAAGCCGTCGCTGCCCGCAGCAACTCATTGAATAGTAATGATCAGCAAAGTCGATGCATGACTTATTTTTTGAAAATTTTTGGCCACGTTAATTTGATTATGGGAAAGTACAAGAGTACAAGCGCAACTTTAAGCTTTTATTTTTCCCTTTTTATCGAATTACTGATGCAGCGGCTGAATTTGAACTTCTTCATTAAGTCAGCTGAGTACTTGAGACAGTTCAGTACGCGTATATTAAAAGCCAATGTAAAATGGATCGATGTATTCAGGCGTATACTCGTACCGAGTATCACATCAAAATGAGGATCGCGCAGGTACGAGTCAATTTTCATTATGCATTTTACAGGAATAATAGGGAATACTAAGACCCGTAAATGTCATTGGGCACGGTCATTCGATTCTCTATCTAACTGACACAACCTTTTGTCTGCTCTACCCCTCTCACTTTAGCCATGCATGGAATGAGAAACTAACGACAGTGGGTCTGACTAGTCACGTGCTTTGTTGCCTTCTATTTTTAGACGAAAACTATTATTTTTTTTATGATTGCCCTATGTTAAACGATTGATTCTTAGCCATATAGACTGAGTTTTCTACACTATAATTTCTGTCACAATAAATATAAAGTTTTCATAGGCCATTAGCTAAAATTGACAATCCATTAAGCGTAGTTTTAAAACCCTACAAATGACAATAGCTGGTGAGATGTAGGCGGCTATTTAAGTTAGGTTGTCTAGCTCGTGGCATAGGATTTTAGAAAGCTACGCTCAGAAAAGCTTTGAGTGCACGTAGCTCGTATAGTACTTAGTTCTCTCTCTCTTTTTCTCTCCCGCTCTCACTTTCGGCAAACTCTCCACTCTCTAGGCCAGCAGCCTTTATGCCCAGTCACTGTTGAGTGAAACTTCAGGCCCACCAATAAACTCAACATGTAGGTCTCGGGTGCTGCAGCGTTGGCCTAGAGAAGTCCTCACTCTATTTTTTTAGGGTCCTTTTGCGCCGACCACTGCCTGGCCTTGCCGATAAATTTTGGCCGGCTGGGTCAGCATTTTCTGGCCTGAGCTAGCTTGCTTTGCAGAGGAAAATGTTGAATGCGTCCACTTGTGAGCTCTGGGAGGGATTGGATGGGTTTGAGTAGCCAGCTAGGAATTGCTGGGATCTAGACAGGACGAGTAGAGACTGGGTCGTGTTTTCCTCTAAGGGCAGTACAGTTATCGCGACAAATAGGTAGCAAAACACTGCGCTTTTAAGGCCTTAAAGTTGAATAGATCTTGTCCTTAGCCTGCTATCAAACTGCTTGACTTCTCGACAATTCGAAAACTTTCAGAAACCAGTACTGCTAAGTCATCTATCATCTCGAGTTTTTCTTTCAGCTGTGAAATTAGACTACTAAATCAAACGATTTTAAACACAGTTTTGTGCAATTGCGTGTTTAATCTGGAGCTCCCACTAGATCGGCTCTGTTTTGCAGACAGAATTACCGGAATGCCTTCGGGTCTACTGAGAGACTTGGGGATGAGGCGATACAGCGGTGTGATGGCCATAGCTAGCAGACACAGGCTGTTAAGGGGGGGGACGAAATGCATCTAATTAATTATTAATGAGATCGCTGCCGACATCGGTCACTCACAGTTAAATATGATGCGACCATTGGACATTCATCCCTTCCCCCAATGCGCGCCCATCCCCCAGCATTTGCTCAGCCCCCACACTCTCCAGCTCTATCTCTGTATCACAGACCTGCGGAAGCTGGCCGACACGACAATTTCTACATCTCGCATTTCGCTGTCCCTGGCTGTAGCACGCGACAAGCACTGGTGTACACTGCGAGAGACAGATATAGTACTATGTAGAACAGTGCGTGCCTAGCTTGATATAGGCACTATAAAGCATAGGTGCAATTGGGTAGCTCAATATTTGATCTTGAGCGCATGATTATTTCGCATGACTGATCATCGCTTTTCAGCTGATTGATCATCCATCCGCTTTAGCTGCCGCTGAGAAGTGGCGCTATTGTGACAATGGGATAATGAGCAAGTTTTCACACCTCTGGCCACTTAGGAAGGGAGCTAATGTTCAGCACTTAAAATTTAATTTTAATTCGGAAGAGGAATAACGAAAGTAATAATGGATGTAAAAACTAAAGCAACGCATTACTGTGCATCTGTTACATAAAAAAAGTCTAAAAAGCATTCACAAAACCATGCAGTACTTTGCGTTTAAAATGACCAGTACACTAGACTGCTGTGTACTCCAAAAGTCATAAAAATGATTCACCTGAAACTGCTGAAACAATCATTTACTCTAATAATATCTTTTAAAGTACAACTGCTGCGTCTATGCAAATCGAAAGAGTCCCTCCCACTCCATCTGCTATTAATAAAGCAAGAAGGTACGTCTCCGGCTTGCAAATCAAACAGGATTCCCAAGAGGATTTGGTCTATCCAGAAATTGTTCATCCCTGCCGAGTCAGGAGCCGAGCTGTCTTACACAATTCTGGTACTAATTTCGAGTAGGCACGTCTGGGGAAACCGGGCTGAGGCTGGGCCGCCGGGCCTGGGAAGACACGAGAAGTGAGTGAAAGTTGTTGCCTACTCGGTGGGGTTGAGCGCAGCTAAGAAAAGTATTCAAGTGAGTGAGCGAGCCGCCTCAGTCACTAGCCTTCATCTAGTCCCCCTTTCTGAGCTGCCAGTTCAATGTGGGTAGCTCTTACGAAATTTTCTTCTCTGTAGCAGCGCATCTTGCTAGCTCAATCCTCAAGTGACTGGTTAGGTGCCGCGGCTGAGTTAGTTACGCACCAGTGCGAGGAAAGAGGGCCAAGCAAAATTCCTCTGGCGAGCTGGAGCGATCGTCGGGAAGGAAGACGCTCAATTGAGAAAATCAGTTTGTACACTTTGAGTGGTCGTCCAAGCTCTAAAAAAGGTTTTTTTCTCGAGCTGTCTCTCCTGTGTCCCGCATCGGTGGAACCGCGAGGTCTCGCTAAGCTCTGCTTCTGAGTCAAAACATTATCGATCCAACGCTGCAGCTCCGAAAAAAGGGGAAGATTACTTGAGGATGTAACCACCAGATTTTTATTGGTTGAGTGTGCAGTCGGTGGTCGTGTTAAAGTACTTTTATTACTGTACTATCAGCTGAATACCGTCTGAATATAGAGGACGCGGTGAGTGTGTACTCGTGTGTCTCGGGAATGAATCTGGATCCGGACTGCAACAAGAAGGTATTGGATTTCAACGCGGGGTAAAAAATTATAACAAAATCGGAGCAGACAAACTGACAGATGAACCACTCTGAGAAAAAAAAAGTCGCCCAGAATGTAAATTTGGATGCAGCTAGTAGACATAAATAAGTCCTTAATTTTTTTATATTACATGTAATTTCTCTGGGACGTTAAAAATATTTTCATAAGCTTCAAAGAATTTTTCTACGCGTAAGGAAATTTATTTGGTAAATAATAAGAGCATTGTATCATTCTTCCATAACACTGATGTAGCTTTAATCAGTCCAAAAAAGTAATTAACAACCTTGAAGTTGATAGTTTAAGCTAAAAAAGGCTAAATAAATGAGTGGAAGCATATACTAGCAGACGGACACATCAATAAATGAGAGATAATTAGTGATAATAAGATTGCTATTTAGTGAGCGAATGTCATATATTAGGAACAGTATTGACTAAATGAGGTAGTTTTTTAAGAGAGCTATTTGATCCCCTTGACGTGACTCAGTGATAAAACTTTGCATTCACAGAAATTTGGAAGGCAAAAAAAATTTAAATGTGCCAGGCATAAGACCCAAACTGTGCTTTCTTGAATAAAGTGTTGTTATTTTCTTAGCTGAGAAGAAAGAAAAACAATTAGCATAAAACATTCAGATCTTCTTCATCTGGCTGACAGCTGCTGGTCATCAAATTCTGGCAAATTGACAGACCTGATTAGTGTGTGAGTCGTTCGCCAGGACTGTAAAATTAGTTAATTTAGGAGCCAAGTTCACATATTTCCCACTCTTCGTAATGAGAAATTCTGCAGATAGAAGCATAGTTCAGTACCAGCCACAAGAAGACCCAAATCGTTAACTGTAGACATGCACACTTGGTCTAGCGTCTTCTCTTACTGACAGTAGCACGACGCGGAGCTAAAAGCAAAATTTAGCGAAACGCATAAATTCCTGAAAATTAAACTACTTACAATTGATTTCCTCCTTGACATGTGTCGCAGAAAGTTGAAAACTCGTTTTTTTATTGTACGAGCTAAGTAGCGGAAGTGCAGCGGAATCGTCAGCCTCACTACTAGGACAGAACCTCTTTTCCGTTTGCGACGAAGATAAATTTTCATCAACTATTTCGCCGAGATAATTCAGTAAAGAAATTTGGCCATACAATGCGGAGCCAAACACACAATGCGTTCTGCACACACACGGCGAGTCAATTTCCTGTCACTCAGCACCGGCCTTGCGCGTGGTGAAGTGCTTCATCCCCGCTCTACAGCCTCTCCCCACCCCCGTGGCCACAAAGCTTTAGCGGGCAATACTTGTGCCTGCCAGTAAAGTCGGCAAGGCTGGACATTAATTGGAGGCTAGCCTGTTTGCCTAGCGAGAGGATTTGAGTTTAGGAGGAGAAAATTAAAGAGACTTAGTGGCCCTTTCTGTATGACATAATTATTTTAAATGTTAAGAAAGCTGCAGGCCGAGTGATCCATTTTTGAAGTTAATCAAGTGGTTTTGGAAAAAAAATCAATTGAAACAAAACAAAAAACTACTGTGCTAGCAAGAAGATTTGACATGAAAAAAAATCCCTCGCACCATTACAGTGAGAAGTGTACCTGTAAGAATTGTAGTTAACATATAGTAAAAACTGGTCCGAAAGTACCAACAATGACATGAAAATCAAGTTAGGACATGAAATAGTAAAGAACTTAAAAAGCTATTTTAGTAGCAGAAAAAAAATATTTTTATTATTATCGCTTTGAGCAGCCAACAAATGAGCTCCACCTCTACTTGTTTAAACAACTTCTTTGTGCCTTTGCCATTGTCAAAGAGATTTAATTATACGAGAGTAAAATTAGATGAGCAACATTTTAAATAATCAAGCCTCAAATGCATAATCCAAAACAGGGCACCGTACAAGACAACAATCACGTCTATTTATCAAGCATTGAACAGTGCACTGTTGCGAATTAATAAAAACTGAGATAAAAGAGACATAATTTAACGCTACAACACGCTATCTCTCAAATCATCCCTTGCAAAACTTTCCTCAATACTGCAGGTCTGCCTCAATTGGCTGACTAGCCGACAGCCATTCTGAGGCTCTCCATCCCTAGCCGGAGCCTCCCAGCTGCCTCTCAATACCACCAATCTCCAAAGGCATGGCCCACAGCGCTGAATTAACGACAGGCGCAGCTGGAACAAGAGCCTCGGCGAAGGAGCAGGAGGAGCAGCAACAACAGGTCTTGTCCGTGCAAATAGAAAAGCAACCGGGTCAAGCGTTGGGCTTCTACATTCGAGAAGGCGTCGACCAGTCTGGTGGCAGCGGTGGAGGAATTTTCGTCTCAAGGCTAAACGAATCGGCCGGAGGCGAAGACTGCGGCCTTCTAGTTGGCGACCGGCTGCTGAGCGTCAACGGCGTCGATTTGAGCGCCGCCACTATTGATGACGCCGTACTGCTGATGTCGATTCCGCGGACTCTAAAACTACAAGTGGCCAGACGGAGGCAGGAAAATCAGAGCCAGCAGCATCAGCTGACGCACTCGGAGTCGCCTTATCAGGTCAGACGACCCCTGTTTGTGCTGCATAACGCAGCTAATAGAAACGGCATCCTAGGTAGCAACGGAGACGCGGAGGACAATCAAGAGGACGAATCTGACGAGGAGGATCTCTTAGAGGAGGCCGGCATGCAGCGACAGTTCCGGCGGTTGAACCTGATGACTCACCAACAGCAGCAGCACCCACAGCAGCAGCAAAAACATCAGCAACATTATCAGCATCATCAGCACCAGCTGCATCAGCATCTGATGGGTTCAGCGGAGGACTCCAACGACAGTGGACTCAGCTCAGAGAATTCTGCTAATTCACGCGAACCTCTTCAGCCAGACCAGCAGCAGCCAATTCACGTAGCTGCCGGTTCAGCAGGTGGCGCTGCAGCGCAACCACCACAACGAGCGGTGCGTTTTGCTCCGGAGCAGCGGCTGGTGCAAGTGCTGCCATCCAACGAGTCTGCTTCGTCTGGATTTTTGAGGCGAGCTGCTCACGCCACGCGATCGCCGTCCATTGAACTGCGCGACACTGGCGTGCAATGTGACGATGCCTTTCAGCAACAGCAGCAGCAGCAGCAGCAGCAGCCGCCATCTCAACAGCATCAGCGGCTTCAGTTACAAATGCAGCTTTTGGAAAATCAACAACAAGAGCAGCAGCAGCAGCAGCATCAACACCTTTTTCACTACCAACAGTTGGACGCTGCCCGCCGAATGTATTGGGACGTAGGAGGCGGCGGCGGTGGTGGCAGCTTACCCCAGATGGTTCCACCGCCAATGCTGTTAGATCCGGCATCATATGGTCCAGCCGGGGCTGTGGCCATGCAGCAGCCGCAGCAGTATCGACAGTTTGGTGAGTATTTTTTTATAATATGACAGATGGACCCTTGAAATTTGACAGCGGTTAGAAGAATATGGTGCAAATACGCTGTTCAGGCATCGAGAAATTAGTTTTAATTTCAATTATTTCAAGAAATTTTCAGCCTTTTCAAACTGGCATTGTTAGCAGCTGAAACATGCGCACTATATTCAATGAGCAAAAGCAAGTCTTCAATCATAAAGATTAAAGAGAGCTCAGCAATCCCTTATCGCGTGTTTTTAGATTCTCATAGCGCAAATCACAGTCTAGATAAGCTCGAATAAGAAAAGCACCATGGCTACCAAATGAGCGCCGGGACGTGACAATTTGCAAAGTATATACTGTAAAGATTATGTTCGAGGCTCACCCCTTGGCTGAATTTGTCACTGGGCAAAGACCCGAGGCTTTTTTTCTAGCTCGAATGGCGGGAAGCATTTGAGTTTGGCAAAGCCCGAGGAATTATTAGATGAGGGACCTTCAACCGACTGCCTCTTTGAATTATCCCATCGGTCTGAAAGCTGCGTCCCGAAATGAAATTGGAGTGAAGGAGGGGCACGAAGGGGGACAGCGGAAGCCGCCAGCCCCATCCCCAACCCAGCTCCGCTACCTATTAGTGTTTTTGGCTGCTGATAAGTCTGCAAGAAAATCTACTTAGCAAGCAGACTAGCTGGCAGACAGGCAGCCTTGAACATGCCAGTAGGACCGCATCGCAACTGAAAAAGAAACACGCAGCCAGATGGGAAAAAGAAAGTTCAAAGACACAGCTTTTTGTGTTAAGCCGCGCCTAGGTTTAGTTGACACTCGAGCGAGCAGAAATGATCAACTTGCCCTGAATGGCGCTAAGTAAAGCAGAAAAAAAACTAAAAGGCTTCAAGCTCTTGCCTGCTGTGCTGCTCAAGGCTTAGGCATGATGATCACTGGAGCATTCCTCAGCAGAGACTGCCGCTCGGCAGCGCCAAACCTTCGCAGCCATGTTATTCGCGTTATTTTCCCGCAGGGGGATTCCTTTGCGACAAAAAAATCTGCCTTCACCCCCCACTCTCAGTCTGTTGTTCCCGTGTGTGCGGGCATGTGTTTCTCCCTATCCATATTGCTCCCGAATACAAGCTCCACACGGCAGATGAATGGGGGCTGCATGCAGAGAAATGGCATTAGCGTGAAGCAATGCCGTCGCTTGACTGCCTTCCCTGCAGTGCACCTTCGTTTACATTGCAGAGAAGCGAGTTAGGGAGGGAGGCGAAGGCGGAGAGCCGAATTAGTTGAGCAATCGGCAACTTCTCCTTATGCAGAAGCTCGGCAGCCTTTCCTGTAATTAAACTAATAAATTAGTACGGCTGAGCTTGTCACACATTCATACCTTTTCTGTGAAAGCAATATAATGCTTTCCTATCGTGCTGCAAGAAACTAATGAATATAAAATATCAAGCTGATAATTCTTTAGAGGCCGATTTGTGTTGAAAATCAACCCGGGTAAAAAAATGCCTACCCACATTCGGAGCTTGAAGCCTATATAGAACTCCCTAAAACTTCGAGCCTGCATAAAAGGACCTGCCTGAGCCCTCGCGTTGCGTCAAGATCGCCGATATTCTCATCACGCGCTCAGGGTCAGAAGATAAGGCTCTGCCCAAGTAGAAAGGCCAGCAAGATGAAGCTGAGCCCGGCCCACCACACTCGCAGTTCCTTTCGCCTGCATATTCCCAGATTCCTCGGCTTAGCAAATGGAAATTTGACTCAATTCGGGGATAAACCGCTCTCAAGTTTTGCCCATTTCCATCGGCCTAGCAGTTCGCAATCTCAGCTAAGCCTAGGACCTCGTCTGACCACACAGTTGCGAGGTCGCACCCAAGCCTCACTGCCTGCAGCCCGTTGATATCCGATTGCATGCAGGACGGAGCGGCTGGAATTACAATTTAAAATAAAAGCGAGACAAAGTACACAGTGCATACTAATACGGTTTTATTATCCAATAATAAAGGACAAATGTTGATCAATGAAGTACTTTTTGTGAATGCTAAGATACGTGGTTTTTCTAAAACTGTGCAGGTTGGGCTTAATGGCTAAGTGTAAGTTATTCACTTTGATCGTGATGGTTGCCATTAGTTGTCATAACAACTTGCAGTACATGCTAGTCCAGACGGTAGGACCCCCTGTACGTAAGTTACTTATTAGTAAACGTTTTTATGCTAGCAGTAGCACACCTGAAGTCAGCAACGTTACGTTTTTTAGAATCCTCAATCCTTAATTTCGGCATTCAAAGTTGCCTTGAAAACTTTAGAATATTATAAAATCGCTTTCATACAAAATCTATGCCTGCCATTGCTAAAAGAGCCTGTTTTTACGCAGCTGGTAGGAAATTGGCACTTCACTTTGCTACATGCCAGAGGTCTGTAGGTTGGTTATAATTAGTAACAAAAATTGAAAATACTTTTCACATTTTAGTTCATGCTCATCAGACGCGTTTAGGGTGGGCAAGACGCAAATTCGGATAAGTGTTTACGGCACAAGGTTCCTTTGAATCAAGTGTATTGAAGCCTCAATAAAAGCCAAATTATCAACGAAGATTAAATTATTGACAAATTGTAGTTTAATATATAACAAAGATGAGTTGTAGCCTAGTGGCTAGGGCGCCTGCCTTATGACCGAAAGGTCGTGGGTTTGAGTCGCGGCCCTAGGAGACAATTTGTGCCCTTGAGCAAAAATTTAATTATTTTAAATTTAATAGTTTAAAAATCGTGTCTTTCACGAATTCGTGTAAATGGGAATGTTCTGTGGCAGCGTGGTCGTCAAAAATACGTGGATTTTGTCCATAAGAATGAGCACTTAAAAGTCCATGGCACCTAAAAGTGGCTTGAATGACGTAGAAAAATTTATTGCATGCAATTTGCTCTAGTCCAACATAAAGTGGTAGGCAGGCGAAAACACACTAAATTTAAACTTTCTCATCATGAGTTAGCTAGTGTTCACACTAATGTCAAGGACCACTCGTGTACTGCTGCCTCTTGGAGTGAGCAAAATCAATCGGCGTAGTTTTTTTTAATTTAACAAGATTTTTACTATACCTTTTTGCGATCTAGTTGGCCAAAACTGCGATCAATTTGGCCCACATGAAAAGCGTAGAGACGAAAATCACTCTCCCAAGTTTTGCTCAGCTCAGATAAGGTTTTTCCATAGACAAAGTTGTCTAGCTGCGACCAAGTTGGCTTAAACTGCGATCAATTTGGCCCAGGTCTCTATGTCAGTGCCACAGGAAGAGTTTCGACATGGCCCAGAGAGGTCCATACAGAAAAGTTTCCACACAGGATCGCCATCGGTTGATTCAAGCATTTGAGAATGGGGATGACTGGCAGCATCTGGGTCGGCTGATGGGCATCGCTAGAAAAACAGTAAGAAACATCGTAGGAACGTTCGCAGCCACTGGTCGTACTGAACCTCTGCCTCGAGGAGGTGACAAGCGCAAGTCGTTGACCGACGCCATGCTCGACAGCATTTGCGCATACATTGGAGGCAATCCGACAGCGACTCTGCAGCAGATGAAGAGCCATCTCATCCTAGAGTTTCCAAATGCTCCAAATGTGGACCTCACGACCATAAGCCGCGCAATTGATGGCCGCCTAATCACCCTCAAGCTGGTCAGGCTGGTGCCGCAGAATTGGAATGAAGAGGTCACGAAGGAGGCTCGAAGGATGCACGTTGAGTGGCTGTTGGAGGACGGGAGCCAGAAGCACCTGCTGTACATGGACGAGTTCGGAGTGAACTTGTGGACCTCACGCACTCAAGGCCGAGCTGCACGGGGTGAACGGGCGGTTGCCATTGTAAATGGACAACGCGGAAGAAATCTCAGCATTTGCTTGGCAATTTCGCAGGAGATTGGCCCGGTTCACTTTGCTCTGGTGGAGGGAGGCGTCCGCAATGAACACTTCTGCGCATTTCTGTCCGAAGTTGACCAGCTGGTGGGAGGCGATTTCGTGATCCTCTTTGACGGAGCTCGGGCTCACCTCAATGCCCCCACAATGTCAGATGGACACGACTTCCGGTTCCTGCCGCCATATTCGCCATTCATCAATCCGGCTGAACGAGCAGGATCCGCTCTGAAGGCAGCAGTGAAGCAGAGAGTGCAGACACCTGCCATACAGCGTGAGGTCGCGGACAGACACCTGGCACAAGCTGCGGGTGTAACGATGGACCAGCATCGAATGGCTGTCCTTAAGCGCGAAGTCGAGGCGTCCATGGATGTCATCACCCAGCACAAGTGCATTCAGTGGTGCAACCAAAACCAGATGTACTTTCAACGATGCTTACAGCGGGATGACATCCTTGATTGACTGACTAATGACATGTATGCTGCAGACGAGTTCTTCAGTGCTGCCAGTGACACCCGCTTACAGCCGCCTTTGATTTTTGTTGCCATTTTTTGCGCTTGCTAACATTTATATTGGTTAAAGTCTGCTCATCAGCATGAATTGGGTTCAATATGTACAGTTGGTAGGCATGTTTATCGTTTCTTGCACTGTTTACTTAATGAATATCCTTCAATACAATGCAACTGATTGCTAAGTTTACTGCTGGCCAATTTGATCGCAGTTTGTGCCAATTTGATTGCAGTTTGCGGCAGATTCTATGGTGAAATCTGGGCCACTCTGTGCTTTTTTGTCTATCCCAGGCTGGCCAAATTGATCGCAAAAAGGTAACTACCCAGTCAAGCTAGGGCTACGGATGGATGCTATTTTAAGAAGCGGTGAAGTATTAGACACACGACCGAGCTAGCAAGCTAGTCTCGTAGCTAGTGGCTTAATAGTACACTGCGACTTAGGTGAGTGGGATGGGCTTAAAGTCTTCCTAAAAATGTACGCTACTCGTAATATAGATGAAAAATTCTAATAATTCTATTTGACAGGATGTCAGCAAAGTTAGGCTTATCCCGTGGATTAATTAAGCAAACCCTAATTAGCGTACCTTAGAGGAAAACCAATGTCCTTTTCTGGTTAAGTCCTCATAAAAATATCTACGAGATGAATGATTCAAATATTAGAATATAGGCTACTATAACTTTCGGGGTAATTCTACTTAAGACAAGCTAACATGGAATGCAATAAATTATTCATATCAAGTGCCTGTCTGAATCTACAGAGCCTATAGGATGCTTACAGCTCGTACACCAGCTACATGTAGAGAGACTTCTTAATGCAACGCTGAGCAAAACTGACTAACTAAGCCAGGGGCTCAGAAAGTCTAATCACAGCTGTTTATACGAGCTAGCTAGTGCTGGGCGATGGACAACATCGAGTATCGACAAGCTGAATGGAGAGTTCGAAGCAATCTTCCAGTTCGTATCGAGTTCATCGGAAGATATATTTTCCTAAAGTTTGTTTGCCCAGATGGGGAATCTATCGGAACTTCATCAAACTTGCATGCGCCTTCTTAGCAGCTGCCAGGCCACTCTAGATAAGAAGTTGATGGAGCTTCATTTTCGGACGTTGAGCTATACGATAAAAACTAAAATACGCCGTAAAAGTTACATTGAAAAAAAGTGACGCACCGTTTAAATAAATTCATTTTTGGGAGCAAATCCTCTGGAGACTTCAGAAGGAAGGGGAATAGAAAATTTGCATCCTTATTTACTTATTTTATTTCCAGCGCCCGAGCTCCATCCCGACTTGTGGCCTCAGCCTGAGTTCCTGTTTGATGACTGCGGACCGGCCCAGGAGCCACGGTCCTCCTCCGCAGCCGCCGCTTCAGCAGCAGTCGCGTCAGCAGGCTCATCGCAGCCGCCGCCGCTGCCGCCTCACCGAAGGCAGCTGTCCGCTGCGTCAAGTCAGCAGACGCCAATTCAGAGACCGCAATTGCAACGCTCGTCGTCCGCAAAGCTGCGAGTCAAAGACTGGGAACTGGCGAGACTGTCAGCGAGACTCGGTCAGCTCGAGTTTCGATCGTGTCCGTCCGAGCGAAGCTCCGCTGTGGCCAACAATGCCGCTCTGGTTGGCGGCAGCAACGTCGGTTTTGACGGCCTCCTCCGTTTGCACCTGATCGCAGGCGCCGGGCTGCAATCGTCTCAATCTTTGCTGAGGGATCTCTACTGCCAGGTGGAGCTCGACGCCAACAGGGTCGGCCGATCACTAATTCGCACCGGGACTGACTGCTTCGAATGGGATGAGCAGTTCGACTTCCTCTGTTCGAATGCTACTAGCCTAGGATTATTGCTCTACCAATGGGATCCGAGGGCGCAGCACCGGCTGTGTTTCTATGGCAACCTGAGCCTAGCAAGCATGCTTGCGGCGTGCAGGCAGCGCGGCTGTCGGACTGATCGTCTGGCCCTGGCGATGGAGCCGCGAGGTCAGCTCTATCTGCAGGTGGTCTTTCTCAGCCTGGCCGAAGCCATGTCCAGAAACCAAACGCCCAATGCTGGCAGCGGTAGCAGCAGCAGCAATAGCTTCGGCGTCGCTTTGGAAGCTCTAGCACGAAGAGATCGCTGTCAGGTGCCGGTTGTGCTCCAGCGCTGCATAGCGGAGATCGACCGCCGCGGCTTGGACTGTCCCGGTTTGTACCGGGTGAGCGCGTCCACGGCGGCCAAGGGTCCGCTGAGACAAGCATTGGAGCAGAATCCCCACGAGGCCGAGCTAACGCAGGAGCGAGTGCCGGATATTCATGCTTTGACAGGCAAGCTTCGCTGTGCATGCAATGTGCAAGCCTCTTAAGGTCATGGTAGCTACATCTTTGTTGCTGAAGCTTATTTTGTGTCACCAAAAATATCAAGGAATTAATGGACTATCATGGATTTATCTTGCAAAATCACCTCGCACCGCAGGTGTTCTAAAAGACTTTCTAACCGAGCTGCCGGAGCCTGTCTGCACAAACGCTCTCTACAGGATGCTTCTGGACGCGGCGCACGTGCAAATGCCCGGCGATCCCCAGGGTGGAGTTCGCCTAATGCTGAGCATCTTGGATTGTCTGCCGGCACCAAATCAGGTAATGGGAAGAATAAACTGAGACCTTGCTCAGTTTAGAGAAAGAGCAGTGACTAATTAAATGTTTAAATCAAATAATGCACTGTTTATTAACTGCAGTCTGTCTAGCTGACTTAAACTAGACTACGAACTAACTTCAGGGTTACCAATCATTAGAAATAAGAAATTGGGACGGAAGAGACGAGCGCGTCTTCTAGCCGGGACAAAAAGCAACAAATTTGATGAACCTCTGGCCTGTCTGGACCCACTAAGTAAAAAGTAACAAATTATGTTGCACTTCTTTAGGTTGCCACAGAAATTGCACAGAAAAGACTCACAAAAAATTCACAATCACGCGAGCAAAGCCAAGACGGTGGTGGAGGAGAGGGGAGGAGCGGCAGGCGGGAGGCCTTTTCGATCCCTGCGTAGCTCCTCCTCTTTACTGCTCCAATTGCCAGTCTCAATCCCGTACGATCTTTTCCCTGCAACCCTGAGGTTAGGGGGCGAGTGAGGGGGACAGGGCACGCGAGATCGATGCGGCTCCTTGCCGATCTTGCGCCACTTCTCCCCCACACGGGCGGACCAAACTGGGGACTTATTTTAGCAATATATTGAATATATAGCTCAGGTCCGGTGTGACTCTCTGCGTGTCTCCAACGCTCTCTCTGCGGACACTTGCGTGGAAGCCAGCAATCGATGAGATTCGTATACACCGGTGAAGCGGATGACGGCCAGAGGTTGAAGCAGGCGAGAGAGACAGAGAGAAAGGCGGAGACTTAAAAGAATAGACTGCGAGGAAGTAGCGCTACCACGGGAATGAATACTGTACGAGGAATCTCGTTAATCTTTGCAATCGAAGGCTTAGCATTTGGGAACCTCGTTTTGAGGAACCTCGTTTACTGTTTTGTTTTCTTGCCTCGTCGGGAGAAAAAAAATTATATCCCTTTAGCAAGTGTATCTCTACATTTGCCTACATAGCTCGCAACTATTCAGCAAGATTTTAGCTCGTATTTTCATATAAGTAATAAGATAATCTCGCAACCAAGATTGAAGAGCTGGCCAACAAAACTACTATACCTTCAGTAGAGACTGTATGAGCAAGTTGCTAGCCGCAATTGATAGTTTGCGGCTGCTCGCAAATGATGGATTGGATGAGCTCTTTCTAGTGGGCAGCTGGCAAGATTGAGGAAGAAGAGCCTCGAGAGGATAGTGCTACAGAATTGATTCACTTCCTCGGCACTTGGGAGCATTATCTTGGATCACAGCTACTGTAAATACAAGCCTAGTATCCAGATTATTTACATGTAGGGCTACTTATAGTCATATTTTTTCAAAATGCCCCCAAGGATGGTTAACACTGGACGACAATGGTACTAGCTACATGCGGGAACTTTCTAGAAACATTAATAGTGAGTTCTAGAAAGTTTTGGTAAACTAATAACATAATAATTTCCGCCTCAATGCTCGCAGGCAACGCTCTTAGCCCTGCTCGACCATCTCAAACTAGTTGTCCAACACTCAGACGCTAACAAGATGACAACGGGCGAGCTGGCCGTCTGTCTAGCCGCTCCGTGCCTGCACCCGTCCGCTGAGGCGGCTGCCCGGCTGGAACCGGGCTTATTGCGGGCAGACCGGATGGCTCTGGTTCTCCAACGAGTGCTGCAGATCTGGACTGACTCCGATGCGGCGGCTGCAGCGGCTACCGCGGCGGCTACTACAGCGCCGGGGACGTCGACAGCTTCAGAAGAGCTTTCTAAACCCTATCCCCCTTCTCAGCATCATCATCAGCAGGCGTCAGCGCAGCAGACGAGGCACAGTCGCCCAGTATCGGCGCCAACGACCAACGCCGTTGCGAGCCGTAGCGGCCGGCACAGCCATCAGCAGCGAAGCAGTTCGGTGACCAGAGCCGGCAGCGGTGGTATGGGCGGCACGCTGCCGCTTCGCGGGCGTCGCGGTGGCGGCGACCTTTACTCCCGTTCGGCGGCTGCGCGGCGCATCAGCTACCATGGCGACGATGACAGGTACAATAATGACCAAGAGTGCGAAGAAGTCGGCGCAGTTGAGCGGACTAACTTGCGTGCGGGGTTGAACCGTAGGCTCTGAATGTGCAGTGCTCAAGTATATTGCACTATATAGGAATTAAATGACAACAATGAGGTACCTTCTGACGATGACTTTGGCAAATGTGACTTTGCCAAATGTGAATTTTAGGAAGTCCATACATTTAGATTTAGGTAAAATGGGTAGCAATATTATCATGGTCAAGCATTGAAAAATATGACAAATTTTAGTGACTCAAGGGAACAGCAGTATGCAAGCTTCCACAGACCTTATAATAATTATTCCCATAGACACATTTTGGGGCGTCGGCGCACCCCTATCTCGAAGCCCCTAGCTAAAGTACATGCATATTCCTGGTGCACCTCAATTAGAAATCCTACAGCTACGTTCCTGGACTTATTGCTGGGCTAAACTTTTGCCAAAGTCGATAATAAATGAGCATCGTTTATACATTGACAAGAGGAAACTAAAAGGGAAAGAACCATGTGCACCTGAAGCGATGTATCTAAGCGACATTCATATTACCTTTCGGGTAAAATAATTGCTTGCATGTAAGTTTAAGGAAAGCTCGTTCTTTCTACATGCAATCGATTAAATAGATAGAAACTCTAGAAGCTTCAACTGGGATCAAGTTATTTAGCGGGCATGACTGCACAAAAGCAGTTCTTTACAATCCTTTTACCTCAATAAAACAACCCGATGTTGTACCTGAGCTATACTTCCAAGTGCATTAGCAACTGCTTTGTATGTCGTGCTTTGCTAAAGTACATCTAAGTACGCATGCACACCCGTCTAATTTGACCGAATGTTACGCTCGTAAAAGCGCCAGTGAAATAAAACAAAATAATCGTTAAAAAACCAACTGTAGTATATACTCGCAGCTAGTTTTCAAGAAGATTGGATCGAAATTCAAATCGCAATTTGCATTAGCGCATTTTTCAATCAAACATGTAATTGTGATTAACATTCTACTTTTAAATTCACTATTTTTTTAAACCAGAGTGCATGCAGTATAAATCGACAATTCATTTGAAAATCTGAATAAATTTTTTCGACACTTTCATTAAAGCTTATTAAAATAAAAAGAAAAAAAAATTGCGTAGAAAATTTAAAAGTATTCGTAATTTTTTCACTGCATATTCGATCGTTGTATGTTGTACAAAGCCAAATTTTTTTAATTTAATTTGTTTTGCTTTCGTTGACGCATCAAAAAAACTGGGCCTATTGATTTAGGGGAAGGCCATTGCAATGCAAAGAGGAAATTGGCGAGTATTCGGATTGCAAAACCAATTGCATTAGTACATCAACTGGTGAATTTTTCAGGTGAAAACAAAAACTATAACTTATTGGTATTTCCACAGACTTAGTAATTTACTTCTTTGAGAATTCGCAATCTTTTTATCTAGGGTAGTTTGGTGTGAACTGTTGCAGTTTTTATGGTCTCATAATAATAATATTATTATTATTATTCAATCATTTTTTGTACGAAATCAATGACAGCCTGGCAAAATTGTTTCATAATAATCAATCAGAATGAGAATGGTAATTGCTACCCGTATAAAAGCAACATACGGTTTGGAAAATAATGAGTTATTATTTTTGTAATTTTAGATTGCCAAATTCATCATTCCAGCTGTCACACGCAGAGAGGCGCACATGAAAATACGTAAATTACTTACTTATAATAGTATAATTTTTTCCATAGCAAGAATAGATAATTAAGGAAATTTTGTTTGTTTTAAATTAATCTATCAACCGTTCATTTAGCTGAAAATATACTCCTTATATTTCATATAGTAAGATAGCATAATATTACGAGAAAACACGTAGCATACATATTAGCATCTACTGCATTACAAGTAGTATCAGTAGCATATCCACTGTAACATTATTTAATTATTTGCTAAATAAATGCTACAATTATGGTAAAAGTCAAGCAAGGAGAGAAAAGTTTTTTCAAAGGCCTTTCAAACGCCCGGAAAACTTCTTAGCGCTTAAATACAATCCCAAATTGGTCGCCATAGCAACCAAACCAGTCGCACCAAAATAAAAGGTCAGCATTGACGGACAATTTACCAGAAAGGTGAAGAAAACTATGGGGCCAAGTGTCACGACCAGAGGCTGTGCCAAATTCCATAGGCCAATGAATCCTGCACCGTCGGCACCAGTTGATTTGAACTCGGTCAATTGCTGGGCATTGCTGGTTGCTGTGGCAAGTCGGGAGTTCACTAGCAGAATCAATGCGATCAGGGCAGGTCCGGCGCCAAAGGTGTCTGGGCAGGTTAAATCGCTTAGCCAGGCTGTTGGACCGCCAATCTGTTGGGTCACGTGATTTGGGTTCTTGCCCAAGTAAGCAATCCGATGTTTTTAATATGTTTTGACGGATTAACTTAAGGGGTCTTTAACTCTAGGTAGGGTGACTCAAACTCCGAACCGTGTTTTAAGACTTGGAGCAAGTTGTCTAACTAGGAGCAGGGTGTCTCTAACACAGAGCAGGGTGTCTCTAACACAGAGCAGGGTGTCTCTAACACAGAGCAGGGTGTCTCTAACACAGAGCAGGGTGTCTCTAACACAGAGCAGGGTTTCTTTAACTCTGAGCAGGGTGTCTTTAACTCAGGGCAGGGTGTCTTTAACTCAGAGCAGGGTGTGTTTAACTCAGAGCAGGGTGTCTCTAACTCAGAACAGGGTGTCTCAAGCTCAGAGCAGGGTGTCTCAAACTCGGAGCAGGGTGTCTTTAACTCTGAGCAGGGTGTCTCAAACTAAGAACAGGGTGTCTCTAACTCGGAGCAGGGTGTCTCAAACTCGGAGCAGGGTGTCTTTAACTCGGAGCAGGGTGTCTCAAACTCGGAGCAGGGTGTCTTTAACTCGGAGCAGAGTGTCTTTAACTTGGAGCAGGGTGTCTCTAACTCGAAGCAGGGTGTCTCTAACTCAGGGCAGGGTGTCTCTAACTCGGAGCAGGGTGTCTCAAACTAGGAGCAGGGTGTCTTTAACTCGGAGCAGAGTGTCTTTAACTTGGAGCAGGGTGTCTCTAACTCGAAGCAGGGTGTCTCTAACTCAGGGCAGGGTGTCTCTAACTCGGAGCAGGGTGTCTCAAACTAGGAGCAGGGTGTCTCAAACTTAGAACAGAGTGTCCTTAACTCAGAGCATGGTGTCTGAAACCCTAAACAGGGTGCCTCACCTGCAGACCCGGCACGGGCACCGCCGCAGCGGCGGACATGGCCCGCACGCAGGCCAGATGGCACCCCAGCCAGCCAGCCTGACAGGCCAGCCCGAGGCTCAGGCGGGTCAGGCCGCCGGGTGGCGCCGACTCGCGAGCCGCTTCGGCCAGAGTGGCCGTCTCGCGCAATTCCCGAGCGATCCGATGGGATTCAGCTACGTTGCTGGCCTCCTGCGTCAGTGGCAGGTTTGTTTAGTGTTAATTTAGACAAGCTGTTTAAGAGGTCGACCATGTATTTTTAAATCGATTGATTCTTAATTTTTTAGATTTTTTTATTCATTAGATTGGTTTTAATCACCTGAGCAGCCTTTAGCTGTTGAGTTAATGCGGCAATCCTACGGGTTGGATGGTTAGACTTCTTTACATTCTGTTGTTGCTGCTCCTGGATCATCTGCTGCTGTTGCTGGGCTAATCGAAACAATGCCAGACTGGGATAAATCAGCACAAGCCGGACTGCCAGACCCATGGTGAGGGCGCACGCCCACCAAGGCAAGCAGAAATCCGTGTGCAGCAGCTCCATAGCTGACAGAGCGAAATCACTTGGCCACCAAGTCTGCGCCAGTCCCAAATCGCTAAATGGCACCGAACTGACAGCATCTTCTGGAAGCAGCAAAGCTGGCTGACCAGCGGCAAGCAAATCTGCAGCATCTTGCGACACAAAGAACGATGGTCCAGAAGTGTCACTGGAGGTCAAGCTTGATGAAGTTGTGGCTAAACAACGATGGGAGCTGGCCATATAATTAAATGAATAAAGAGCCACGGACTTTCTGCTTTTAATATTCAATTTGGAGCAGAGAGGCCATATTTTTCTAGTCAAAACATTCATTGATAATATTGGCAGGCTTGGCTGAAAAAAATGGATATGATGTCTAGAGGTATAATAAATAAATTTCCACCTTATGCACCATATGCATGGCGACAGACATGATTGACTAACCATAATTTTTGGCTGTGACATGATTTGTAATTTTAAGATTTGATAACTATGATTTTTGGGACACAATTTGGCAACATCAAAAAGAGGACTTTTTATTGATAGAATTCAAGGACAAGAGTTTATTCACTACAAATCAGCTGAAGTCCAGGTCTGTATTTCTAGCAAAATCTGAAAAGTCTCCAGTTGATTATGTCGATTCATACTTGCTACATTTTTATTGGGGCTTACCTTTTCTTATCACACTATCACAGTTGCAATTAAAGAAATCGCAACTGTGAAAAAAATTGGTTAGGTTTATATACAGTTCTGACAAGGGTCATAATCATGGTTAGTCTCTTGGGTTAGAACTTGCTAGATAGACTACTATCTATATGGAATAATTAATGCAACTCTTGTCATTGATAATGCAACAAATACTGTATTAAATATTCTTAGGATATGGAATGTTCAAAGCAAAATTTAGGTTGTGTTAGAAGCTTCTGATCATAAGAATAGTAAGATTTCAAAATTTTAATTTTTTTAATAATTATTTAGCCTGGGTTTATTTTTGTGCTATAGGGATGCTAGAGCATCTTGACTTTGAAGATTGCATCCTAAAATTTGATATAGGATGCGATTTTGCATCCAGATTTTTTTAATTCTTCACAATAAAAGACCTCTTAAATAAGACTTTAAAAAAATTGCATTCCAAACCCTGAAATCGCATCCTAAAATTAAGAACACGATGCTATTTTGCATCCTGTGCCTAGCAAAAAAATTAACCCAGTATTTAGCCAATTAAATTAATTTTTGCACAAAAAATAAATACTTTTTAGTTTAAACAAAGACCTTTAAAATTGTAAAAACTTGTTATAATTACAAACAATACAGAATCCAAAAAGGCATAAGGTTTATTCCCATGATTGATATGAATGCATTAGCTAAAATCTTATATCTTTGTGAGCCAATTTTTGATTTTTGAACAAAAGCATAAAAATTAAAAAAATTTAAAAGAGAATTTGTACATGGATACTTAGATCCCATACTTCAAGTGCAGAAAGTAGGATACGAAGAAAAATAGAATGTAGAGTTAAATTTTAAGATTTTCTAATCCATAGTAGGCAGTAGCCAGTAGGCCTTGGGCTTTAGACAAGAGATTAATAGCTAGCCATTTGTCATTTTATACTAGGGCCTATATTAGAATACTAACTATTAGGATTTATATTACTATTAGTTTTGTTCAATATTTTCATTTCAATCGTTTTAGGCTGATAGCTCAATGGCTTTTTAGGGTCTTCTGCAGTAAAAAATCTTTAATTTTAAAAACAAAAGTACAAGTTACAACACATTTTGAATTTGACTTTTGATTTTGCTGCCATAAAAGTAGTTCAGCATTCTTGATAATCACGCACATATTTGCTATGTTTTTTTATATCACTTATACGTTCGAAAATTCAAGGAATAAAAGTGATGTTCATGGTGTAGACAGATTGTGTCTAAACTCTATTGAAATCGCCAAAATCTCGCTTTTAATTTAAGAGTCCAGGCAAAGCAAATCAAATTGACGAATGTCAACAAATCTTCGAACTTTTATTTGATGCTTTTCAGTCATAAAGACCGCTCAGCTACTGCAACCTTTGACTTTGAGTTTCAAGCTGAAAAAAATACTTACTAATCAGTAGCGATTTTGTTTGAATCATGTGCAACGCTGTCTAAGAAAACTGGCAAATTTTTAATCCGAAAAACATGGGCCAGCGTGCACAGTTCAATCCCACCAATTCATCGCGAGCTTCGTTTTTACGCCCAAAAATAAATTCACAAAGCTTTAATCTCGATAAATATTTGTATGCATAATCAAACTCAGCAAGAACAGATCAGACTTAGTTAAAAATTTCAATTAGTTCATTAAACTCAACTCAATATGATGCGCAATGCTAAACAGAAATAATTGGAGGCCTTTTATTTTTTTGTTCTCAGCCAAAATCTGACGGCCAGCCTCGAACCTTCAACAGTCCCATGGCTACATGTCTCAAGCCCTGTCTCAAGTTGCAAGCTTCAATTCAAGTGGCGCGCTGGATTTTGGACTTTTCACTTTGTTGCTTCCTCCCCTTTTGTTAGCCTATTTGCTTTGTTAGGCCCAGTCATGTAATCATGTGGTTGAAAATTTTAAGCACTGCTGTTTTCCAACAGGGGTATCCATTATTTTTGTACTTAGTGTATATAGAGTAGGTAATATCCCTAACTAAAAATTATAGGAACTTAAAGATTAAAATTATGCCTATTTTTTGTAAAATAGGCTTAATATAAAAATTTAGGCTTTTTTAGTGATGAATCCTTTATTAGAATCACTATTAAGAAATGGCCAACCCTGATTCACGCAATTTATTGCACTGCAACTGTCTAGCAATAGATACATAGCCTTATCTATTTTATCTTAGACATATATAGTATATTTTTGCATTTATAGGCCATAGTCAGGAAGGTGTCCTATACGCTGGAAAATTCCAGCGTGCATTTACATATATTACATTTTGGCGTGTATTATTGGCGTACAAATTTTGGTACGCTGAAATTGTTAGCATACCTATTGGATAAATCCTTGTATGCCGTACCATAGCTATTGGGTTTCTTTATCGTGTCGTGTATATTTTGTTAACAATAACTTAAATACGTCGTCAAAAATTAAAATTTAAAATCTTCGTGAGTTTTTTTTAATGAAATACCTAATAAAAAATATTTTTTAAATATAAATTTGCAAAAAATATTACCCAAAATCCCCTTAGTTTTGATAGTAAAATTTTTACTTTGTTTTTTTAAATTTGTTTTTGCTAGTTTTTAAAATATTCTCAGTCACATCACCATCATAGATGCAAGAATTTCTATCACTAATTCTTGACAATTATCCCTCGCCTGTCGCCATAAATCTAGTGCAGATTTATTATTTGACTTATAGCTTATTTTGATTTCTTAGCTTTATATTCAAGTATTATATTGCTGTCAGTTTATATTGTTTGTTTTTTGTAATTGCAAGTTTCGCAACTTAGATTTTAATTCAAAGTTACTCGCTTTTAACTTGTAAAAATTGTAAGCTCAAGTCATGGCTGAAGCTGAAGAGACTGATGCAGTCTTGCCTGTTGCAGAATCTAACTCTGTGGCTGAGGCTGAGGTAGTCATACTAGTAGAATCTGAGCAACAACTTGAACAGAATAGTAAGTAATTGCCTAATAGGCCAATATTATATATTAATATAATAATGTATATAGTATAGGCAATAGCTTCCAATAGGTAATAGGCATAAGCATAGGTCAGGTCAGGATAGTGGATAGGATAGCCTAGAATCCATGTTTTTCTGGTTGGTATTTGGTAGGTGGACTGAAATAAAAATGGGGCAAAAAAGAATGGTATTGATAAACAAGTTTAAATTTTATGTTATTAACTAGTTATTTCCTAAGGCTATGCAATGCATAGTATAGCCTTATACTTATGCCATCAATTTTAATAACTTTTTTATTACTTGATCAATTTCCTAAAGTGTGGTGTCATTTCATTCATAACATCCAGGGCTATAACATGACATGAAAAACATGGATTTAAAAATTTTTTGATCCCCTATTTATAGTTATTATGCTATAATATCTAGCCTATAGGTACTTATCTAATATAGTAGTATATGCTATTATAGAAATTATGATATATAGTTGATTTATAAAAAAATCAAAATAGAAAGCTAGTTCAAAGATTTTTGTCTAAATATTAGGTGGAATTTTGGATACAATGTCCTGGAACTAGAACTGGATATTCTTCTAGGTAATAAAACTATACACTACTAAGTGATGTCTTTATATGCTTATACTTTAAAAAATTGTAGGTCCTACTTCAACATCTAATTCTAACCACTCAGCTAGTCAAGGTCAAGTAGTTGAGTTTTGGAAAGGAGTATTTAATAGGCCTATTGCTCCTGGGACTGCAACCAATACCAAGAGAAAGTCTAGTTCAGCATCAGTATTGCTTGCACCAAAGGCTAAGCGGAAGGGAGTTGTAGATGTACACTATTGTTTAACTTGTTTGCATGCTGGTCGCAATCTGCGCTACTGTAAGGTTGTCCGAGGGGATGATTCAAGCCTGGCTCGCCATGTAACTGCTCAGCATGAAGGTCCCAAGAATTCTGGACATGGATCTGCTGAATTTTCGCGTTACTGTCCTGAGGTGAAGCTACTTTTGAACCAGCATCCAGAGTCTGGTTCACTTGAAGACAGCGTCTATGATGGTGATGAGACTGAGAATGAGCCACCCCAGGAGCTGCAGCAGCCCCAGCAGCAGTCGCCATTGCAGCAGCCCCAGCAGCAGTCGCCATTGCAGCAGCCCCAGCAGCAGTCGCCATTGCAGCAGCCCCAGCAGCAGTCGCCACTGCAGCAGCAGCCAACTGTGCCTCAGCAGCAGCCACTGCTGCCGCATCAGCTGCCAACCGTGTCCCACCAGCAGCAGCCAGCAGATCACCAGCAACGTCATTTCCAACTACGGCTCCAAGCTGACGATATGGGAGCAACACCAACAGGACTCGCCAGAAAGATAGAGCAGTTGGAAGCGGAATTTAAGATGCAGAGGCAAGAGTTCGCGAGATTTTCTAGCTTGCTAGAGAATTCTTTAACTGCCAGGGGTGCAACAGTCCAGGGTCCTACTTTGGTCCAGCCCAAAATCATTGACCTTGGTGATGAAGCTGTTGGAGCGGTAAAGAATATGGCTGAGCTGTTACAGCTTGAGTTCTTTGAAATGTCGGCTTGCTCAGATGGGGCCTCAATATTCAATTGCGTCCCCTGTCTTCAGTTTCTGTCGAGGGCGAAGATGGTCTCTTCCAAATGTACGCCGGAACAGGTGTACCAAATATTCAACCCGAGCACTGACCGAGAAAAGAATAAATCCATTGCCCGAGGCCTGAGGATGTCATCTGAGCGCGTATCAGAGCTCCTGGAGCATGGTGACGCCTTTGCTAAATTTCGTTGCCAAGTGAAGACTCACTGTTCGACTAGCAAGACCCACAGAGATGCTGTGGAATCCTATCTTAAGGACCAGAAAGAGCAGACGCGTCAGGGCAGAGCCGTGCGCACCCTGCTACGATGCGCCATTGCTACTATTGAAATGGCTGCTGCTGGTTCGCACTATGAGACATTGATGAGTCTTTTGGACGCTTCAGACTGCGAAATTGGACAGCATGGCCATGGCTTGTAAGTTCTCTTAGATTTATGTCTCATATAAATAGCATTCTCTTACATCAATTCTGTCTTCGCACACAGCGCATTCTGCAAGGAACTCTGGAAACTTCTTGATGCATGCGTCAATGACGAGACGGCCGAGTTTCTAGAGACTCCGCTGCCATCCACGGGGCAGCCGCCTCTGCTGACCATCACTTGCGATAAAAGCACGCCTGGTCGCACAACAAATCAGGCAGCAATTATTCTTGCTCGATGCAGCACTGGCCAAGCCGTAGCTATTCCTGCCGGTGCACCTGCCGTCTATGACTGCGAAATGGAAGCCGATGGCGACACCCTGGCAAAGCGACTTATGGAGACACTGAAGGTAACTCTTTCCATTTAGTATATCTTTATTATTATTGTGGTTGTTTCTGTTCATGTACAACAAATTTACAAGGTCAGTTAATTTCGTATAACTACTCAGGTATTACGACCACCCAAAGAAAACATCGTTGGTGTCGTGGCCGATGGCCAGTATCAAGCGGCAACATTTTGTAGAGCGATTCGGACCGAGCTCGGCGTGCCTGTCGACGATGTTGACAAGATCCCTGTAACATGGGATGCCGCGCACTACATAAATCTGGCTGTCACCGATGTCCGCGACGGGCCCGAAGGAGAATCGCTGCGATGTTTCATTAAGCGCGCCAATCATTTTGGAAGCCTCTTCAGCCGGGGTCGGGGTCACGCTGCACTGCAAGCGGCCTCTGATGGCTTAGCTAAGACTATGTCTCATTTCGCTAGCCAGCGATTCACCAGCTCGGCAGTAAAGTTAGTAAATAGCTTGCTTATTTAGTTTTAGTACCCCGTGTTCAGGGTAATTTTATCACAAATGTACATCTGATCATCATGGAAGATTCTGATGCTAGCAATTCAAATAATTTTATTATGATTTGACAGGCAGTGGGCCGCGATTGAGCAGTGCTATGGCATGCTGCACACTGCCTTCCGAGAAGAGAACCCGTGGTGCTCAGACGATGAGGAGTTGCAGTACGCTATGTTTGGTAGCGACTTCGTCTTCGACCTCCTGTGCCTGCAGGACCTAATGTCTCCGATAGTTTCGCTAATGGAGATCGCCCAGGACCTGCAGCTGCCCCATTGGAAGGTTTCGCTGTTGGCCGATAACGTCGTGCAGCATCTAGCAGAGCGCGCGGAAGCATTTCGGATTGAGGATTACCCGCGACTGCAGGTAACAGTGTAACTTATTCGTGCTTTTAGTGTACTCATGCCTAGTAAATTTCACCAACCCATCTTAGAATATGACTTTGAAACTTTATCTAATGTTTCGTTCATTTAAAGGCGTGCCACAAGTCAGTTCGGCCCGGAGGCTCATACCAATCGGTTGAATTGCTTAGTGGCTGGCTGGCTCTCCCGAACAAGCCGACGGTACGCTCTCGAGGTGGTCCGCGAACTGGTAAACCCAGTAGTACCGTCAATTGGCGCTGCCGAGATTTAAAGGACATGAAAAAGGTGATTGTAAATATTGTTTTTTTAAAGTAAAATGCCCATAAATCTTACACATTTACATTTTCTAACTCTGACAAACGCCGTCCCAATACTAAGGACATCGTCCAGCTGGCTGCAGCACTTCGCGATTCGCTCGTTGCGCGGCTGCAAAAGTGCTGCAAATCGGACCCTTCTGCTGCCATGGACGCGGCTCGAGCCGTAAGCCTCCTGACTGCAGAGGATGTCGAAGAGTCGGTCGAAAAGGCGACACACTCCGAAGAAGCCAAGAAGCTTGTGCATCTGGCCGTTCAGCACGAGCGATTGAGCCCACATCTGAAGGCGTCCCTGTCGCGCAAGTACTTAGAATCGTTCATTTCGACCATCCACGAAACGATTCTCTCCGGTGAAGGCCGGGAGGACTGGCTACACCCTGCCGTGGAAGGTCGGATCGCCAAAGTTGCCATGGTTTCACAGAAGCCAGGCGACTTGTCACTGCGGCTGCAACTGACAATGGAGTCCGGTGAAGCGATCAGTGTGAGGCTTAACGAAGAGGCAATATACGCCTCGTTCTACAGCGACCCCAAAGTTTATGGCCGTGCTGGTCAGTCGACGTGCCTGCTGCTCGATTTTGCCCTTCACCGGGGTGGCACAGGTAAGCATTGTTATTAACTAGTGACAGAATTTTTAAGCATAATTGTACTGCAAAATTGCATGAATTCCTTCGAATATTGTTTTTGACTCTTTCAGAAGCGATAGTTGAATCCTTCTACGCTACGATGCGATCTCAGCAAAAGATCGGCGGGCAGCTAAACGACACTTTAGAGCTGCGAACGAAGCTGCGGTGGATGCTGCCCCTAGTAGGTACCCACGCAAGCAAAAGGCTCCTGGCGCGGGCAGCGAAGCTTTACTATGCTGGCGATCGAGAGCGGGGCTTGCGGCAGCATCGCGGTCCATTTTTTGTCGACTCGAAGGCCAGGGCGGCTCGAAAGTACGTCGTGCACTGGGGGCTCGGTGTCCATTTGTTGGACTTGATAAGTCGCTGGCGGAGTCTGACTGAAAACACTGATTATTGATTTTTTTCTGCTTTTTTCTTTTTTAATGAAATCTATGACAGGTAGGAGCGTAGTTAGGATATTGACTAAAACTCTTATTTTATGGTTGTGTTTAACTGTTTAATAAATTCAGAGGTAGTTGATGGAAAATGTACAAAAATTATTGGCGTACCTGTAGAGTTCAGAAAATTGGGTTACGAAAGATCGGCGTACATCAGCCTGCACATGAAGCCTTTCCTCGGCGTACATTCCAGGGTGCATGGGACACCTTCCTGACTATGGTTTATAGGATAGATAGGAAGACAATTATGAGACCAGGGAGACAAAATAATTTATATCAAATATTCTATCATTTTAAGAGCAGAATATTATTTTTTCTGTTATTCAATAAGTTAACTTTGGTTAAATGCAATCTTTATGATTAGATTTTTGAAATTTTTTTGTATGTCATCATTTTTTGGCACATTTTTAAAGTGAATTATTTATCATTATTTTGATATTGTGCAAGTTCTCTTCTTTCCCTAAATTTTGTTTGCTTATCTATTTAATTATGGTTTACCACTTTTTGAAAATTTCTTTAACTACTAAAAATGCAATAATTTGTAAGTTTATCTACTTTTTTAATAGTTAAGCATCTAAGTGCAGCTATTATTTTGTCAGTAAGGAAAAAATATACAGACCTTATCTTCAATAGATCCCCATGCCTCTATTGAAGATTAGGCCTATAAATTATTTAAGCTATAGGCCATCCTACCCTACAACCCCCTTCCCTTAGACCCTAGGTATGGATTACCAAAAAGGGAAAAATATACAGACCCAATCTTCAATAGATCCCCATGCCTCTATTGAAGAATAGGTCTATAAATTATGCAAGCTACGGGCCTCCCTAGACCCTGAATGTGGGTTAAGCTACCAACAAAGTAAAAAGAATATACAGACCCAATCTTCCATAGATCCCCATGCCTCTATTGAAGATTAGGTCTGTAAATCATGCAAGCTACAGGCTTTCCCCACCCTAAAACCCCCCATTCCCTGAGACCCCGGGTGTGGGTTTAAGTTACAAGAAAATGGGGTAGAAAATTGATATCAGCATACTGTAAACCCCAATAGATACAAATATATGTGTGCAACAGTCGGCCAAGTCGGCTGATCCAGCCAACTGACTTGGTGACTGACCAAGGTAAGTCACAAAATCGCCAATGTAAGTTGCAAAATTGTCAATAAAAGAAGGAAAATCAGCTTTGTAAGTCCAAAATTGGTGAAAAACAAGTGGGTAAGTCACAAAAACAGAGGGGTAAGTCACAAAATGGAGAAGAATTGGGAAGATTGAGGCAAAAATGCTTTGCAGGACCTTTTTTTGGTCCTTTGAACTTTGACCCAAAGTAAGTCACAAATTTTTTTTTAACTAAGTTGCTTTGGCTGACCAAATTTTTCAAGTTGCACACCTATGGATACAAAATTATAATCCTATCAAAACTGGAAGTATTTTACCAACCTATTCTTCAAGAAGTCCGTAATGTATATTATATTTTATAAAGTATAAAATCTAGATAGCCTACCTGCAGCAAAATGTTTATTTGTTGTTTAAAGCCAAATACTTACAGACACTGTTTCTATTATGTACTTAAGGCTAATAGTCTTAACTTATAATATTAGAGCTTGCAAAGTTGGAACATCCTAAATAGTTTTTCATACTTTTGAGTTATATTATATTTAGAATTTAGTATCTATTAGAAAAAGTAATGCTTTCTATATATAATTATGCTTCTATACCTAAAAGTATAAAAGGTTTTGGGATTCATCAGAATAATTTCTAGGCAAATACTATAGCTACTTCTAATGCTAAAAGCTTTCAAGCTACATATAAATAAAAAAATGTATATAAGTTGCATATTATAAATTCTTATTCCAAAAACCTTATATATATTATCTATATTTAATTTGTTATCTGAGTAAACAAGTAAAAAAATGACAAACCTTTCAAAGTATTAAAGTCCAATTTTTATTTCCTTTAAAACTTTTCTAAAATACAATAGGTCTAATTCAAAGAATAATGTATCATATTTTAATAAAATATATTAGAACTATTTTATACATAATTAATAATTGCTAATTATTAATTATATTATATTAATATATTAATTATATTAATATATTATATTAATTATATTAATTGCAATAATAAACCTAAGAAAGTTTTAGCTTTCTAGATTTAATATCACAATCCTGTTATTGGCAATTAAGCTATCAAGCCATTGTAGTGACACCTGATATAAAATAAAATATACCATACACAGGGGTATGCACTCAAAGAAAAAATTATATCCACTAAAACTTTCTGAGTGTCTTGCAACATGCACTCACTATCCAATTATCATCCTTTTTATAAACCAACTATAACCTGCACTAAAAACTGCCCCATGCAACCCCGTGGCTATGTTAAATTCTTGTACATTAACTTCCAGTCAGTCCCAGAAGAGCTTGGATCTGCTGGCGAACTGATTCGCTGGCTTATCAACTGTGGCCAACTTGATGAAGCCACTTTGGCCGATACAGCCAAGCAATTGACTGGCTTGTCAGATGTGCAGCTCAGGGATCTTCTGCTTGCGGCCACTGCTGCTGCTGATAACTCAATTTGTTTCGACTCTAAAACAAAGTTTTTATCTACTGAAACCAGTTTCAACAATTGTATAATGCTGTCATTAAATCGACGTCCTCGTCTACTTGCTTGTCGATTGCGTCACTGGACAGATCTGGTTGATGACGAGGCCAGTCTCGAGGATGTTTGGCATATTGTGTCAAATGAACAGCAGGCTGTTTCGCAAAATGAATCAAATAGGTAGAGTGTAATTTTTCTATATCAAATTTAACTGTTAACTTTCTATTGACTCTACTTTTACTTGTCTATTCAGTAGTATGAAGAGAACATTGGGTAAAAATTGTTTTTTTTTACAAAAATAGTCAAGACAGCTTAGCCTGCGCCAACCCGCTGCACTACACTCGCCGAGTCTGGTGCACAGTGTCCTACTACGAATTGGACACTCGTGTGGGCGACGCAGTTTCGCGCTACAGAGCCCTACCTTCGGGTTGACGGCGGCGGCGGTGGCGGCGGTCGATTTGACCGGTTTGGTCGGCGCAGATTCTGCCTGGCGCCGTTGAGGAATTTGGACCGGCCTGCGGCGGCTTACTCGGTGCGCCGGTGCATTGGTCAGGGCGTGACGCTTCAGCTCTGTCGCGGCGGCACCATCCTGATGCAGTGCCGCTCGCCTACGCCTGTGAGTGCCTGTGCTGTTCTGTTCGGATGGCTCTTAGGGTTTGGTGTGAAGGGTTCTTATTATTTCGTGTGAAGGGTTCTTTTGGTTGAGTGTGAACGGTTCTTCGGGTTTGTCTGAAGGGTTCTTGGGGTTTGTCTGAAGGGTTATTAGAGTTTAGTGTGAAGGGTTCTTCAGGTTTGGTGTGAAGGGTTCTTTTAGTTGAGTGTGACATGTGAGTTGAGTTGAGTGTTAAGTGTGAGAACCCTTCACACTTAACCAAAAGAACCATTCATACCAAACGCTAAGAACCCTTCACACAAAATCCTAAGAACCCTTTACACATAACCCTAATAATTCTTCAAACCAAACCCTAAGAACCCTGAGATGTGTGAAGCGTTTTTTAGGGTTCTTAGGGTTTGGTGTGAAGGTTTCTCAGGGTTTGGTTTGATGTGTTCTTAGGGTTTGGTGTAAAGGGTTCTTAGGATTTTGTGTGAAGAGTTCTTAGGGTTTGGTGTGAAGGGCTCTTAGAGTTTGGTGTGAAGGGTTCTTAAGGGTTTGGTGTGAAGGGTTCTTTAGGGTTTGGTGTGAAGGGTTCTTTAGGGTTTAGTGTGAAGGGTTCTTTAGGGTTTGGTCTGAAGGGTTCTTTAGGGTTTAGTGTGAAGGGTTCTTTAGGGTTTAGTGTGAAGGGTTCTTTAGGGTTTGGTGTGAAGGGTTCTTTAGGGTTTAGTGTGAAGGGTTCTTTAGGGTTTGGTCTGAAGGGTTCTTTAGGGTTTAGTGTGAAGGGTTCTTTAGGGTTTGGTGTGAAGGGTTCTTAGGGTTTGGTGTGAAGGGTTCTTTAGGGTTTGGTCTGAAGGGTTCTTTAGGGTTTAGTGTGAAGGGTTCTTAGGGTTTGGTGTGAAGGGTTCTTAGGGTTTGGTGTGAAGGGTTCTTAGGTTTTGTTAAAAAGGTTTCTTAGGATTTAGTGTGAAGGGTTGTTAGGATTTCTTGTTTAGGGTTTTCAGGGTTCGTTTGTAGTTTTTTATTAGAGGTTAGAACGAAGATTCACTTGGGAATTATGTAAAGGATGCTTATATTGAGTGTAAAAATTTCCCATTTCGTACTCTAATCAACCAAACCTTCGCCCAGGTGTTTGTCCAGTCGCCCAACGCCAGCCTTCAGCGAGGCTGGCATCCAACCACTGTCTGCCGCGTGCCACCAGGCGGCAGCTTGTGCGTCTTCTCCGACGAGTTGTTTCAACGCCTTCTAGCCGACTGTCGAACATTTGAAGAGGCCTACAGTCTGATTAGAATGTGCTCAATTAGGATCTCCTTTGCCAAAGGTTGGGGTAGCGACTATCGTAGGCAGCGGGTCACAGCTACTCCCTGCTGGTTGGAGATTGTGCTGGCTAAGCCGCTAGTGTGGCTGGACCGAGTTCTGGTGAGTATGCGGGCTCCGTGACTTATTTCTACGAATATTTTAAAAATAAGTAAAGATAATTTGTGCTTAGAATTGTCCACCTTGTCTCCCAGAGACTGACATTTTTAACTGCGTCAACAGGAAGTTTCAAGTTTACTTTACTTTAAAACGTGTTTTTTCTAATGTATTTTTAGCATTGAATGCATAAGTTACCATGAATAATTAATATTTTCTTAAACAATTTTACTTTGTTAGTAATTTTCACATTTATTCTAAACATTTATCAAGTTACTTTAATGCATTTCCCTCTATGTTTAGCTCAATATTTTTTTCTAAAATAGCCTTTCTATATTGTAAAAAAAAATTAAAAAGCGCCACGTTTAACAAATATACTACTTATTGTTTTTAAACGTATGCGGTTCGTACGAATTCAAATTTATTAAATTTTATTTGTTATCTTTTGTTTATCGCAAAGTTCTTCTGAATTGATTTAAAAGACCATTAGAATCTTTAAAAAACCATTTCTTTTCGGAACACCAACTATTTAGTTTGTCCAACTGATGTTTGCTCAAACTGCCCTGCAAGATTGCAAAGCATTCAATCCATCCATTTGAGCCCCTGTAATTTAATCCTTGCAATCCGCCAATTCTGAGGCATTGGAAATATTCCATTTTGCTGACGTAATCATTCTCAGGGGTCAGGTTTTGTTGAGACGGCTTAACTAGATTGTCTTCTTTATAAATCGCTACCTTAGAGCCTTGCTGCGTGAAGCCCACGCCCATAGCTCTGGTTGACCTGCTTAATTCGGCCGACACAATTGAGTTTCCTGGTTCACTCTTGTAGCTGTATCTCAGTGGAGCATGAGGCGAAGAATATCGGTACATAAGAGCGCCATCAGCTTTGGATAGTATCGCACTTCCCGTTCTGCTGGTCTTACAGTGACGAAAATGAAGAATAACATTGTAGGCAGCACTGCAGAGCAAATTGGACGGCTTGAATTGATTAACAGTTGCGGCCTGCAAGTATAGACAGATGTATTGAGAATCACTCACTTTCCGTTGAAGTCGAACTTGGCCCTGATGAACACGGTCACGTTGGGATCAGGATAGAACAGATCCTCGATTCCGTCCGCTGTGCTCACGTCGATGAACGAGCCCGACTGTCCCGTCACGAACACGCCTGTTGACCTGTTGAGCGGAGCCGACACGAGCAGCGGAGTGTGCGGGTTCCGGTGCACAGGGGCCAGGTTGAACGAGCCCACATGGAAGTGGTACAGAATCCTTAGCGAGCTCACTGAGACGCTGTTAGGCAGGTCGGTCGTGTGAGCTGCAATTGTTACACGCAGATCACAAGCCAGCTGCATGAGTGCACTCAGCGGTAAAGCTGACAGACAGACAGACAGACTGCGGCTCACCTTGCTGGAACTCGCGAAGCCTCTGCCTGTTCACAAACGAGTCGCACTGGCCACCGTACAGCCATGCAGTGAGGAAGGCCTCGGCAGTGGCCAGCGCACACCAGCGATGCTCAGCGATCATGCTGGCAGCAGCGCAGGCGGGTCTGGCGTGGCAGCTCAGCACGCAGCCTTGGATAGTTTGGTCAGCGAGCTGACGAGGCTGCAGCTTCCACACTCCATCAGAGGGCAGGTCGGCAGGCGGACAGGCGTTCAGTCTGTCGTAATCCGTCAGCCCGACGATGGACGCCGAGCCGAGGCAAATGAGGGAGTAGTGACAAAAGCTGATAAATAGTAAATAATGCATTCTCTGAAATACGCTAGGGCTGGGCTAGTGGAATTTCGGTTTGATTCTCCTTGAATTGGGAAAGCTGCTGGATGTCTTCGGTAAACGTGCTGTCCCTACTGTTGGCAATAAATAAAAAAACAAAATTTGTTGGTTTTAGCTCTCGGTAGCAGCTGGGTCAATCTTTTTATAATAGTTAACTTTCGAAAAACAAAGCGTTTTGCTGCAAAACTGCTCTTGAATTTCAGCTTGTCAAGCCTCACTACAAGCAGGTGTTTTCACGCTCAAGCTCATGCATTAACGCAGGAAGCTGACATGTTTGTCGCGTAACTAATTGCCATTCAACCGTCAAGGATGCCACCAGGCGTTAGGTACAGTGTATAGCTTCAGCGAAGAATCATTTTCCAAATAGAGTCCTCACTTTTCTGTCTAGTCTACGTTTCTCTAATTATCTTTAAGTACTCGTAGTCTACTCAAGCAAACCTGCTGTATTCTTTATTTGAAAAGCCTTATTGTCGGACAATGACGGACATATTTTTTGAGCTTGAATGCAGAAACTAGCGAGGCTCTTGAACTTGCTAAGGAGGCATAAAGGCGTCCGTCTTTCAGATAAATTGAACATTTTGATTAATTAAAATGGTTGTTGAAGCGTGGTATTGAATTCAATCCAACTTGCTCGGATTTGGGTATATTTTTGGCTTAATTAAGCCAGGAAATAAAAAAATGTAAGATACACAGATAATAAAGTCGATCTTCCACGAAAATAATTATGAATTTAGAGACGAGAGGGATCCAACAACGACAGTCATTTTTAGTGGGTTCCTAATTAATAGCGTCAGTCAAGCTAAATCTTTCGAAAACAGTTCATTTTGATTTAAGCATTTTAATAGTCACGGTATTCTTCTTGCATTGATCGTGATTCGACCGAATGGTCCTCCGAAACGAAAGCGTTGACCTGAGGGAATTCGGTCAAAACAAAGTGCAAGTGATTATTTAGAAAAAAAATAGCTGCACCGACTAACCTGGGACGAATCCTCCATAGTTTGGTAGCAGGCCTTCAGTTCGACGGTAAATTGTCGACTCGTTGCTAGTTGAACTTGATCTATCTCGATAACTACCACTAGCTACCATCAGCTTATCAGCATTGCTCAAGTTCGTTTGATTCGATTCGTTCGATTGATGTCCGAAATTCCATCGACCCTTTCCATCGAAGACTTCAAGCGCGTTGTGCGTGGCCACAGGGTAGCCAGAGCCATACTGGAACCGGACCTGCGGCACGTGCCCGCTGAATCCGGACATGAAGTAGCGCGACTGGCTGTCTCTGGGCAGGCTGTACGGAAGTCGGTTTCTGTTGCGTCGTTCCGATTCAGTAGCTTGATAAGACTGTCGGCCTTGGTAACGAAACTTTGAGAGCATCGCAATTGGTGTTGGACACTGCGGCAAAAGTTTTGTACTAATTATTGATGATTTTTATTACTACGAGTGGTAGTATCTATGAGCTACTAGTTTGGTCTCCATCTAAAGTTTATCTCATGAATTCAAAGAAGTTTTTTAGAAGCTTCTCAAACGCTTTCATCTATGCTTTTCCAGAGCTGTCTGCCCGAAAAACTTACTGGAATTGACTGTCGTAGAGGAAAATATGAGACCTGAAATTGGGTTTAAAATGTATTTAATCAAGTCCTCAAAAGATAATTAATTTGATTCAAATCGACAGTGTATACTTTTTTGTTGAAAGAAAACAAGTTTTTGCTGAATAGTGATCTGAGCAGTGCAATTTTGCAGCTCAAGAGCTCACCTCGGCTAGCTGCACACCTGGGTCCAGAGCCAGGGTTCTATCCAGCTTCAGACGCACAATTTTGTTGTTTTTCTGCTCCAATTGTTGCAAGGCTTGTGGCGCTACAAAATCCAATTGCTTATTTTTAATTATGCTTCAATCTGTACAGGCAACCATTAGTTATTAAGGTATTAAAAGGGATTAAGAACCAGTTGGTGGTCTTTCAGCAATGCATTAGCTGTGGAAAATTGAAATTGCCTAAGGCGTCGAAGCAACCTCGTATCTAAGAAAAATTTCTGTGTTTGCGAAAATAATTTTTAGTATATTGGACGGAGCTTCACTAACGTTCTAATCTATAGGGTATTGCAATAAAGATGGCATGGTTAATTTTCAGAACTTTCCTATCGGTTTTAAAGTACATGAACATTACGTCGATGCAAATTTGTACAAATAAAAGCACAAGTTATATCTAACTAGGTCTTCATTTGACCTTGCTTGATAATCAACTTACGAAGAGCTGAAGGTAGTTCAAAGCAGGAAGCAGCCATTTTAATGCGAATGTCCAGTGTGAAATTGTTCTCAGCTATTTTTTGTTATTTTGACAGAAAAAGAAATAAATATTGCACAGGCTGGCCTCCTCCGGCATCGTGCTTTGCTTATTGGATGAATTCTGTGCGGCCAATAGAAGTGCACGAAGCTGAAGATGCCTGGAATTATTTTTTAATCTTATGCTACATGATTCTATGTGATGGTGCAAAAGACCTTGTTTGAACGGTTGAAATTACTACGAGCGTACTTAGTCTTTCTTAGCGGCAATTACAAGCATTTTTCAAAGCGATTCTTCAAGAATGAAACGATAGATGTTGCTACAATTCTTCTTCAGTTTTTTTAAATAACTAAGGTTCTTTAAGCAAAAACTTTGCACTATGAAGCTAATTTTGTGCCGTTTTAGCTAATTGAATTGAAAAAATCCCAGCTAGCAAAAGTACAGGTGGGGAAAAATCCTTGGTAAATGACTCAGATTATAAAAATTCAATAAGATTTGGTGCAGTAAGCTTTTACTTCACCAAATCTTATCGAAATTGCCAATATAGAACGAAACTTATGGCGCTTATACCATTAAAAAATCTAATAAAAAGTTAAAGAAAGGATCAACAAACATTGCATCTAGCAAGTGAAAAGCATTTTAATTCAATACAATGCTTGCTCTTGTTGTGTTTAGCATATACGTTGTTACCTCCTATTTCCGCCCTTTTGCAACTCCAAGCTATTTTATTATTCAAACCGCACATACAAACACACTCCTGCCCCACTAGCTTTAAAACAAAATGTACATAAATTGAGCGCGTACATTTTTTTACCCCAAAACTCTGACCCAATATTTATTCATAGAATTATGGAGCCGAGATAGTCACGTGGTGCTTTTAATCTTTCAATGCTGCCGCAACCACAGACAAGGTTGATTTAATTAGGTCATGACTCAAGTTGCATAGCGCATCTCCTCCTATTATTGTACACCCCCTCGCAGGGGTACTATGCGCTGTAGACTAACTCTGAGTAAATAAGAGCCACAGTCCAGTACTATTCCACCAGTGGAAAGTTACGCTTGCTTTCCAAACCCTGAAGGTCGCTGGCAGAACTAATTTTTATTCAAAGCGAATATAACTTGACAAAAACTCAAACAAAACGTTCTCTGCCGTGGTTAGGTAGACAAGAATCAGTTTTAATGTTCAAAGAAAGGAGAAAGCCCATACTCTGCTTATTAATACGGTCAGATAAACTGCTGTCATGGCGGTTAGCTACGCATCGAAAGTGTACACAAAAGACAGGCTATTCTTTATCAAACTTCTATTTAGATGGTCCGGCAGCGTTTGGCAACTGTTGTGGGTGGACTTTGTCGCGTTCATTTCAGCCTACGTGTGTTTGGCGGCGCTTTACCACTTTATCCTGTACAACAATCCCGAAACAAGAGCCACATTCGCGATCACAGTTAACTGGTTAAAGACTGTGAGAACGTCTGTGCCCTTGTCCTTCATGCTCGGATTCTTTGTCTCGTCAGTTGTTGAACGGTAAGGAAAGTTCGATGATTCATTTTGTTTGGTTCGTTTAAGTCATTACTGGTAGGTCATAGGATTTGAAAAGCAACTCTTGAAGAAAATTTTTGCCTTTGAGCAGGGCACCTAACGTCGCATTGCTTCTTGTCCGCCCAGACTAGATTTTGACAAAGATTGAGCCAATTTAAACCAGTTTGAAGTCGGATCTATTCGAACAAATTGATTGGGTTATAAATTCTGATAATAATGCAGCAACATTTCCTACATTTTAGTTGGTGGTCCGTCTGCATGTCGATTCCGTGGCTTCAAACGCCCGCATTCTACTGCCAAGCCCTCTTGGACAGTCCGAAATCTAGTCGAAGCGACCTGGCAAGGAAGCTGCGCATCACAGTTCTGAGGTATTTGAACTTGGCTTGGATTCTCCTTATGGCGGGAATCTCGCTGCACATCAAAGAGCGATTCGGCTACTTTCAACCGAAAACCAAAGCAAAGAAGTACAAACTGACGTGGAAACGACGTCTGCAGCTGATTAATTCGGATAGCAAAGTGCAGAAATACTTTGGCAAGCTGGTTACTGACAGTGAGGTGCAGGCTTTCAGTAAATCTGCTCAACTGTCGAATGAGACTAAGCACAGCTACGACCCCGAGTATTGGCTGCCGCTTGTGTGGGCTACTCGACTGGTTCGCAGGGCCAGGAACCTTGGTAAACTTAAAGTTTTTAGTAGACCAGTTAAAGTACTTTTCAATGTCAGCAACTGTAATTTTGCTCCTACCTAGACTGCATAGCCGACGAGCGCCAGTGCCTATGGCTGATGGAAATCATCCAAAATTTTCGCGCTGACCTAGGGAAAATTTGGACCTACTCCGAGTTCAACATTCCTCTAGTTTATACTCAGGTGGCCGTGACAGCTGTCTATCTCTACCTGCTATCCACCATTGTATCCACTCAGCTGATGGACTCGGACATTGTCCAGAGCAGCACGGCTACCCTGAACGTGAATGGTACTTACGAGCGCAGCGCTGGACAACAAGTTCTATCGTTCATTCCTGTTCTAGGCGGTCTGGAGTTCATATTTTATCTTGGTGAGTCTATGAACAAAGTATTTGCATGATTGTCATAAATGACTGATCAAGCCTTAACAATTCAGGTTGGTTCAAAATTGGTATGTGCCTCCTGAATCCCATGGGCAAGGACGAGGCGGACATACCAATGTCAGACATTCTCAATTCTAACCTCAAAGCCGCCATCAAGATGGGTGGCGCCGAGGACAGCATCTTTCCGCTTGGCTTAACCGACAGCGGTGAAGCCGGTGAAGACCAGGTGGCGCAGTTCCTCAGCTGTTTCGACTTCTCCAAGGTGCGCGCCCACGACAAGTTCGACAGCGCCGAGCAGACGGAACGGCAGCTGAGCCGCGCTCTGTTGAAACGCCTGCAAACTCGCAGCAAGCAAATCGCTGACGTCCGCGGCGTCCACGCCAACAGCAACCACACCGATGGCACCCAGACCGCCGGCTCGTTGCCCGTCCCTCAGATAGTGCTGTCCTCCGGGACCAACTCTGTGAGAATTAAAAAGTCAAACAAAAAGAACGGCAACAATCAGCTGCCTGTAGGACTCGATGCTGACTCAGCGCCGTCCGGCTCCTCGCTAGGTGGCATCGTTGGACGTCAGCTGCAAGCCGCTGTGGCCAGGTCGCAGAAACTGCTCACTGGGCGAGCTAATCCGGGTGGAGGAAAGCAGGTGACCACCGCAATAACATTCAACCGGGGAACAGTTGGTGAAGCAGCTGGTGTGGGCCAAAATTTGCATGTCGGTAAAGAGCTAATGGAGTAGTTCTCACGTCTAAACACCGTAAAATTTACCAAAACCTTCTCAGATAACCGAGGTACTGATTCGAGATTTGTCCTTTTGCACACTAACAAAATCAGGTTTCTAAAACAGTATTCTATATTTTATTTGTTGATCTACAAATTTTTTTAGTCTTCTAGTGACAGCGAAACGTTTAACGGGGGTAGTATTTAAGTTGTGTATTAATTTTTTTAGTTTAAAACTATCGTCATATAATTTGCGTATCATGCTACTTATTGAATAATGTGTACATGATATTAGTAACGCGTTTATTTTTATAGTCGCTTCTGAACGCTCCTTTTGCACAAAAAGAATTTTCAGTGATTATACGACTCAAAAGTTTGCTTGTTTGATGTCTAAAACAAACTAAACTCTTTTAAAAGTTTTTTTGCGATGATAATCTCAAATGCTCAATTGTACGCAATAAAGTTGAAGTGCTTAGTTTTATCGTCTCTTTTTTATCAAATTCACAATTTTCTGCGTGCTTTATTAATTACGCTTTAGTGTGTATTTAGTATATTTTTAGTAAATACAAAAAACGCGAAATTAGCTTTAACAGCTATAGTTTATTTTAAGCGAACTAAAATGCCTGTGGTAAAATTTTCTGCCACCATTTTCAACAAAGAAGTTTCTGACACTTGACTCAAAGTATTTAATTTCGCCATTAAAATTATACGAAGTAATTTAGCTACTATAGCTCGTACATGTGAAATTGACAATGTTTTCATGGACTCATTGTTTTTTCAAATTAAAATATGTATTAAAACATCCTACGTGTACATCCTATGTACAATAAAATGCTTTGCGCGCTTTTAGGCCACTAGAGGTCGCTTTCATGTATTGTTTATTCATCCAAGAACTGCGCATACTGAGATTTTCTTGCAACTGCAACTAACCACACCCAATGTTAGATTCATTGAATACTTACGCCTTATATACAATTTGAGACTTTCTGACAATGAATAGGATGGGCCAGCAGAGTTGGTGTGAATAATTTATATGAAATGCGGAATCTGCAGTCGAAAAGTTGCACGACCCAACTGCAGAATCATGCCTTAGTGTTGTGAGCTCATGCAAGCCAACCTGATCACACTTGACTGAGCATAACTCAGTCGGAAGTTGCGATGCCACTACATAAAACGCTTAACCCAGCGCTTTCACTTGATCAGTTTGGTCAAAACAATACACATTAATGAAATTCCTCCACAAAGAACATGCTAAGATTGTTTTGGCTTCTGCTTTTCCAATGCTGCCATTGGCATATTGCTGGCGCTATCTTTCAGCCGCCCTTATTTGATGCTGCCCAACGCCGGCCACTGAGCACTTTGCCAGCTCAAGCTGCCTGCGCTGTTCCAACGCCGCAGCAGTTGGTGCACTGCTCAGACGGTCGGGCTTCGCGAGGAAGCTGTTTCTGTAACAGGACCTGTCCGTTTGGGTATGCGACTCCAATGCCTAGTTTGCAGCTGCTGACAGGGGACTCAACTTACAATTCGACTACAAATAGCAGCGTGGGATCTGGGCCAGCTTTTAAGAAACTCCTTTTACAAGATTGGAAAGGAGTTGAGGAATTTAGTCTGGCTTTTCGGTTTCTACTGCCCGATGGCTTCAAGAATGGGTGAGTTTTCTGCCTTTTTCTCGAGTCTGTCAAAAAAATTAGCAAGGAAGATTGCAAATTTATGTCCTACTGGTTCTTTTCGATCCAACGTTAAATGCCTAATTGGATTATCCACTCTTCAGGACATACGCTCATACTCATTCAAATGGCTAAAGTACTTTCAAATTTGCAGAACAATTTTCTACCAGACAGACCTGAACGGCAGCCTGATATTTGCTGCCTCACTAAGCACATCAGGACTGCACCTGACCTACAAGGATGCATCAGCTATTCAGCATCGGGAGCTTCACAATGACAGCTACCAAACTGGTCGATGGTACCATCTGGGCGTACAGTTTTATAAGAACCGATGGGCCGTGTTTCTTGATGGTGCTGGTCCTCAACTGACGCCTCTGTCTGTCTATAGCTGGCAAGCACCTTCGACAGCGCTTGCTTCAGCAGCAACTTGGATCGTACTGGCCAGCGCATGTTGTGGTACGCTAAAATATTTGCATTTAAATTAAAAATAATAAATGTTACACTGAGCCCATTTTTTCTAGGTCACTCTGACTTCAAAGGCCAGATTCGAGACTTTGTACAATTCAACCAGACCATAAGCAATCGCGACATGAACCAGCTGTACACGGGACGGTTTATGGACACCGGCAAGGATCTGTCTGAGTGCAGGTGTCCACCCAGCCACCCGAGGATGTCATTAGAAAATGATCATATTTGTCTGACGAACCTTGTTAACGAATGTGAGTAAAAAATTGACTTCTGTGTAAATCATGCATTTAAATAACTTCAAGGATATCAATCGTAACCTATTAACTATCAGCTTCAAGCGTTGGTCGCCTGAACCCGGATGCTTATCCATTGCAATTCGCCAACGATGACGACCCAGCCAGCTCGTGGATCTCGGCGCGCATGTCTTACGTAGCTGTAACTGTGAGCCTGCCCGCCAGACTGCAGGTGGACACGGTGGCACTTGAACTGCACGCCGACGCGGGTTCCGCGCTGCTACCAAAGCGTCTTCGACTGTGGCGTTCGTCCCACAGGGAGGAAGACGATTCCTCCTGGTTGCTTTGGGCTGAGTTTTCGTCAGAATTTAAAGAAAACGAGACCAATTGCGGGCAAAGTGTTGCTTCATCCATTAACTACACAGTCGATTGTAGGGCGATGCCTGCATCTCAGCCAGGTCGCCTCTCTGTGACTTACTCACTGCCTAATCCTTTCGTCTCAGTAGAGCAACGCGCAGCTGCGTTAGCCAGACGAGTCCGTATTGAAGCGCTGGGGCATCAGGGCAGCACTGCTGGCGGTGGCTACTACGGACTGTATGAGCTTCGGGTTCTTGCCAGATGCGACTGCAGTGGACAGGCGAAAGAATGCCTGGTCGATGCTTTTAATCGGAGCGTGCGATGCGTCTGTGCTCCTGAGAGCTACACGCAAGGCGACATGGTTTGTTCTGTTTAAATGCATTTTTTCAATTTATAGTTAAAATCGACCGTAGATACGAGAGTAATTCCAGATATTCCCTCACAAATCCTTTCAGTGCGAACAATGCCTGCCTCTATACAACGAAAAGCCCTACGCAGTGGGACAGCCATGCCGCCAATGCAACTGCAACGGACACGCTGAAATTTGCATATACAATCGAACGTTAGATGACTATCCAACTGAACTGGCAAGGGGTGGCGGCGGAGTTTGCATTAACTGCAACGCATTCACTACAGGGCGCTGGTGTGAGCTGTGCCAACCTGGATATTACCGACCAGATGGAGTCACAGCCACTGATACCCAACCATGCCGAGCATGTGACTGCAATCCGTTCGGCAGTCTGAATCAGCGTAGCTGTTCGATGTTCGGTGGTCAATGCTCCTGCAGACCGGGATTCGGTGGCCGACGCTGCGATGTTTGCGCATCAGGCTTCTACAAGAATTTCACAATCCTGAGCAGTACCAATGACTCCTGCGTGGCATGCAACTGTAGCGATGCTGGCACTGATGCTGCCGCCGCGAATACCTGCAATCCTGACACCGGTGCCTGCAAGTGCAAGCGCCTTGTTGGTTCGCGTGATTGCAGCGTCTGTTTGCCTGAAAGCTACAACCTCACCGCCGATAATTCCGACGGCTGCGTTGCCTGCGACTGCCACCCGGCCGGCACTGCGGGTTGCAATCCTCTGAATGGGAGCTGTCAGTGCCAGCCTGGGCACCAGGGTGTTCGCTGCGACTCCTGTCGATTAGGTAGCTGGGCGCCGACACTGGACAGTGTCTGTCGGTCTTGTAACTGCTCAGCAATCGGTGCTTTGGGTCTTGATGAAACACGTGGAGATCAATGCGATCAGAGGACCGGGGCATGCCGATGTTGGCCAGGGGTCACTGGGGCCGCCTGTAACCGGTGTGCCAACGGATTTTATAACCTGTCGCCAACTGGCTGTCTGCCTTGTCGATCGGACTGCCATCCTTTGGGTAGCCGGGGATGCGATCCAGTCACAGGAGCCTGTTTGTGCGTGGCTAATGTTGGCGGCGACCGCTGCGACCGGTGTCTGAATGGTACCTGGAACCTCACTGTCCATGGATGCTTTAATTGCAGCTGCGATGCTACAGGTAAACTCTATCTATGGATTTTACTATCATTTTATAGGTTAGTAAGATGCATCGATCCTAACATTCATTAAGGTACGCTACTAGCGGACAATAGTTCACGCATTCCTCAGTGCAACCCGACGAATGGTGCTTGCGTGTGCTTGCCAAATCGCACTGGTCAAACTTGCAACACCTGCCTATCGGGTTACCATCGGCCTCCAGGCAGTGGGGTTGGCTGTATTGCCTGCACCTGCGAGCCACTTGGAAGCCTTGGACCTGAATGCGACTCGGTAACTGGCAAATGCTCTTGCCGTTTAGGCTTTACTGGACTTCGCTGCGATACCTGCGACGCTGGCTTTTTTAGTTATCCCATGTGTAAGCGCTGTGGCTGCAATGCTGCAGGTAGTGTTGCCACCAACAGCTGCAACCGGACAAACGGTATCTGCCAATGCAAGTTAAACGTCATTGGGGACAAATGCGACCAGTGCAAGCCAGGTACCGGTTCAATGGACGCGTCAAATCCTGAGGGGTGCACTGGAGCTCCAGCATTGCAAGGACCGCCAGTGATGTTGAATCGAGGATCCAACTTTATCAGCATTGGCTGGGAGCCGCCAGAACAGACTAATGGTGTTATTAACGGCTACGACGTGATGAGAAACAACAGTCTTCTCGCTTTTATAAGTGTTATCGGTAAGAATATTCCATTCGTGAGTGGAAAAGGAATGAACAATGAGAACTTATTAAGTCGCTTATGAGCCCATTTTTATCAAATTGTATCGATGCGAAATTTAATCGTTTCAAGCTCATCAAAGTATTTTTGGTGTCATTATTTATTTGAATCAGGCAAATTTGATTCTCTCCAGAGCCACGAAATTATACGGACAACGGACTGGCAGTCTTCACAGCGTACAGCTATTCAATTGTGGCGAAAAACTCTGCGGGTACTGCTGCCAGTCGGACACGTATCTTTGTAACCCAGCCAGCTGCTCCAATGGGAACTTTTACTGTGAATGTTAGCAGCATTAGACCAAGCTCAGTTAGCCTTTCTTGGTCTGGTCCAAGGGAACCAAATGGCCCTTTGGACAACTACACAATCAAGTCAACTGATACGTACTCGCCTGCCGAAAGTACCGTTCATGCTGTCCTACCTGGCACAGCTCTTTCAGCTGAAGTCCATGGATTGCGTGTATTCTCTGATTATCGGATTCAGCTAATCGCTTGCGGTCCCGGAGGTTGTCTGCAGAGTCGCACTGCTGTTTTTACTACTTTAGGTCTGCCACCAGCGGGATTAGGAAGACTCAATATAACTGCCGTAAACTTTACGGACCTACTCGTTTCCTGGCCTTTTCCAACTCGACCAAATGGTATTGTTCAGCGCTTTCAGTTGTGGCTGAACGATAGTTCAGTTGGAGGTTCCTTTGGTGGGCCTGTGTTCCAATCTGAAGGACGCTACGATCCGAGACTATCCCCGACACCAGTAAGCCTTCCTGGTGTAGATAATTCGGGACCAGCAGCTTCTGCACTAATTTCAGGTCTTCGTCCGTTTTCTGCGTACGCATTGCGACTAACTGTTGTTGGAAGCTTTGGAGCTAGCTTTAGCGATTGGTTTGTTGCTCAAACAGGCTCAACGGCGCCTGCAGCCGATCCATCGCCGCCAAATCTAACTCCAATCAATTCTTCGAGCGTCAGGGTTACCTGGACGTTGCCTAGTAGAAGCATTCTACTAGGCGACCTAGCTAACATTAGCATATTCGCTGGGACATCATCTTTGGTCACTGTTTTTGTGACAAATCGGATGGATTTGACACAGTTTGTAGCCAGCGGGTACCGGCCATATCAGAATGTGACATTTTTGCTGAGAGTTTGTAACTTCATAGCGTGCAGGTAAATCAATGTGTTTTTCTACATTATCTTTATGTATGTATGAAGTCACTGCGTTGCACTAATAAGCATTTTATTTAGCATTTTATTAAATTTTATTTTAGAAACAGCTCCTCAGTTGAAACTCGACTGGACGCCGCTCCTCCTGAGGACCAGCCGCCACCCTGGCCACCGGTACCTCTCCCACCGCCCACTAATGCATCGCTCGCCTCACTCCAATTAAGCTGGCAGCCACCACGGATGATCAACGGTCCACCGCCTCGATATCGGCTGGATCGTCTACCAGCTGCTGCAGGTCTGGCCGAGTCGCCTACGGTTTTAGGCGTCAGATTGGCGGGCTCCGGGTGTTATCGGTTTCCCGGTGACCTTTTCCCGTACAATGTCGACTATTTTGGTCTGGAATTGTTCTTGCGTACATCTGGACCTCCTCGCGGTCTTTTACTCTGGTCAGCTGTACCAGACGGTAATTATTTGCTGAAATCAAACTGTTTTTGGACCTACTTGTTGGCGCATCCTTGACGCTTTGTGTTTAGCCATTGAGTTCAGACTCACAATTCCTAAGGCTTTTTTGGAGGTTGCTATTCTTCGTGGCTTTTATTGCTCCTAAATATTTCTGTTTTCAACTGAATATTCCAGGACGTCAGTATCTAGCTGTTTATCTGACTCCAGATGGTAAGCTGCACTTTCGATTTGATCTCGGCGATAGCGACGCCGTCACAAGAGATGGGAACTGCTCCACTGTTAGTTTGGGAGTCAGCACTGATGCTGGAGCTGTGCAGCAAGGCCGTTGGCACCAAGTGTCCATTCGGAGGTTTGGACGCCATTCACAGGTATTTACTTAACAGCTTACATCCTTAGGTTCCGATTGTTTATTCAAATTGTAGGTGCTTTATATCTAATTTCTTCGAAAAATCATACAGGTGACTATTGATGGCAAAGTCTTCGCAAATGATTCGCCTTCAACTACTGGCATTTCTGAAGGCTGCCCTCGGCGAACTCTGATGGGCCTTAGTGCCGGTGTGTTCATTGGCGGCCTGCCGGACATTGAAGACGACGACTCCGACGTGGCTTTTTCAGCGGCAAAAGTTATTGCCTCTACGGAGGGTCGTCGACCCATTGTTGGCTGCCTGCGGGACGTCCGCATACTATTCGACACGCTGCCTTCGCCGATTACTGTTGAAATGGACTGGCGGCGCGCACTGATGCCAAACTACCTCGCGCAGGTAAGCCAGTTCTGACTCATTTGAATATTCAATAAATCAAAACAAAGATTAGCAATTATTATTATTAAGCCAAACAGTCAGCTTTCGTCTTATTTTCTTTTATACCCAGCTAGTTCGTATTGTATTAACTCCATCGTCAGTGGCATTATTATCACTGCCTCTAGACGATGTAAAATTATTTATTACGACAACTGAAATAGCGATAATGTTAGCCCTTCTGGTTTCGTACGCTCGTATACCGCATCATAGGTATGAGGACAGGTTAACAATTGTTAATAGCATTGACTTGTACAAAGCGCAGATAATCATTTGCGATCGCATACGGTTCCAGCACTGGCAGGGCTGTCCAGTTGAAACCGCCAACGGTCTGAGCGCAAGATTTCTCGGTCGTGGTTTTGCTGCTACCCACCCTGGTGCCCTGAATCTATCGTGCAACACCAGCAACAGATTTTTTCGATTCGAACTCAGCTTCCGAACATCATTAGCTTCATTAATAGCTTCCGACTCTGGAATCATGTTGCTGGCATTTGCGCACGGAAATGGCAATTTACCTTCTGGTCAGACACTGTTGCTCGCGCTAGAATATGTGGAAGACGACAGTCCGCTGCGTTTAGTTGCATTGTTGCCGGGCATGGCAACTATCACCGTGGCAGCATTGTCGACAGAAACCGATGCAAATGCGTCAGCAACTTCTCTTGTCTGCAACAAAAACTGGCATCGATTGGAGCTCGAAATGACAGGCAGAGAAGCGGCTCCTGTGGTGATTCACCTAGATGGAACGCCTTTAACTATTTTAAACGGATATGCTGGTGCTAATGTCAGCGGCAGCTCGCAGCCTGTGCCCGCAATGTGTAATCTTACTTCGCCAATGTATTTGGGAGGTTTGCCCTCGTCAATGTCTAGTTTGACTGCTGCCAAGGCGGTTTCCACTCTGCGACAAATACTTGAAGTGGAAGAGTTTTTGGATCTTTGTGAGTTCTAAGACACTGAGTTCTTATTTATTTACGTGAAATCAAATAAACTTATCCTTTTGATGCTTATTTCATTTCAATTCACTAAATCAATAGCTAAATGATCTCTTTATACAGCATTTTCTGGCTGCCTAGCAAACATAAGCTACCAATCGAGTCCAGTGCAGCCTACTATGCACGTCTCCCTGGACTCTAACATAGCCGATTCCTACAATGTGCAACTTGACGATTCCTGCCCCTCATCGCCTGCTGAAGCTGGTTCGTGCGATGACGAAAAATTTTCTTTTGAAAATGGAACCGTTGACGAAGAGCAAGAAAAACCAGTCACGTTAGTGTACGAAGGAAGCAGAAATTCTGCTATCGATGCTGGTTTAAGACCATTCTCTGCCTATCTATACAGGGTTGTATCAGCTAACGAAAAGGGTGAAGCACAGAGCCAATGGGTTCCGGGACATACAGGCGAGGGAGGTTAGTTAATTTTATATTAAAATTAAATTTCATATTTTCATCACATTTCTTAGTTACAAAGACCCAGCTCATGGGCAAATTAAAATCATGTTTATTTATTTTGCTCCATATAGTTCCTGATGATGCCTTGGGACCCAGCAGTGTGAATCCAATCAACGATGCAAGCAGTTCAGTCAGCAGCATTTCGCAGGCTCTTCGAGTCTCCTGGCCTGCCACATTCAGTCGCCTCGGTCCGGTGATTGGCTACAGAGTTCGCGCGTATCATTCAGCTAATGAAAGTTTGCTAGCAGAGCTGACGGTTGATCCGCCGAGCTCAATGTCCGAAAATTTTATGGCAGTGATCACCTGCCTGGCGCCGTACAAGCGGCACAGAGTGCGCATCGCTGCCTGCACTCGAGCCGGATGCGGGGACAGCGGTGACTATATCGACGCTAAAACGCTTGCAGCTGCCCCGAGTGGTGTTAGCATTCTGTCAAGGTCGAATTCAAGTGCAGTTGGACCGACTTGGATAATGGTAGCATGGGATCACTTGCCGCGGGCAGACTCCGCTAATCCTGAAGCCGCTGCCACGGCGCTACCTGGGCTTAACGGGCCACTGGTTGAGTATCGACTGTGGCTGCTGCTGCCACCACCAGTGGGTTAAAATATTTCAAAGCCTTCTCTATTTAGAAATAAATGGATCTTTTTTCCATTTTTCGCAGGACGCACAGCTTACTATTGTACTCGGGCCAGCAACGCCAATTCAATCACACTGGCCTCCGTGTCGGCACTGCTTACACGTACACTCTGTCCGTGTGCAACCCGCTTGGCTGCTCTCAAATTCGTGGCGAAGACGCTGCTAGACTTGAAACAGCCCAGTTACCGCCAGAAGGCGTTGGCTCGCCGCAAGTCACCGTGCTTGGAGCGACTACGGCTCAAATTGCCTGGGCACCACCTGTTAAGATGAACGGAAGACTGGAAAAATATCAGCTTCGATTAGGGAATGCGTCGGCGTGTGAAAATCTGAGTCTGACTGAAATTTGGTGGCTCGCTTACAGTAACTCGTCAGACGATATCAGAAGCGTCGTGATGGATAATCTGGAGCCTGATTCGGAATACTGTCTAGCTCTCGAGGTAAAATTTCTTCCGATTCTGGGGTTTTCGTTCGAGATCATCGCTTTTAATTCATGGGATCAAAACTTTCTGCTTTATTTCAGGTTTGCTCGGGTGGCGGCTGCTCTACTGGCCAACCTGTTCAGTTTAAAACTGAAGAAAGCTCACCAGAATATGTTCCATCGCCGAGAGCAGTGTTTATCAATGCTACAGCGTTTCGAATTGTGTGGGATCTTGCTAAGAAGCCGAATGGTGAGCTGAGTTTTTTTTAATCAAATTAAGAGCGTACATTCGATTTTTCATTTAGAAAAATTAATAATTCTTACAAGTTAACCCTGGAATATATGGCCTGAAACTCTATTTTAACCGAAGTATTTTTGATTATTTTTTCCAGGAGAAATTCTATTCCATCAAGTGCTTATCAATGGCCAGCTAGTTGCTAACCAGACAGAACGCAGTCTATCAGTCACAGACCTGCCACCCTGGAGTCTAGCCACTATTCAAGTGTTGCAGTGCACCGCAGCCGGTTGTGGTGGCAGCGCATCCGTGTCAATACGAACGCTAGAAGTGGCACCTGTAGGAAATGTTCGGACTAACAGCTCTAACACCTTCAGATCCCAGGTCTGCGCAGCTGTTCTGGACGAATCCAACTTCTCCAAACGGTCTGATCAATTACACTGTCCTTGCTCTCGGATTGTTTTACGTCGGCGGTACTGGACGCAACTACTCAACGGTGATTGAGACGCGGCCGCTCCTGGTCACTCAGAGCTATGGACAGTGGATCAGAATAGTTGGACTGATGCCAATGTCTGTCTATTACTTTCATGTGCATGCAGAGAATTCTGTAGGATCTCTGACTAGCAATACTGTGACTGTGGCCATGCCGTCAGGCTGTGAGTGAGACTTTCCATGTTTATTGTTTTGATTTTCATAAAAAAGCGTGAAAATTCAATACATTAATAATTTACGGTAAGGCATTTGTATTTAATTACTTCAGCTCCAGACGGGGTTGAGCCTCCCAGACTGACAGTGGTTAATGCGAACAGCCCTGCAAGCTAGTTGGGGTCAGGTTGGCCGCCCCAACTCGATGCAGCCGATTATTGTGGTACTGCAGATGCGAATTCAAGATGGGCAATGGACAAGGTCGGTTAACTTGACATGTAGAGAGAATTAATTCTATTTCGAACACATAACAGAGCTTCCTTAAAAGAAGGTTTCGCTTACTTACTTGCTGTGATTTCGAAAATGATTGTTGCAGTACCTCGGACACGCCAGCTTCAAAGGATGGCTCAACAGTCAGCTCGTTGGTGACAGGCCTGATGCCAAATACACCGTATGAATTTCGCGCTGCTGCGCAGAGCCTGTTTGGCACTGGCTATTCTGAGCCGTCACTAATAACGATGCCGGAAGCTGCTCCTGGTCCGGTTGCCGCCCCTAAAATCTCTGAAGTAACGGCGGTTAGTGTAGTCACTTCCTGGTTTCCGCCAAATCGAACTAATGGCCAACTTGTGGCTTATCAACTCCTAATGGACGGCAAGGTTATCGCATCGGTGAGTTTAAAATAATAGTAAGATTATATATAGATTATATTTCAATATTCATTCGATTTTTAAATCCTTTTCTTTTATTACCAGCTATCACCAGCAAACCGTAGCTATCGTGCAGTTGGACTGTTGCCTTGGCAACGCTACACCTTCGCTGTTTTAGCCTGCACTAATGCAGGCTGTTCTTTGGGATCAATAGCACCTGTCACTGAAATCCGAACTTTAGCAGCTCCGAGCGAGGAAGTTCCAGCACCTGATGCGATTCCCATTTCATCTAGATCAGTGAGACTGCAACCTCGACCACCAATGCGACCAAACGGCCCTCTGATTGAGTTTAGGATATTTCGCCAAAATAATTCGAGCACTGTAGGAAATACTTCAGGCGAAATTTTGATTGGCTCAATCCCTGTAACTATCGTTGAAGGTGACAGTGCGGAGTACATCGGAGAAGTTAATAGATTCTGAGGGACTACGACCTTGGAGCATATTCCGCTACCGTGTCCAAGTAGTAAACTCAGCTGGCTACACATTCGGAGAGTGGGCTGTAGTCCGAACTTTACCAGCCCCTCCGGAGCAGCCTGCGAAACCCATCGTTAACATTGACACTTCATCGCCCAGGAAAATAACCGTATTTTGGAAACTAGATCAAACAATTCCTGTCAATGGTCCATTTGAACGTCTTGAACTAATCGTTGATAAAACAAGAACAATACTTCTTGTGACTTCCCAAGATGCAGCTGTTACAGGTGGGTCAACAACTGTCGATAACCTACAGCCGTGGTCGAACCACACAGTTAGCTTGCGTGTCTGCAATACTGGAGGTGGTTGCACTGACAGTGAGGTCGTCGGATTTTTTACTCCTGCGGCACCACCAGACGGACCTCCTGCAGTTCCGACGACCATACCGCGTCGTACCGTCCCGATATCAGTTGATGTTTCTTGGAAACCAACGGAATGGCCTAATGGCCACGGTCTTCGATATCGACTGCGCCGATTAAGTGTGCCTGTCGACTTTTGGCGATCCGATTTGGCGATAGGCAGCGAAAGTGCCTGGAACGATTCATACGTTGGCTCTCACCCCGTATACAGGGACTTCAACATAGAGCCGTTTGTTGTTTTAATTTATAGTTTGTCTGTACAAAACGACGTCGGTTCTACTGAGTATGGCGAGCCTTCCAAGCCTATTTTAGCTTGGAGCGGCGGTCCTCTGGACGCTGGGCCAGCAGTTGTTGCCGCTCCAGCAGGACCCCAGGCTGCTTTGGTAAAGTGGACACTGCCAAGCGTTCGAGAATTGAGAGGATTCGCATCGAGCTGTCGCATTGAGCTCACTAGCCCCGCTGCCTTTGGGCGCGTTTTAGAAATTCCCGACTGTGAAGCAGCAGCTGGAACGGAGGTTTTTATTCGCGGCCTTTTCCCTGGCATTGAATATTTTGTAACAGTTAATCTCACGGTGATACCAGCTGGTTGGGTTATGAGCAATATTGCAAAGGTTCGGACTCTCGACTCTGGTGAGCTTTTAAAGTCTGACAGTATTTATATTTATAATTTTTAGTATATACTCGTTTTGAATTTTTATTTGTTAAAATCATTGGAAATTTTTACCAATTTCAGTATCCGATTGGATTGAGCGGCCGTACCCAGTGATCATTTTAAATTTAACTAGTGCGAGAATATACTTTAAGCCACCTGCCTCAATCTCCACCTACAATTTGTCAGTCGAATGGAGCTATGCGGTATTGGTCAATGGTGAAAAGATATTACTGGATTCGGAACGTAATTCATCGGTGGGAAATGTTTTGTCTGCCATCGTTACCGCCTTGTTGCCTAATCGAGCAAACTTGGTACAAATAGAGGCATGCAGTAGCTACTACTGCGTCCTTAGTGACGCTACTGCAGTTGCTACGTCGGAGGTTCCGCCCAACGGTCAAAGTCCACCATCTGTAGAAGTCAGTTGGCAGTCGCTGGTTGAAGCTACTCTGGAGTGCTCCAAAGGAACCTGGCGGGGTCATTCACCTCCTATGGACTTTATAGACGATCTGTTCAGCATCCTTGTTGGAATAATGTAAATTTAACTGCATCCTCTAAGTGTCAGTATGCGAGATGCCCTATGGGTTGGCTGGCTTGCAACACCAGTGCATGCTACAGACCGGACGAGCAGGTATGTTGCGACGGAAGAATTCACACTAAAGTCGCCGGTTTCCAGTGCTGCACCGGAGGTGGCTATGAAAGCGTGCCTAATGGCAGCGTTTGCTGCAGGGATTCGGAATTTCCTGATGCACTTAACATTGGACTTGGCAACGCATGCTGTGGAGGCTTTCCGTACTACAAAGAGACGAATGGAGATCAATTATGTTGTGGAGGTAATTTATAGTTTTTTCATTTGACTGTTTAAAAGTTTTCCTAATAAACTAAAATTGTAACCAAAAAGTAGTTTCCAAAAAATGTTGCGGACGCAATTTAGGTTAGTGTGAACAGCCTTGGCCCCGAGATGTCTTGATAGCTCAGCGATCAAGCTTATACGCGAAAGCGTGTGCGCATTCCACATTTTTTTACTCGAATTCATTTAAGGTCGGTTATACAGCAGCCGTAACAACCAATGTTGTGGTGATAAAGTAGCGTCATCGGATCTAGTATGCTGCGGTGACTCCGCTGCGTACCAACCTCAGCCCAATATGTCGTGCTGTGGTGACAAATATGTTCCGACACGGAGAAACAGAGGAAGCACCTTCTGCTGTCAGGAAGGCACCGATGCTGTACTTTACAGTTTGTCCGAGGACGAAATGATCAGCGGTTTAAATTTTTCATGCTGTGGACTGCAACTTGTCGAGACGGGTAAATCGACTGGCTGCTGTGCAGGTCGCACGTTTGACTCGACTTCTGAAGTCTGTGCCTCATCACTTTGGTGCGGATTTGGCGTCACATGTCCGACTAGGCTCGCTGCTTCCGCGGCGTGCGATTCCTGTAACTTTGCGCCCGACAATGAGACCTGCCATGCAGTGCGGCTGCCTGCTCTGGAGAATAGGGCACCTACTCAGCCGAAAGTTAGTGAAATCAGTGTTTATAATGCCATGATTGAAGCTACGGAAAGTCACTCGAAGTGTCTATCGGAGCCGAGACTTGTGTACGACGGTCCGCAGTCATGGTTTAATGGTGAGACATTTCTATTAGTATCCTTTCCTTTACTGCTTCTTCAATTGTTAAAAATTCAGTAGCTTGGGCCTTCACAAATTTGTGCATTCAAGATAGCGGATTGAGCCCCAGCACGAGCTACGCATACTCTGTCGAAGCTGCGAGCGCTGCTGGTATCTCTAACCTGTCTTTGGAGACGACTTCAAGAACGCTAGCCGATGCGCCAGAATTTGTCACGCCACCCGTGGTTGAACCTGTCAGACCGGATGCACTTAATCTTGTGTGGAGCTCTCCTACCCAATCAAATGGTCCAATTCGAGCTTACAGGGTTGAACGACGACAAACCATTAGCAACAAAACACTTGAGCCGATAGCTTTGTTCAATGGTCTTGCGTTAAATTTTATCGATAGCCTAGCACTGCAGCCATTTCAGTTGTACGAATACAGATTAATAGCATGTACAGACGGCGGGTGTACAGCGTCTAATTGGGTGAGAAATTTTCAAAAGTACTACTTGACCAAAAATTTTAGCTTTTTCTACCATATTTTATATTTCAAGAGCTGCATAACTAGTTATTTTGAAAAATGTTCCCAGGTCGAGGCAGCAACAGCGGAGGCACTTCCAGAAGGCATAGATCCGCCTTCTTTGAGTGCTCTCGCAGTCGATGTAGTATTGGCACAATGGCAACCTCCGCGACACCCCAACGGCCGTATTACCCAGTATAGGCTTTACGACGTGACCAATCAGCGTCTAGTATATTCCGGCCTGAGCAAAAGTTTCCGCTATTCAGGATTATACCAGGACACTCTATACGCATTTCTTATATCCGCCTGTACAAGACAAGGCTGTGTGAATAGCACCAGCTGGCTGGCAACAGTTCGAACTCTCAGAGCTGCACCAGCTAATATTTCAGCTCCAGGCGTGTTGCTAACCGGAAATGACTCTGTCGTGGTTTACTGGTCTGAGCCTGCTGGCGGTGGTCGGCCAGTAGGATACGCAATCGAGCAGCGTGTGGATGGAGACCTTGAATTTCGTGTAGTAAGCACTGCAAGTAACCTTCCCTCTTGGCAAAGAAATGCAAGCATATCCGGGTTGATAAGCAACCGACGCTACTGGTACAGAGTGCTTGCAATTGGAGTCAACAATGCGTCTCGCATCGTTAGTCCATCAGTACTAATTCAAACACCGAAACGCCAACCGTCTCTGGCTAGTGGCATCATAGCCATTGAGCCTCTATCTAATGTTGGCCTTCGTATCACTTGGACTTTGCTGCCCTTGGATCTTGGCATAGATCAGTATATTTTAACTTTGATCAGTGAATTCGGCGAGTTGCTGCAAAAGCGTTTTGTTTTTCGAGAGACTATTGGTACAGTTTCTAGTTCAGATGGACTTCGGCCAAACTGCGAATACAGCGTTGCTATGCTTGTCTGTCAGAATATCACCGAGTACAGCTGCCGAATGGGAAACTGGGTCCTAACTCGCACAGTCGATGGGGCACCGTTTGAAATTCCAGCTCCACTAGTGTTTGCGGCTGACTCATATGCGATGCAACTGCAATGGGATGTACCGCAGTCGACGCGGAACCAGCAAGAAATTCAAACTATTGAGATTGAGCGTCGCAAGCTACCTCGTAGCGCTGCTCATGAAGTTGATTCGCCCTTTGTACGCATTGGCCAAGTTGACGGTAATCGACGAGAGTTTCGCTGACTTTAGCCCTGAATTGAATCCCAACTCAGCATTCCAATACCGCTTGCTCGCCGTCAATATCTACGGTAAAACGGCGAGCAACTTGACAACTGTAGTCACTGCTGATGACATTCCACAGCGCATTCCAACTCCAAACGTGTCAATATTGGATGCATTCAGCCTGCGCGCATCCTGGAATGAAGATGCGCAACAGAGCGGTCAGGTCCTGCTCTACCGTCTTGATTATAAGGTAATTGAAAAATTTTTAAATGGGGTTTAATTTAACTGTACGGAGTTGCCATGGACTGCGATGCCCCATTGAAATTTCAGGCTATAAGCAGTTCGACCATCGCTGTTGACAACGCACCTCATAGCATTGAGTTAGACGGTAGCCGTCGATCTTGCGTTATCGGCGGTCTACAGCCGTCTACTGTATATCGCCTCCGACTTTCGGCGTTCAATAGCCGAGTCGTGGGCGCTGGAGACTGGGTAGACGCGAGGACTGGTGAAGCCCCACCAGCTGGTCTCGAAGAAATGACATCACTAGCTGGTGTTGATGGGCGTGAACTTCTGTTGAATTGGCCGCCACCACGTCGACCTAACGGTTTAATACGTCTGTATCGGGTGAAACAGGTATTAACTAACGGCGATACTGCTGTGGTATACACTGGCCTATCGCCTGGTTTCCGCTGGCGTCCATTGGAACCGTTCACTGAATACAGGGTAGCTCTTGAAGCTTGTACAGGGGCTGGTTGCGTCACTGGAGCTACACAATCGCTTCGAACAGCTGAAACGCGACCGATTGGTCAACCACCGCCTCAAGCAGCTGCTTTTATAGTTATTAGGAATGCTAATGATACAGCGGGAAGAAGTAACAGGAACAAGACCTACTTAGTTGACAACAGCAGTTCCGATACCAAAAACTTGGCTCAGCCTACTAACTTAGTTTCTAGAATATCTGTGATCGTTAGACTCAACTGGACTGCACCGGATCGACCAAATGGCAAGATTCGAGAATTTAGAGTCTTGCGTCGTTTTAAAAGTTCAGAAGACGGATCAATGGGAGCCCCAAGCGCAATAACTGTCAGCATCGTAAATGTAAGTACTATCAAACGGGAAATAACAACGTATTCAGCGACGGACACAACAGCAAAGGCTTGGACTGAATATAAATATTCTATTGAGGCCTGCAACTCAGTAGCGTGTATCGAAAGTGAAACTGTCGATTTAAAAACGCCGGAATCGACTCCAGGGCAGCCGGAAATTCCAACGGTAGTACCCCTGTTACCAATGAATTTGATTGTTTCATGGCGTCCACCCACTGAACCGAATGGACGCATCGTTAAGTATGGCCTATATAGAAACGGGTCAAAAGTTTATGGTGCCGAAAGTGTTGCTGCCAATAGTACTATGCTATCGTGGACTGATAATAGTCCAGACCTTCTTCCATACACTTGGTATGCCTATTCTGTAGTCGCATGTAACTCTGCTGCAAATCCAGCACCTTCTTGTGGCCCTAAATCAGTTCCCGGCATTGGTCGAACGCCTGAAGCACCCCCAGAAGGAGTTTCGGCACCTATGGTTGTCTCCGTGACAGCTAATGCGGTTCATCTATCATGGATACCGCCTGGGACTAACAATGGTGTTATTATAAGGTAACTGATAAGAAGATAGTTCCTTTTTAAACCTTTGTTTTTAAAACTTTGACTTCAACGCTTTCTTGTGTACTTGTGCTGATGCGGCCTACTTATTCGCCCTACTTTCAATTTCAGATACATTCTAACTCAAAACGAAGTCCCTCTGTTTACCAGCCTGCCAGCCGACTCAAGAACAGCTGCTGCAGTGAATTTAACTCCATTCACGCAATATGCATTCAGACTAGCTGCGTGCACCGCAGCCGGTTGCACTTACAGCTCAATGACAACCGTACGCACCTCTGAGGCTGCGCCAGCTGACATGGAGCAGCCTGTTCTAACGGCTCTGGATGCGAGTCGTATAGCGATTGCATGGCGACCCCCGCGCCGACCTAATGGAGTACTAATTTCATACAAGCTGTTGCGAAACAGCCAACAGTTCGCGGAAGTTTCGTCAGCAACGCTAGAGGTGATCGACACCGGCCTGTTACCTGCGACTGCCTATTCCTACTCAGTAATCGCAACCAACTCAGCCGGCGGGGTTCGAAGCGCTGATTCCATCGCTGTAACAACTGCCGGTGCACCTGAAGGCTTTCAGGCACCTCGGCTCTCTGAACTGAATGCCACAGCGGTGAAAATAGTTTGGATACCTCCTGAGCGAAGCAATGGTCTGCTACGAAACTACACCCTGACAGTACCATCAGTTGTCAATATTCCTCTGCCACCCACAACTCTTTTGTTCGCATTGTCAGCTCTTCGACCATTTACAAACTACTCAGCTCGCCTTACAGCTTGCACAGATGCGGCCTGTGCTACAACTGAGGCATTATCGTTTCGCACTTTAGAAGCAACGCCATCCGGTCAGTCTCCGCCAACACTTCGTGCTGTAGAAAGCGTGGCAAATTATACAGACATTGGAGTCGCGATTAACTGGTCTTCACCAGCCGAGCCAAATGGACGAATTATTCGTTGTCAATTGGAACGACAGGCTCAGGTAAATACAGACGGAGGTTTTGCTGACTCCGTTGTTGTCCTCAATTCAGGCGGTAGCAAAGACGACGGAAACTGGGAATATATAGACAAATCGAAGGAACTTCTGCCATATACGTTCTATCGCTATCGAGTAGGCTGTTTCAATTCATTGCCCGATGGTAGCTTAAGCGACTGGGCTCTCGTGCGGACGCCTGAGACGCCTCCAGAGGGCGTTTTCGCACCACTTTTGCTGGTGAGTAAGCATAGTAATTTCGTTTTCAAAATACTTACATTTCGTTACTTTTATAACGTTAATAACGTTTCATGCCCGACGTCATTTTTCTTCTTGTAGGGGGTGACCAATGTGTCAGTAACTCTGCAAATTCAGTCGCCGGTTGCTGATCAGCTCAATGGACAGCTAAAAAATCGAAGTCTGCTACTCAGCAAAAGTCGAGTTCAACTAGACAGAGACTTGCTAGTTATTAGTCTGCGCAACCTGACCCCGAATACAGCTTATGTCGCTGGTGTGGAAGCTTGCAACTCAGCAGGGGTGCAGTACTGGACCAACCATGGAGTTTGTAACGCTAGTTGGCTTGCCCCAAGGTCTGCAGCCCCCAGCAGTATTGGTCACTAGTGTGCACTTTTTGACCCTTGCACCCGTGCCGCCTACTAAACCGAACGGACCAATAGACGGTTATGAGCTTATTGTGGAGAAAACTGAACAGGAGAAAATGCAGACAGCAGTATCCAATGATACGGGATAACATGCGTGTGGAATTTGACTAATTTAATGCCGTACGAGAAGCTACGGGTTAGACTTGTGGTCAGCAATGCCCGGTTTCGGAGTGACGAAGTAGTCTGGCTAACTGTTCGAACTATGCCTATAGGGTAAATACTATTTGTTCTTATTAGGCTTAGAGTTTTCGTTCAAAAGATATTTGATCACCATTTTACTTTCGGATCCACAATACTCATTTCTTACAATCCACCGCACAGATCCCATCTACATGCGACAGCCTCTAGCGGAATTTTCTGGTTCGCAAGTGCGCATCATCTGGACTAATAGCTTTCGTTTAAACGGCCCACTGCTATCGTACAGTCTGTATTTAGATGGGAGGTCAGTAACGGGTCTTACCGATACGGAATTCGTTTTTCACGAAGCGCCTCCTGGCCCGGCCTTCTACACAGTGAGGATTGAGGCCAGCACTCCAGTGGGCCGGGCCAGTAGCCCGTTGCTCTACTTGAATCCAGTGAGTCGCGAGTTCGAGTCCAGCTCGCCGGCTTCCGCCCAGCTTGCTATCGTCACGCCGGCGTCAAAGTCTCTGCTGGAACAGCAGCCATGGCTCTTGCCGGCTATTCTGGTCGTGGCGGCTCTCATAGCCGCCGCCCTCGCGGCTGGCCTTTGCATTCTGGCAAGTCGTCAGAGCAGCGCCGACGGTCGAGGCAGCAGCTGCCTCAGCGTCCGCGTTTTCCTTCGTGAGCGACCGCCGCTGCAACGCCGTCGTCGATCGGATATTTTTGAACAGCCCATGGCTTTGCCGCGGCCACCCGCTTATCGAGCGAACGCCTCGCCAGCTGAACAGTTGGACGATGCCGGCTCAAACTGCACGCTGTCTTCGTCTTCACTGTACGAACACGTGCCGCCCAACCCAAACAGGGTTTGGCCGCCGCGACCGCCGCCGCCGCCGCCTCCGCCTCCGCCGCCTCTGCGGGACGCCATGCAACTGCTTAGCGATAGCAAAGTCTAATTGGTTACGACTGGGTGTGGAAATATTTTTTCAACGTTTTTTCTTTCACTATTTATAAACTTTTATATCTGTATATTAATCTTCTATTATGTGAGGTAAGTTTTCAACTTATGCTCAACTAGTAGCTACCTACCTTCACTAATTTTAATAAAAATATACGCTGTGAATTCGATTTAATTTAAAGTAGTCAACAATAAAATAAGTCAAAAGAAAAACAAAAAATGATTAACTTGATATAAATTTAATATAACAGAATTATATATTTGAAATTTACAGATACCAATATTTTATAGAGAATCAATTTTTGCGGATTTATAGGATTTTTTCCACAGATTAGGCAGGTTTTTGTACATCAATATCCACGGGTTCAGCGTTCTTAAACCAGACTTACAGATGCAAGGTAGCAAGTAATTATTTTCTTTGCAAAAACTGTTGTAAATTCGTTAATGCAGACAAGCATGAATTGTCAAAATAAAACCATTTAGTTGCTTTCAAGTCAGCCTTATTGGTCTGATATCTGGTATGAAACAAAAAAATATAGTTTTAAGGCTAAGCTGTACCAGTGCCCACATTGACACCGGCATCCGTACCAGCTCCAGTTCCGTCCTTCTGCGCTGCTCCGCCCTCCTGACATTCAATCGGGCTAACGACTGCCGTTGGGGACTTCAGTCTGTAATAAAATTGGTGTAATCCTTGATGCCCTACAAAACTATCAACAATTGATAAGTCGAAAAGGTTTGAGCCGACTTCACAGTTCACTCACGAATCCTCTGCCGCAGCGTTCAACAGTCTGGCCGTCTCGCTAAGTCCCTCACGTTGAGCCAGCTGGGCTGCCGTCAAACCGTCGTAGTTCCGACGGCGCCAGTCGGCTCCGAAGCTCAGAAGCAGCCGCAGCAGCGCCACTTTGCCAGTCATCGCCGCCCACATCAGGGCGGTCCGACCGCGCGAGTCTCGGACGTCAACATTGGCTCCAGCCGACAGTAGACCCTGAGCAATCTCAAGGCGTTTGAGCTCGTTACCATTGATTAATGCGACAGTTTCGTCGCCGCCCCATGCCGCAAACATCAGGGCTGTGCGGCCCCAGGCGTTGCGCAGGTCGACCCTGGTAGACCGACAGGCCAGCAGGCGTTGGCAAACTAACGGCGAGGCGTACCGAGCGGCATAGTGCAGCGGCGTGCAACCGTGACCGTCTCGGGCGTTGGGATTGGCTCCCAGAGTGAGAAGCATCGCTGCGCACTCTGCAGCGCCGGCGTCCAATTCTTGGCAAGGTTGAGCAGCTGCAGCGACTGCGGTGGCTGCGCAGTGGAGTGGAGTCAAGCAGCGCGCTGAGTCGCGACAATTCACGATGGCGGCAGTGTCTGCTGGACTCAAGGCTGCTTCGCCGAATGCCGAAGCGGCATCGTTGAAACAGCCGACGGCAGTCAGTGCGGCGGTCAACGCAGCGGGACTCCCAGACAGAGCAGCAGTGCAGATTCTGTCCGCCTGCCACTGCGCCAGCTGAGGATGCTGACGAGTTTTGATTGTCTGACTTGACTTTGCGACGTTTATTTGTGTGAATATTTCGTTGTTAGATTTTTGAAATCTGACTCACTTGACTAATCATCATGGCTGATTGTTGCTGGTGCTCCTCCTGAATTTGCTGCATAGCTGCTTCAATAGGCAAAAACGCTTCTGAATGCTCCAGCAGTTTGATGATGAGTGAGAATATGCCAACTCTACTCTGTCCATCTCTGAGACTCAGAAGACTCTGAGTAAATAAGGCTAGAGGGGAGTGAAGAAGACGTAGAGACGAGCAGCAGGCACCCAAGCACTATAGGGGCAGTGTACAGTCTTAACTCAAGCTTCGAGCTAAGTGTTTAGTTTATACCTCTCTCCTTCTCCACCTATTGCTCCAGCAAAAGAAAAACTCGAGATTGTTCACTTCTTTCTTAAAACATCTTGCGAACAGAAGCAAAACCACGATTAAACAGGTTTTGTTGGTTATGGACTAAACTAGCTACTTCTAACAGTACTTTCAAGGGATTTGAATAGGAAGTTTTTTGTCGTTGTTATACGTGGGTTATCATGTCGAATCGTATGGTAATCCGGAAAAATGAAAACTAGCTTTCATCGATGTCTTTACAGCCTTTTTTGAACGCTCAAACAGCAATTACAACACGCAATTCCATCTTGTTGGTAAACATTAACTGGCTGTACATTATCCAGAAACAGAGAATTAAGTCCAACAAAGAAACGACAGACCATTATTTTTCGCACACTTAGTTTAACAAATAATTTGATGCCAAAATTTAAAGCACGTATATAATGCAGCAGAGGTCAATAGGCATTTAAGGACCAGTTTAAAAACCAGTTTTTAGAATACAATCGTAGCTAATAAAAAACTGAACCGAAAATTCATTGAAGTGGAGCCATTTTTTGCTTTTTTCAATTTTCTCCTTTACAGGAGCCAAGTTTGAGTGAAACGCTTTCTCTAGAATGCCACGATTTTGCGGTAGAAACAGTTTGTCGGGTGAGAGTAAAACTACAATGGATTTCCGGGATAGGAAATGCCTGCTCTAAATAAAACTGCATCCTCTTTGCAACCCTTGTGCGCGCTTGATTGTTATTGACAGAAAAAACAATACTGATGGTTTCTGGAATAAAAAATCCCAGAGAACCTATCGATTTTTTATTCTGCCAACGGAAAGTATCTTGAAAAAACGAAGCAGAATAATGTAACCTTTCAGTTTTAAAAATCTTCATGCCGCTGTGTTGAGAATGGACGCAAGTAGCAATACTTTTGCAATTTCTTTCCAGAGCATTTTTCACCACCCAATTTTATTTTGAATTTCGTAGTTTTTTCATAGATCTTCCACATAGCTACCCTTTGTAATCCATCCTTTCTTTTCATAACAAAGTTCGTTTATCTGTTTCAATATTGATCTGATTGATGATGCTCCGATTCTGTCAACATTTGTCGATGCACCAGCAAGTTTCAGCTATTCCAGATGAAATTCCAGTTTTGACCGACTAAAAAATCAATTACTAAGTTTGTACTCTGAGTAAATAAGAAAGCCAGAGGAATACAATTGGGCCGATGCTGTAGCGAGATGTATCCGTAACCATGACAAATGGACAGCCAATGGCGTTTGAAGAGTTCGGGGCTGGGCACTCCTGCAGAGTAAATAGGTGGCAAGAAAGCAAGAATTCCAGAATTTCTTCTTCCCAAAACCGTTTTCTAAATACGTGAAGGGTCTAACTTGAGCAATGCAAACAGCCAGTACGGATCTTCTTGTTGCTATCCTGTTGTTAAGCCCGATGCTTTCACCAGCGCTCAATCTCAGAACCGGGAGTTTGTCGTTTCAACGAACGTTGCTTTGTCCAACTCCGGCTGCCAGACGAGTGCCAACTGACGTCAGCAGCAGGGTGGAGTGCGGAGTGCACTGCAGCCTGCTGGCATCTTGCAACGCCTTTCATTTTGATTCGGCCAATGCCAGATGCTACCTGGGCGATTGCTGCTCAACTGCGCAGCAGTGGATAGTCGGTAGCTGCGAAACTTTCAAGCAACTTGAAGTTCCTGGTTAGTAGATATAATAAAATGCCTTGATTTGCTTATGACTGTCCAAATTTTGAAGCAAGCTCGATGATCTCGTAAACGTTTCAGTCAACAAAGGATTGCTGGGCCAGCTGCAAATGAAGCTATTCTATAGATTCCGTCGAAGCGGCCTATTGAACGAACCAAATTCTAGACAGTTTTGTCTGACTGCTCAAAATGCTGTCTTTGGAAACAATGGAGTCACCTTAAAAGGACACAATGATTCTTATCTCATGGTGGCGACGCCTGGATTTGAGCAGGACCTGGACTTCAACAGGAATTACTCGTTCTTTATGGTGGCTAAGCACCACATGACTAGCGGGTGAGTAGTTTTCGATCGCTGGAAACACGGCTGGAAGTATAAATTTTCCCATGGAAACATTAAAAAAAGAGTTAAATTTGAGAACTAGAGATCAAATGACAGAGTTTAAGGGCTAGGGCGGAAGTAAACAAGAGGGCAGACTAAAGATTAAGGTGGCTTGGAATGTACCCATAGTGCGTTCAAAAAGTTCTTAGACACCCCTCATATCTCTGCATCTGTTCGACCGATTTTGATGAAAATTTATACAAGCATGCGTCTATATTTGATAAATTCAGTGCTAGAGTTTCAGCTTGGTCGTATAGACAGAAAAAAAGCAATCGATCATTTACTGACGAACCTACGAAATTGGCAATACGATTTTAAGCACATAACAAAACGTAGAAGCTTAAGGGCAAACGGAACAAGTTGGCAAGTTCCCAAACTTCAAAAATCAGATCACCAATCATGAAAATCTTCAAAGTAATCACCGTTTCGTTGAATGCACTTGTCATACCGCATCGGCAGCTCTTCGATCCATCCTAACCACGTGTCTCTAGGAGTCGCTTTGATGAGCCCCTCAACAGCCGTTTGCAGCTCGGGGAAGCTAGCGAACCTCTTGCCTCGCAGCTGCGCCTTGACGTGTCCAAAAATGCCATAGTCAGACGGTGCCAAATCAGGCGAGTAGGGCGGATGCTGCCACTGCTGGAATCTGAGGCTGTCGATGTGAGAGCGAGTGAGGGCTGCCGAGTGCGGCCGGGCATTGTCGCAGTGCAGCAGGACGCCCTTGCGCACGATCCGACGCCGTTGCAGTAGCTCCTGTCTCAGCCTCGTGAGCTCGTCACAAAACCGCTCGCTGTTCTGTGTCTGGCCCTGGCCGTACCACGTGAACATGAGGGGCCCGCTCGCATTCCAAAAAACACTTAACATGATCTTCTTGGGATAGGTGCCTGCGCTTTCGACGTTGGTTCTGCATCTCAGCATTTCAATCTGACGTTCGTTCTGCGCACCCAGTCTAATGCTGCCTACTGCTTCGTTCGATCTGTTTTTTGTCCATGGCTAAACCCTCGCAGCTTGAAAGTAATGATTAATCAATACTCAGCGAAAGCTTTTATTCCTCTAAAAACAAGCTGCGATTTCACAACCCCCCCAGTTTAGAGAGAGGTCCAGATCCGATGCTGTTTAAAAATCGTATTGCCAATTTCGTAGGTTCGTCAGTAAATGATCGATTGCTTTTTTTCTGTCTATACGACCAAGCTGAAACTCTAGCACTGAATTTATCAAATATAGACCCATGCTTGTATCAATTTTCATCAAAATCGGTCAAACAGATGCAGAGATATGAGGGGTGTCTAAGAACTTTTTGAACGCACTTAAATAGATTACAGGGTGAATGTGGTGGACTATGACTTGCAAAACAAAGAATGCCTCAGCTTCTTTCCGAATGCGGTATAGAAGGCAGAGAGCAATGCATTGGTCTTTTGTGCGAGAAAAGAACGGTTGCTTTGACCTGCCAGCCATGTTCACTTTGTAAAGCTGCTGCGAAGGGAGCTTCATTTTTTTCATTTACGAACTCTTTCAAATTTTTAGCTACGAATTCTACCATCGAATTCAACAGTGCGACGGCTCCAACTCGGCGAGCTCTTGGAGTAAATTAGGCGGAACAATGTACGCCTATTTTCACTGGATCAACGGAATTTTCCAATACCAGCGCTGGTCGGTTTATGATCTGTTTACAAACGACAACTCGCTAAGTCTCGTATCTGTAGGCTATTCGTTTCATTCTTTTGCTATCAGTGTGAAATTTTACTTCAATGGATCCATGGTGGATGCCAAGCCTACCTTGAACGGCAGTTTAGGCAGTTCTCAAACTAGTCGCTTCCAGTGCCTGCGCCTTGGCTACAATCCGAACAGTGACCGGAGCCTAAACGGTTCGATCCAATGCTACGAGCAGTCGAGCTCTGGGTGCGGCCGAGTTCAAGCAGCTACAGGACTACTGCTACATGGGTTGATCCGTGTGGACTTCTAGGATATGGGATGGGATGCACTTGGACTTGGGACTAGATTAAGAACATCAATTCGAAGTTGATTATATACTACCTGAGCTTGCTTAAACTCCAAGTCGTCCCGAGCTCACATGAAGACTCTTATGGTTTTGGATTTAAATACTTTTGGGCTTTGGCAGTAGAGTAGGGCCTTAAGAATTTCGAGAGCTGCAGTAGAGTAAATACTTACACAATTAATAAAAATCTGCAGGAGGGCTATAGGGACCTTGACGCTTGAAGCGACATTATCCTACAACCAGCGACGGGGCATTACTGTTCATTGCGCTGACACTTAAAGCGCGTTCAGTCACACTAAGTATCGTATGCAGGCATAGACACATGGTGCACAACGGAATTCCAATATAGCACCCAGTCACGCACTCAAACAGGTGAAATGGCCACCGACCAAGGTAAGTCACAAAATTGATCATGTGAGTCCCAAAATCTCGGTGATGTAGTTCCAGAATCGGTGATGTAAGTCGCTAAGTCGCAAAATTAGGGATGTAAGTCACAAAATTAGGGATGCAAGTCGCAAAATTTGGGATGTAAGTCGCAAAATTTGGGGTATTAATCGCAAAATTATTTATGTATGTCGCAAAATTGGTTAAGTATAAACTGTAAAAAGTTTGGTAAATCTTTATAATGGCACCCGCGACCTTTTTTGGCTCCTTCGAAAATTTTTCCTATCTAAGACGCAAATTTTGTTACAACTAAGTCGCACCGGACGGGTAAATTTTTCGGTTAGCCATGTTAGATTGGGTATACAAGGGGTAATCCAGGAACGCACACTCTCTATGCCTTGGGGAGTTGCCCTCATGGGCCTAAATTGAGTTACAGGCCCATACCCCACAAAATTCGTCCAGGGTAGACACAGGTGGATACAGCTAGGGTTGTTGGGAACTGCAATCGAGGCAGAACTTGGAGACATTGATAGCTGCAGGAGAGCAGAAACTAAAGAAGCTGAGAAAATTGCGTACAGAATTGACCTCAAATCTTGAATCAGTTATCCAAATAAAATTCGAGAATTGAATAGGCCACCGTAGCATATGAATTATAACAACTGTCAAAGCTTCGAATTGCCATGAGCCTCTTGTTAGGTAGCCTCACCTTTACTACCCGGATACTGCATTGCCAGAGCCTTCAAGTGCCTCTTTGAGTATTGATTATCTGCTGCTGCAGGCTCTATTTGCAGTGGAATGCAATTAAGCATCAATAAGACAAAATTACGTGTTTTACTCACTATATATTAGCCATGACAGTGAATGTCTGTAAAAAAGTCGATTACACTGACAAGATAATTTGTTGATTTATGGTAATCTTTACGCTCGTAATGCTTTAGTTAGATAAATGTTTTTACTATCCAACCACTTTCGTTGTAATGCTGTTTATTATACGTCTTGTACCACATTTTAGTCACTTTTTAGAAATATTTTCTCGTCAAATTTAACTTTTAGCTTCTTTTACTTAGCTTCTGTTGTGTACTGTAAATTCGGCAATAAGGGTTTTTAATAAAACATTAGCTATATTCTTTCCAAAACATATACTGATACTTTAACGTGAATAAAAATTTGTTTAAGTTTTGTGGATTTTATAAGATCGCATCGCCGCCCTTACTACAATATACTACTAATTTAGTAAGCAAATGGCTCTTTTGCAAGCGTAAATTTTCTCTAAACTTTTCTTTCTCGTCGGCTTTAACTTCATTTTTCGAACTTTTGAGTGAAAATAAAAGTAAGTAAGTAAGTTTCTTAGGAAATAAATTGTATTTTATTAATAGAGCTAGGATCATCTGCCCTATGACCGGAAGGTCATGGGTTCGACTCCGGCCAGCTTAAGGAGACAATTTGTGCCCTTCAGCCTACGATTAATCTCGCATTGCTTCAGCCCACCAGCTGAGATCGGGTACCAGTTTGAGCTGGGAAAAATTAGAGTGGGTGTTGCGGCCCCTCCAGCCCGTCAGTTTTAGCATTAATAAGAATAATTACAATAGCATTTTAATATAATGCTATTGTAATTACGCATACCGAAAGGGTTCAGATTTTTGTTCCAGTATGTTTTTCAACGGTTATGAGGTCGACAAAAAATAGTGATCAACGCTTTTAATGCTCTATCGTTTTTTCGGCTATTAGCATTATATAATAGTGTGTACTAGCGTGCATAAAAAACATGACTATTTGAATGTTACGATTTATTAGGGAGATTGAGATTACATATTTATGGAATGTACACTTTCCAGATGCCTAATAAATACCTATTTGATAGTGCGGTGTGTTACCAGCAAAAAATGAACTTGGATAGCTAAAAATGTGGGAACAGTTCGTAAAAAATTCAGATTGCTGCAAAGAAAACAGGGTTGGATTGAACTGTGAATTTTGTGGATCAGTCATGAAATAGAGAAGGTTTGTTGACAGAAAACATTCAATACATTGAGAGGGGTCGCTTTCACAACAACGAAACATCACAACGCCGAAAAGTATAACCAGAGACTTCGTAACACCGAAGATTCACAACGCCGAAACTTCACAACTAACCGAAAAGCTATGTTAGCTGCCTCTCGTGAAGTGGTATCGTCTGTGGATTCCTGAAAGCGCAATAGACACAACAGGAGGGGTTCGGCATTAAAATAGCAAGATTTGGCCCATGAGAAATATTTTCCCAATTTTTGAAGCCTTTAATTCGTAATTAACTTTAATTCGTAACTCTACATGATGTCTTTACGGCAATAGTGTCATAACACTTTGATTTCTTATTATGAATAAATTTTTTGGGCCGCTCTATAGCTGCTGGCGTGCGTTTTGACCCAGTTTCGACACGCCCAGACTAACTATATAGGTCCAGGGACAACTAAATACTCGGGACGGGAAATGCAAAGTTTATGAGGCCGATGTACACCTGGGCCGATGGAATGCCAAGACAAACCGTTCAGTGAAACGAATGTACAAATCTTACACATGCACACTGAAGGTACATGTATCTACCCAAAGAACGTGCCGATCACAAATGCATAAGTAAAACTTAGCAAAAATGTGCAACAGTTTCACGCATATGAGAGCTCCGTGGCTAAAAATAGGCCTACGTGAACACTGCACATCGGCCTGAGTCTCTGGGTAAGTTTGAAGATAAGAGTACGTGTATACATTTCACTCTACTACTTAGGAAAGTAGCGTAGCGTATTTACTTAGATGTCCTCATTTAAGTAAAGTTCAGTAAATTTCTGTCGTTACTGCTTCATGGGGTTGTACGCTCGTACATGATTTTTCTCAGATGGCCACTTTCAAGAAGGTTGCCTACAAGTGACCCCTGACAGCTAGAAGATGATAGTCATGGTACTGTTACAAGTACTTTCAAGGCGCCAGACAGCCAGTGAATTCTTCATTTAAAATCCAGATCCCATAATCGATTTGCTAATCCCAGCTGAAAAACTGCATTTTTTAATTAATTTTTTACTCTATAGAATTTTTTAAAGTTTTGGCCTTTGGTAAATTAAGCCTTTAGGGGCGAGACGCTTTTCTAGCTTTCTAGAAAAAGTTAAACCTTCACTTATAAATAAATAAATGTATAAATAAACTTAGACACCTGTACTCGCAGAACCATACTTTTTTGAGTCATCATCTACTTTGAAAGTATGCACCAGAGGCCCGGAAGTACATCTAAATACAGTTTGCACACCTTGACACTTACTCAAAAATAGCGAAAAATTTCGAGCGTTAAAACTTACTCTGAAAATTTCACTCTATTTGCTATCTTCATCGACAAATAAAAGTAAATTTTTCCCTTTCGTGGGGATCTTCTTCTTGCATGACTGGCATAAAAAAATCCTCACTTTCTGTACTTGCTGCTTACTTAATGTCTTCCGCTTTACCAATCCTCTCGCCATCCATCATTCGTTTGTACTTTTCTTATCCGCTTCTCTTTTCCTTATTAAAATTTTCTTTACTTAATTCTGATCGCTAATGATTTTTAGGCTGTAAAACTTACTTTGCTTTTATAAATGCGAAAAAATAAGATTAGCGGCGAAGACATAGTTCCTTTTCAATGCCTCTAACAGTTAATTTTTGTCTAAAAGCTAAAGCTAAATCTACAGGAGTGCTGTAGGCACTTTGACGCTTAAAGCGACATTGTCCCACAACCAGCGACTGGGCATGACTGTCCATTGCGCTGACTCCTGAAGCGCGTTCAGTCACACTAAATACGGTATGCAGGCATAGACACACACACAAGCCGGCATCCAGGCACGCACTCACATAGGGTGTACAATCCGGTAAATCCAGGCATGTACACTCTCTATGCCTTGGGAGGTTGCCCTCATGGGCGTAAATTGCACAACTGGCCCATAGCCCAACCAATCCGTGCACAAGGCCCCAAATTAATGTGACCCTGCACACGAAACCGCGCTAGGGAAAATAGCCAACCTACAACGCGGGGTCGAACCTGGACCCGTGGCACACAAGGCAGACTCGCCCCCTTACTTTTTTGTCATTTCTGTCAGTTTTGATTCTTGTTTTTAACTTACAAAAAAAGGCTTAATCACGCATTTTTTTATGCTGCATCTTTTGTTTCCCTATAGGCTAGTAGTCTGTGGTCTAGAAAGACAATAACACGCAGTCTCTGTAAAAAAGCTCGGGAATTTGAGTCCGCGACATTGCTCCCGTATCCTTCCCTAGGATCGCGAAGCTCAACTAGATCGAGCTAGAATCCCGACTGCTGAAGAGTATAAAATTGGCAAGCATTTTGAGCGACATCAACACAAAAGTTCCTCATGAAGTTGACTGAATTATAGTAGAATTTTATTTTATTCGCTACAAACAAAATTTGATAGATAGACAGACAATTGTGATATTGGCAAAGAAAAACAACATATAGAAACAAGTATCGAATTTAAGTATTGCGTGACCCTCAAAACATCACCGATTGGGTATCGGAATCGGAAAATCGCTTTGAATAAGTCAATAATTATTGAGGTTGTTAGTGTCCATCACTTGAATCTTGTTGATTTGGGTAGCGCATACGGAAATTGAAAAGTGCATGCAGTGTTACAGTAGTCATCTGTGGTCGCATAAAAATAACGACAGATATAAAAAGTAAAACCTTGTCACATACTCGTAGGATGTACTCCCAATTTGCAGACTGTTGAAATATCAGTATCACAAAAATAGTTTATGCCTTACAAATAGTCAAGAAAAAAATGGATTTATTCAAAGGTATAAAAGAAAGAAAGTCAACTAACTCTATTACTTTGTTTCAAAAAAAGTGATATTCAAGTTTTTCTTTAAAAGATATTTTTACAACAATAGAATATAAAACAAATTTAAAGCGTTATTTTCATAAGAAAGTAAAAAAGTGCAGATCCTGGAAGGTAAATAAAGGCTCGAGTAGGACTAGGATATCAGCACTAAAGACTGAGAAACAAGGGTCCACGGTGAGACTCTAGCTTTTACAAGGCGCTTCCTTAAAACGCATTAAAAAACTTTCTCAAAACTAACGACTTACATTAAAAATGTTTGTAATTTACTTCGAAGTGAAGTCTCTGGAGCATCTGGTTGACTACTCGTTGATCAAACGGATCAACCGAATACCATGACATTAAAAAAACAGATGGCAACAGATAAATAATCTTTCCACCACACCAGCTGCTTAGATCGTTCAGTTGCTCGAGTTTAAGCCGTCCGTGAGCGATGGCGAAGCACTCAATCCAGCCACGGAAACCTTGAGTTAGTCGACCAATCCATAGGCACTGGAAATTTGATTCTGTGACTTTGTAGTCAATGTTCTCGGTATAGGACACTCTATTTGAAGTAAGCGTTTCGCGATTGTACACGTAGCACGTTTCAGCTTGATGGATGAAACCAAATGCGATGTAGGATCCATTGGAGCTGATTGAAAAGCTGGCAGCGCTGTCATCGTAGTCTCTCAGATGGGTTGCGCTTTGAGGCACAAACCGGTAGGTGAGGTGCCCGATACGTTTAATAAAAACCATGTGCCCTAAGAGTTTACTTTGACCGCACTTAAACAGTCGATAAATGATGTTGTGTGGCCCACTGCAAGATAAATTAAGATAAGATTGGTTTTAACAACATATTAAAATAAGTTTTTTTAAGTTCGAAAATGCTCACTCTCCGTTGAAGTCAAACTTGGCCCTGATGAACACGGTCACGTTGGGATCAGGATAGAACAGATCCTCGATCCCGTCCGCTGTGCTCACGTCGATGAACGAGCCCGACTGTCCCGTCACGAACACGCCTGTTGACCTGTTGAGCGGAGCCGACACGAGCAGCGGAGTGTGCGGGTTCCGGTGCACAGGGGCCAGGTTGAACGAGCCCACACGGAAGTGGTACAGAATCCTTAGCGAGCTCACTGAGACGCTGCTAGGCAGGTCGGTCGTGTGAGCTGCAATAGTTACACGCAGATCACAAGCCAGCTGCATGAGTGCACTCAGCGGTAAAGCTGACAGACAGACAGACAGACTGCGGCTCACCTTGCTGGAACTCGCGAAGCCTCTGCCTGTTCACAAACGAGTCGCACTGGCCACCGTACAGCCATGCAGTGAGGAAGGTCTCGGCAGTGGCCAGCGCACACCAGCGATGCTCAGCGATCATGCTGGCAGCAGCGCAGGCGGGTCTGGCGTGGCAGCTCAGCACGCAGCCTTGGATAGTTTGGTCAGCGAGCTGACGAGGCTGCAGCTTCCACACTCCATCAGAGGGCCAGGTCGGCAGGCGGACAGGCGTTCAGTCTGTCGTAGTTCGTTAATGCAACGGTGGAAGCAGACGAAAATGCTGTGCGACAGCTAAGCAGTAACAACCAGCTAAAGCAGAATTTGATCATCGCCATTTTGCAAAGAAAATCGAAAGAAATTTACGCTCGTAGTTTGTTATTTTAATTATTTTGGAAAGAGTTTTAAATAAAGTCTTTCGACTGATTAGAATTTTTTGATTGGCTGTTATTCCGTGGCTTAGCATTGGCTGCTGCCTTTGTCCGTAATTCTTACGCGCTTGTCTACGCATAGATGAAAATAAAAATTTTTTTTCAATCCTGCATCACCGTCAAATCTTCTATTGCGTTGGAAAATTTCGAATCTGCATTTTGAATTCTTGCATCGCTGACTGGTACGTCACTCTGATTCTCTGATGCTTCTGTGCTTCCTGCTGTATGTAACTTACTTGAAGGATTACCTTCATTTCTAGGGACAAAACTTTGAGTGGCTTTTTAGTTCGTCTTAATGGATCCTAATGTAACTGGGCATTATAGCACTAAAATGATTGACAAGCAATTGCATGAAAATGGAAACCTTGACTTAATACGAAAAACTGTGGCATGAGAATTATGACTGATCGTATTCAACGAATTCAGACAAAAATTCCTTCATTTTCTTGACCTCTGTCACTATTTTTATGCGTATCCCCTTTTGCGTCCGAATTCCTGTGGCCAATCGAGGATGGAGTGCCATGGAAACGGCCTCACATTCTCATTCACATTCGAAGATCTCACCGCTTTAGAGCGCTATTCGAAAAGCTTAAGTTTGCAGTCCAAAGATTGCAAACTACTACAAAAAAAAGAGTCCCAGCAGCGACCTTCAAAGCCAAAGTCTACCCTCTCTCCTCATACCGTATTATCTGCCATTTATTGCTCTATATATTATCTTCTTCCTTTCCTTCCTTCCTTCTTACTATACTAAAATCTTAAAGTTTGTTGGTTTGTATGTAACGCTCTAGAGATTGCAATCTTTAATCAATTTTGATCACGTTTTTTGTAGAAGATGCTAAATTTCCTGCAATCGGTGTCACTAAAATTTCTTTTATCTTCCTTCCATCCATCCATCCAACTATACTAAAATCTTAAAGTTTGTTTGTTTGTATGTAACGCTCTAGAGATTGCAATCTTTAATCAATTTTGATCGCGTTTTTTGTAGAAGATGCCAAATTTCCTGCAATCGGTGTCACTAAAATTTCTTTATCTGCTTCAATTCTAAAGGGATTTAATATTCGAAAAACGAGTTTTTCCTATCCATTTAATGCTTTGAAAACAAAGGTCAAAAGTCTAGCTGCGTAAAAATGAATTTCAATAAGCATTGCATCATAGCTGCTGTTTGATTTTCTCTGTCTAGAGTACACTGTTCCAACACTGAATGAGCTTGGCGAAGAGGGCATAAATGAAAAATGCTCAAGTGTTCTAGTTCGTGTACATTCATCACACTTTTCTCTCGGGCACCTGACTGCCGCCTAGAGCTGAAAATTTATTAATCAAAGCTAAATCAAGTGTGCATAGCCAATTTGTCGGACATTGTACGTATTCTGTGTCCATTGAATTATTTTAAATTCATATAGCTGATCTGTGTGCCCCTTAGCCGCAATGCTAGGCACTAGGTTTAGGTGTAGTCTAACTTCTGTGAAGGAAAAGTTGCACTTTGCTGAGTTCTTTAATGGTCAATTATTTTGGCCACTCTAGACTCGATTACTGATTATCTTATTACCGTATTATACTATCAGCTATAATATCAGAATGGGTAAGCGTGCCGCCAAAAGTCATTTGCAGAAAAGCCGCGAGGCAAAGCGCCGTCGGCAAGAAGAGACCGCTGAGGCACGCGAGAAGCGCCTGCAGAAGAACAGAGAGCGCAACGCAGCTCGGAGGTCTGCAGAATCAGCGGAACAGAGAAATGCCCGTTTGCAGGCCGAAAAGCACCGTTCTGATCGGCGCAGATCTGAAGAGACGGAAGCCGAGCGAAACGCCCGTTTGCAGGCCGAAAAGCACCGTTCTGATCGGCGCAGATCTGAAGAGACGGAAGCCGAGCGAAACGCCCGTTTGCAGGCCGAAAAGCACCGTTCTGATCGGCGCAGATCTGAAGAGACGGAAGCCGAGCGAAACGCCCGTTTGCAGGCCGAAAAGCACCGTTCTGATCGGCGCAGATCTGAAGAGACGGAAGCCGAGCGAAACGCCCGTTTGCAGGCCGAAAAGCACCGTTCTGATCGGCGCAGATCTGAAGAGACGGAAGCCGAGCGAAACGCCCGTTTGCAGGCCGAAAAGCACCGTTCTGATCGGCGCAGATCTGAAGAGACGGAAGCCGAGCGAAACGCCCGTTTGCAGGCCGAAAAGCACCGTTCTGATCGGCGCAGATCTGAAGAGACGGAAGCCGAGCGAAACGCCCGTTTGCAGGCCGAAAAGCACCGTTCTGATCGGCGCAGATCTGAAGAGACGGAAGCCGAGCGAAACGCCCGTTTGCAGGCCGAAAAGCACCGTTCTGATCGGCGCAGATCTGAAGAGACGGAAGCCGAGCGAAACGCCCGTTTGCAGGCCGACAAGCACCGTTCTGATCGGCGCAGATCTGAAGAGACGGAAGCCGAGCGAAACGCCCGTTTGCAGGCCGACAAGCACCGTTCTGATCGGCGCAGATCTGAAGAGACGGAAGCCGAGCGAGATGCTCGCCTGCAGGCTGAGAAGCAGCGGTCGGCTGAGCGAAGAGCTGGAGAATCTGAATCACAGCGCGATGAGCGGCTAAGCTTTAGCCGCTCGTACTATCGGGCTTCTCTCGAACCGGAACAGAGCCTCAGGTGAGTTTGATGGGATTTATTGCCTTGGGATTTTTGAGACTTTATATTAAGTTGCATTACTGAGCAGTATTAGTCGCAGGGGGTTATCAACAGTAATGAAATCCCCTGAATTCCATTGGAAGAAACTCGAGTCAACGTAACTCATTGCTAAACTGTTTACCTTAACCTTAACCCTAGCTCTGAATCGAGCCTCCAAGCCTCTATTTTAACTTTTAGCCAAGCGCATCTGCCTAGCAGCTGGCCAGTGAGTGCAACTCATGTGACCAGAGTGCCTGGAGATGGCAACTGCTTCTTTCACGCTGTATCAGAACAGCTTATTGGCACACCCATCTATATGGATCACCGGCAGCTTCGCCGTACAATTGCTGCCAATGCAAGACCACTGCTTGAGGCCCAGCAGGCTACACTTGGAGCTCTTGGTTTAACGGTGGATAGAGTAATAGCAGAAACCCTGCAGAATGGAGTTGATGTGCATGAGCACATTGCACCTATCCTGAACCAAATCCTGGATATTGACTATGCCATCTACCAGTATGCGGGCCCCGACAGAAGACAGCTCCAACTGGTGCAACAGGGGTCGGCAGCTAGAAGACCTGCAGTCGCTATGGTCCAGCTGCTTTATAATCGCCAAGCTGAGCACTACGACTCCGTGCACATTGCGACTCCCATGGCATCATTCAATTCAGCTCCTGAGTCTGCTTTGCCAGAGTTTTCTTCTGGTGCCTCTGGGTGAGTCTTGAATTACTTGCTTTTACAGTCAGATGGTTACTTAATATTTAAAAGATCTTGAAAGATCTGATGGCCCAAGCAGTTTATAAAAATAGTATCTAAAATTTCGTTGCATCCACGCTTACATGTACGTTTTTGCAGAGTCAACTGTCAGCCTGCAAGTAGCGAGGCATCTGATGCGCCAGAATTCTCAGATGATGATGATGCTGCTGGGTGAGTTGAATGAAGAACAGTTTCTATATTTTTCCCCTCCAGCAATTTGTGAAGGAGAGACATATTTTTAATATTGCTTTCATTAGTCAGACAAATTAGAATTTTTAAATTAATGAAGAGAATTTTCAAATGGAAATCCCCTTTTTCAGAATCAAAGGAATTTTTAAAATTATTAATATGGCTTTAAAACAAATTATACTCCTAAAAATTGTTTCTGCTAAAGAAACCTAATCACAACGAAGCATTTAGTTGTATTAGAAGATTCTTATTCATAAACACTTCTGCATTCTGATTGTGCAAACTTTAGCACTTTATGCTTCAATGCCCTGTTCCATTTTTAACAGAGCCACATCCGCGCCCAGCTCACAAGCTGCAGGTCATGCGCAGAGGCCACATGCCCAAGCCCATCAGCTCGGCCGCATGAACATTCCGTGCAGGCACTGCAACGCCTTCCGCTGGAAAGGAGAGTCCGCGCAAATGTGCTGCTCAGCCGGCGACGTGAAGCTGCCTGTGAAGGCTGTCCCTCAGATATTGGAGGACCTGTATGTTGGGCGCCACCGATTGAGCTCCGACTTTCTGACCAACATCAGGAGCTACAACTCCGTACTACACCTCACCTCTCTGAGGGCTACCCTGCGACCTATGCGTGGTTACTGTCCCAACTACGTCATCAATGGGGAGCTGGTGCACAGTATCCCGCCTCTGTTTGCCGGCTCCTCGGACGTGCCCCACGGCTGGCAGGTGTACTTCCTGGACAGAGAGCTGGAGAGCCGGCTTAGTCTTAACTCCAATGTCAAGGAAGAGCTGCTCAACTTGCTGCAGGCTGTGCTGCACGACAGCAATGAGTACGTCCGGAGCCTGAAGGCGGCAGCCCAGCGGATTGCCGAAGACCCGCAGTTGGCAGAAGCCCGAATTGTGATTTATCCGAACCGCAGACCAGCTGGAGAGCACATTCGGTGAGTGGCTGCAAAATGTCTGATCTATTATGGGACATTTTTTTTCAATTCTGGTCTTGTTCATTTGCTAATTATAATATTATTAAGCAATTCATTCTTTTTTGCTGTAATAGGATATTTGAAAAAAACTGATAAAAATTACGTGCCGTTTTTATTACGAAAAAGCCAAGAAAGTTTCTAATAAAGTTGTTCTAAAGAGTTTTTACTCTCTAATACTGCGACTGCTCAGGCGCTACAACCTGCCTGAGGCAAATGAAGTTGGCATCCTTGTCGTTGGCGACAGTGCTGAAGAGTCCTTGACGTCACGTGACGTGGTGATTGAGCTCCGCCATCCGGGCCCAAAACGGCTGCTGACGGTCTCTGTGACGCATCGGTCCTACGACGCACTGCAATATGTGTTGTTTCTGCCGTACGGACAGGACGGTTGGCACCCGGAAATGAGGACTACGAAGAACAACAAGCTGACGCCCAGGGAGTACTATGCCAGCGAAATCATGTTGCGGCCTGGCCTGTTTAATCCACTTCTCTATGGCCGCCGCCTGTTCCAACAGTTTCTCGTCGATGCGTGCTGCAAAATTCAAGACGCGCGGCTGACGTACCTGCGCACCCACCAGGACGACCTTCGCAGCGAGACGTACAGCGGCCTGCGAGACGCCCTGTTTGCCGAGGACGGGCTGAGGAAAGATGCTGACCCAAAGCAAATCGGGAGGTCAGTTTTCTTGTCGTCAAGCTTCGTGGGTGGGCCGCGGTACATGATGGAGCGGCTGCAGGACGCCATGGCCTACGTGCACAAGTTCGGCAAGCCGGACCTGTTTGTGACCGCCACATGCAACCCGAAGTGGCAGGAGATCACAGATGAGCTGCTGACCGGACAGAAGCCAGAGGACCGGCCTGACCTTGTATCTCGCGTGTTTGAGCTGAAGAAAAAAGCTCTCATGGCTCGGCTCATTAAGCTGTTCGGCAAAGTGTCCGCCTATGTCTGCGCCTTGGAGTACCAGAAGCGCGGTGAGTCAGTCCTGAAATTTTCATCGTTTCACTTGGACTCGCTGCAAGTTCTTAGCAAATACTCGTTTATCCGAGTAATCCGACTAATAATTAACGGCAGTTCTTTTAGCTTGCCAGTACAAATTTCAGTGGAATGCTGCGAGCAGATGATTTTCTTTCTCCAAAGAATTAGGACTTCAATAATGCACTTTTATTTTGTAAACTATATTAAATAGCCAGCTTATGATATTTAGTCCACTCTGCAATTTAAATGAGTTTTGCTGAAAGTTTTGTCGTTTCAAATAAAATAATAGCTCATTCGAATATTTCCCCAACTCAGAACTGCCGCATGTGCACGTACTGCTTTGGATGGCAAGCAAGGACCGCGTGACTCCTGACCGATATGACGCGTTTGTGTCGGCTGAGATTCCGGATCCGCAGACACAGCCGGACGCATCATGTGCGTCTTGACAAGTTCGTGCAGCACCGGCTGTGTCTGCGGATCCGGAATCTCAGCCGACACAGCCGGTGCTGCACGAACTTGTCAAGACGCACATGATGCACGGACCGTGTGGGAAGGCGAACCCGAACTGCCCCTGCATGGAGAACGGCAAGTGCACCAAGGACTATCCGAAGGAATTCCTTCCGACAACAATTGTGACTGATGCAGGCTACCCTCGGTACAGAAGGCGCTCCCCTCAAATGGGAGGGTTCGAGGTGGACAAGCTTTTGAGAGGTCGCAGCGTTCGCATGGACAACCGGTGAGTCTCATTCAGATAATTCTCAGTTTCGTCGTGCCCTACAACCCGCGCCTGCTGCTGGATTTCGAGTGCCACATCAATGTAGAAGTCAGTGCCACGGTCAAGTCAGTGAAATACATCATTAAATATCTGATGAAAGGTGGCGACATGGCTACGTTCCGGGTGACACGGGCCAAAACTCCGACGCAGTCAGAGCCGTCGGGGAACTCAGAGGCGGCCAATCAGCAGGACGGAGCTGCTGAAGCTGGCAGGTCTGAGCCGGCGGAGCAGCCTGCAGCTGGAGATGCGCCGCAGTCAGCTGATCAGCGGCAGAATCAGACTGCGTCGGTGCGAGACGAAATCTCCGATTACCTGTCTGCTCGGTACATTGGACCGATGGAAGCCGTGAGAGTTATTCTTAGCTTCAAAGTAAGTTGCTAATGCCACTTCTGCTGACTTTTGCTTTGTCTTTTTCCCTTTTTGGGTTTAAAGTGAATTCTGTTTCCGAAAATATTCCCAACGGCAACTGTTTCCCAACGCACGTAACCTACTACCAGATGCACGACAGAAACCCAACGGTGATTCGTCTCTGCGTTCACGAGCAGAATAAGCAGTCCGTGTGCTTCAACGAGTCAAATGCCGAGGCCGTGGCAGCGGCTCCGAAGGATTCAACGCTGACGGCTTTCTTCAAGCTGTGCCAAACAGATGAGTTCGCTCGGACGCTGCTGTACACCGAGGTGCCGTCCTACTTCACCTGGCATAAAGGGCCTAAGGAGTGGCGTCGAACTCGGAAGGGCAAGGAGGTCGAAGGACTTTCCGGTGTCAGGCGGAGCACTAACATCTCGCGGATGTATACCGTGTCTCCCAGAGCAGGCAAAGTGTTCTTTGTTCGCCTCCTGCTGCTGCACGTGCGAGGCCCGACCAGCCACAGGGCGTTGCAGACCGTTGACGGCATGTATTACGCTGAGCCGAGAGATGCCTGCATGGCCCTGGGTCTGCTGCAGAGGGACGACCACTGGCACAGGTTTTTGAGAGAGGCCATACAATCCCGGATGCCGAGAGCCATTCGACAGCTGCTTGCAGTAATCCTCGAGTGGGGCGAGCCCCAAGATGGCGGAACCCTGTGGAGCAGCTTTGCAGAGGATCTGTGCGAGGACCTTCGCTATCGGCACCCGAACCTGAGCGTCGAGGAGGTGACCGACAGGGCCCTACGCGACATTCAGTACATGCTTAAGTTCATGGGCGGCCGCAGCTTGCCGGAGTACGGGCTGCCTGCTGTCTCTGCTGCACCCTACAGCGGACCGATGCAGTTCGACACGGTTGAGCAGGCCGAGATCGCTGAGACCCGAGTGCAGCAGCTGACTGACGAACAGCGGGCTGTTTACGAGGCTATCATTGCGGACTTGAACTCTGGCTCCGGCGGCCTGCACTTTATTGACGCGCCTGCGGGAACCGGCAAGACTTTCCTTCTGGAGGTGCTGCTGGCCGTGGTGCGCAGCCGCGGAGAAGTGGCCATCGCAGTAGAGCTCGATGTAGAGCTCGAACGGCTCAACCGATTTTGATCAAATTTTCGGTCCAACTCGGCACTGTCAGAATGTTGATTTTATTTTAGATTGCGTCATAAAGTTTTGTGCTGAGTTAAAATTCGCGGGCAAATAATTCTCAAACTCTGCACTGTCTAATTTTTTATTTGAAAAGGTTGCGTCATAAAGCTAGAGTACACTGCTCCAAGTTTACCTAAATTTTAGTGCCGTGAAGAAGAGAATATAAATTTTCTCACCTAGCTAGAGTACACTGCCCCAACCCTAGCTTAATGGTTGTGCACAAGGGCTAGAGAAAAACTGCTCAAGCGATCTGTGTACATTTTATTAGCGATTGATTTTTTCTCGCCCAGCTGGAGCCAACATTGAATAAATTGGCTTAAAAGTGTGGATGCTTGAGCGAAATATTTTTATTTAAGTAGCCGTGGGCCGTTCTGCAGTGAATTTGCCAATCATGTGTCGAGTCAGTAAGTAAAGAATGTTAGTTTTTGTAGCCCTGTTAGATTGAGAAAACTTTTCATAGAAGCAAAAGCTGTTTAAGAGGTCTTCGTCGAGCACGATACTGATCGCTAAGTCTGATAGCCTGCCAAATCTTAAATTGTGATTAGCTTGATTTTCTTAAAGCGTGTGTGTCTTTGATAAGGCGTTATAATGGCGACTTCCTACCTGCTCGCAGGATTTTTTATCTGCTGTAGTGATTTTCCTACAAGGTCGGGAACAATTTTCTACACTTTTAGGGATTTCCTATATGCTCAGGGGGATTTGCAAACTGCTTGGGAGATTTTCTAACGACTCTTATAAATTTTCTGACTGTTAGGGTGCTGGGAGACTTTCTAACTGCTTGTGGATTTCTGACTGCTCCAATGGGATTTTCTAAATGTTCTGGGAGACTTTTTTACTGCTCAAGGAGGTTTTCTTACTGCATCGGGAAGTTTTTCCAACCGATAGAAGGGGATTTTCTGAATGGTCGGGGAGATTGTCTGTCTGATTGGGGGATTTCAAACTTCTCGGGGAAATTTTCTAACTGATTAGGGGATGTCTAACTGCTCGGGAAAATTTTCTATCTGATTTGGAGATTTCTAAGGTTTTCCAAGGGAACTTTTTTACTGCTCGATTGGTATTTTCTGCCTTCTTTTGGGGATTTTCTACATGCTTGGGGAGCTTTTCTGTCTGCTTGGGAGATTTATAACTGTTTGGGGACATTTTCTATCTGATTGTGGATTTCTAACGGCCCGAAAGGGAATTTCCAACTTCTGGGGGTTTTTTAACTGCTCGAAAGAGATTTTTTGTGTGCTTGGGGGTTTCAGACTGCTCGGGGAAATTTGCTGTATGCTTAGGGGATTTCCAACTGCCCGAAGGGGACTTTCTAAATGCTGCGGGAAACTTTTTAACTGCTCCGTGAGATTTTCTAACTTTCTGTTTTTTCTGTCTGCTTTTATGATTTTTTATCTGGTAAGGGAGATTTCTATCTGATTGCGGGGATTTCTGACTGCTGGGAGGTTTCCAACCGTTGGGGGAGATTTTCTCACTGCTCGAAAGATTTTTTAACTGCTTGGGGAACTTTTCTGTCGGCTTTGTGGATTTGTAGTTGCTCGGGGCAATTTTCTATCTAATCAGGGGATTTCTAACTGCTCGAAGCTATTTTCTTACTGTTCGGAAGTTTTCCAACTGATTAAGGAGATATTCTTACTGCTCGGGGAGATTTCTAACTGCTCTGAGAATTTTTTTTATCTGATTAGGAGATTTCTTACTGCTCGACGGGGACTTCGAGCTGCTCGAAGGGAAAAGCTTGGAGAATTTCTGACTGATCAAAGAGGATTTTCTAAATGCTCGTGGAGGTTTTTCTGTCAGCTTAGTGGATTTCTTGCTGTTTGAGAAAATTATCTTTGTGACTGGGGATTTTTTACAGCTCGAACGGCACTTTCTAACTGCTTGGGAGATTTTCTAACTGCTAGGGAACTTTTCTGTCTACTTGGGAATTTCTGACTGCTCGAAGAAAATTTTCTAAATGCTCGGGGGGGGATTTTCCTTCTGCCTTAGAGATTTCTTACCGCTTCGATTTCTTACTGCTCGGGGAAATTTTCTATATGAGCAGGGGATTTCTAACAGTTTGAAAAGGACTTTCTAACTGCTTAGGAGATTCCTGACTGCTTTAAAGGTATTGTAAAACTTTTTGGGAAGATTCTCTAATTGCTCAGTAAGATTTTCTGTCTGCTTCGGGGATTTTCTGTCTGCTCAAGGATATTTTATAACTACTCGGTGTGATTTTCTATCGGATTGGTGAATTTCTGAGAATGCCGCAAGGGGAATTTCCTAACTGCTTGGGCGATTTTTTCTGCTCAGGGAATTTTTTGGTTGCCTTGGGATTTTTTAATGCTGCAGGGGAGATTTCTTAACTGCTTGGGAATTTTTTCTAACTGCTATGGGAGATTTTTTACTGCCCGGGAACTTTTTTCGTCTGCTTGGGCGATTTCTAACAGCTCCGGAATATTTTCTACCTGATTTGGGGGTTTCTGACTGCCCGAACTGGACTTTTTTACTTCTTGGGGGATTTTTGACTGCTCGAAGGGTCTTTCTAAATGCTCGGCGAGATTTTCTGCTTGCTTTGGAAGATTTTCTAACTGCTCGAAGAGGACTTTTTAACTACTTAGGCGATGTCTGACTGCTCGAAGGGTATTTTCTGTCTGCTTGGGAAGATTTTCTAATTGCTAAGGCAGGTTTTCTGTCTGCTTCGAGGATATCTTCTTACTGCTGAAAGGGGATTTTATAAATGTTCGGGTAGTCTGCTTGGGGAATTTTCTGTTTACTTGGGGGATTTCTGAATGGTCAGGGAATTTTCTCTTTGATTAGGGGATTTCTGACTCCTAGAAGGGGATTTTCTGACTGCTGGGGGGATTTATTATTCTATTCGTGGGTTTTCTACCTTATCCTGGAGGAAGATTTTTGGCTGCTCTCAAAAAATTTTCTAGCTGCTCGAAAAAAAATTAGCTGCTTGGGTGATTTTGGACTGCTTGAAGGAGATTTTCTAACTGCTCAGGGAGATTTTTAGTCTGGTTGGGGATTTTCTAACTGCACGAGGAACTTTTCTGTCTAATTAGGGGATTTCTAACTGCTTGGGTAGTTTCGGACTGCTTGAGGGGGATTTTCTAAATGGTCCGGGAGATTTTTAAGTGCATGAGGAGTTTTTCTAACTGCCTCGGGTAGATTTTCCAACTGCTTGATGGGGATATTCTAACTGCTCATGGAAATTTTCTGTCTGCTTGGGGATTTCTTACTGTTAGGACAAATTTTCTATCTTATCGGGGGATTTCTAACTGCTTGGGTGATTTCGGACTGCTCGAGGGGGGTTTTCTAAATGCTCCATGAGTTTTTAACTGAATGAGAAGTTTTTCTAACTGCCTCAGGTAGATTTTCTAACTGCTTAAAGGGGATTTTTTTAATGCTCCGGAAGATTTTTAAACTGCCTCGGGTAGAATTTCCAACTGCTCATGCGACTTTTTTTCTGCTTGGGTGTCTTTGTCTGGTTGGGCAATTCTCTGTCTGTGGGGGTATTTTTTACCTGAAGATTTTTCTTCTGTGGGGGCTTTTCGGTCTGCTTAGGGGATTTTTAACTGCCCGGGGAAAGTTTCTATTTGATTGGGGGATTTTCTAACTGCTGGCGGGGTTGTTTACTTTACTGCTGAGGGAAGATTTTTTGATTGTTCTAAAAAATTTTCCTGCTGCTCGGAAAGATTATCTAGCTGGTTGGGAGATTTTTCGAGTGCTCGGGGCAATTGGCTAATTGCTCGGGGAGACTTTCAGTAGATTTTCTGAATACACGGAAGGATATTATGCTTTTAGGGAGACTTTAATTTTGCTGCAGAGATTTTCTAACAGTCTAGGGAGATATCCGTTGAGTACAAAAGTGATTTAAAATGCCTGTCTGTGCCCCCCTGGGGGGGCACCGAAGAGCTAGTTAAATACTGAAGTTGCGTTCATCAATTCTGTCTTTAGGATTGCTTATATGATCGTTAATCCCCATTTGCTTCTGTTACTAATTAAAAACTCCCTTGAGCGGGTTATCGCCTGATTCGTTGTCGTTATAGGACTGGTGAGCTTGATTCTGGCTCCAAATCTAACCCCGAGGTTTCCAGGGTTTGCTGACATTATGCTAGACAGTAGGAAGCTACGCTATGATTTCATAACTCTCGTAGTTAAAGCAATTTAGAAATTAATGCACAAGCTAAATGACTAGCTAAATGACTCATGCACTGCTCGTGCTGACAGTATGACTTGTGGAATATTTAACGTACACCGTAATGGCAATCTCAAGGAGTTCTAGTCAGTTGAAAAAGCAGCTGAAATTGGCTTCTATTCCTCGCTTGAATTTATGGACCATGTATGGCTTGGCTGAATCGGTTGGTGGCTTAAATTGCTTTTGTCCAGAATAAGCGGAGGGATAGAGGGCTGAAAGAAAGGGAAGCGTGGTAGAAACCATTTGTAGACAGTATTTAACCAACTAAGTCCGGTTCTTTTTTGTTCGACTGTAGCATTAGCTTTAAGCTGACGTGTCAGTTGCAATCCTCTCCGAGAAGCCACTGCACCATGTCTGCAGAACCTGTCTACGTTGTTCTACTGTTTCTGGCCTTGCTCACCGTCGGGCCATCAGTGTCTTCTGCCGATAAGCCAGCGGAGTCTTCAGCGACCCCAACAGCTGATTCTAAAGCGGACGAGAAATTAGCTCAACAGCACAGGGATGCTTTTCTAGGTAATTTTGGTGTTTTCTATAACTCATCCGTATTATTGAAAAGGACGTCCTACGCCTCTTCCTGGGAAAAATATCCCGGACGAAACACACACGTGTCTAACCAGCGAGCTTTTGTTCCAGTTTCGGTTCAAATTTTGGCTTTTAAATAACCTTCTTAATTAAAAAAAAAAATTAAACAATTTAAAAAAGATACCTGCTTGGTCCTGACGGGCTGGAGGGACCGCAACTACTACACAAAATTTCCCCAGCTCAAACTGGTACCAGGGACCTTCTGGTGACTGAACGCGCTTCAGGAGTCAGCGCAATGGACAGTCATGCCCAGTCGCTGGTTGTGGGACGATGTCGCTTTAAGCGTCAAAGTGCCTACAGCCCTCCTGCAGATTTAGCTTTAGCTTTGGGGACCTTCTGGTCGTAAGGCCTAAGCCCTAGCCAGTATCCTACAACTTGTTAATTAACTAAAAAAATTACATTTTCACATTCGACAGGCACAGATCAAGCGCCCGAGTTCAACAAACTCTCGCCCGACGAGGCAAAACACAAACTGGCTGAGCTGCTGCACAGAATCGACACCAATATCGACCAGTCAATCTCCTTGAGCGAACTGGTCAACTGGATGCGCAAGGTGGCCCAGAAGGATCGCGTCGTTATGGCCGAAAAACGATTTCAATCATTGAAAGTGGCTAGCGATTCGGTTCACCCGAAAGCACCGCTAACTTTGTGAGTTTTTTTTACGCCAGAGGAAGTCTGGACACCAGTTAGTAGATTAGCATGTAGATGGGCTTATTTTTGATACTTCCCCGCAATTCCAATTCGATAATCGGCTCCGAACTCCAAACGTATTGCATACTATTGTACGTTTGGAAGCATGACAGCCAAAAATAAGCCTTACTTGTTTTGGGTGGGCGTACCTTGTCTATAGGTGGCCACCCCTTGTCTATGAGGTGGGCGCTACTTTTCTTTGAGGTGGGTGCCCCTTGTCTATGGGTGGGCGCCCCTTGTCTAAGGGTGGGCGCCCCTTGTCTATGGGGTGGCCGCCCCTTGTCTACGAGGTGGCCGTTCCTTGTCTATGAGGTAGCCGCCCCTTGTCTATGGGGTGGTCGCCCCTTGTCTACGAGGTGGCCGTTCCTTGTCTATGAGGTAGCCGCCCCTTGTCTATGAGGTGGCCGCCCCTTGTCGATGAGGTGGGCGCCCCTTGTCTATAAGATGGCCGCCCCTTGTCTATGGGGTGGGCGCCCCTTGTCTATGAGGTATGTGCACCTTGTTTATGGGATGGGCGCCCCTTGTCTATGAGGTGGCCGCCCCTTGTCTATGGGGTGGCCGCCCCTTGTCTATGAGGTGGCCGCCCCTTGTCTATGGGGTGGGCGCCCCTTGTCTATGAGGTGGCCGCCCCTTGTCTATGGGGTGGGCGCCCCTTGTCTATGAGGTGGCCGCCCCTTGTCTACGAGGTGGCCGTTCTTTGTCTATGGGGTGGGCGCCCCTTGTCTATGAGGTGGCCGCCCCTTGTTTATGGGATGGGCGCCCCTTGTCTATGAGGTGGCCGCCCCTTGTCTATGGGGTGGCCGCCCCTTGTCTATGAGGTGGCCGCCCCTTGTCTATGGGGTGGCCGCCCCTTGTCTATGGGGTGGCCGCCCCATGTCTATGAGGTGGCCGCCCCTTGTCTATGAGGTGGCCGTTCCTTGTTTATGGGGTGGGCGCCCATTGTCTATGAGGTGGGTGCCCCTTGTCTATAAGATGGCCGCCCCTTGTCTATAAGGTGGCCGCCCCTTGTCTATGAGGTATGTGCCCCTTGTTTATGGGATGGGCGCCCCTTGTCTATGAGGTGGCCGCCCCTTGTCTATGGGGTGGGCGCCCCTTGTCTATGAGGTGGCCGCCCCTTGTCTATGGGGTGGGCGCCCCTTGTCTATGAGGTGGCCGCCCCTTGTCTACGAGGTGGCCGTTCTTTGTCTATGGGGTGGTCGCCCCTAGTCTATGAGGTGGCCGCCCCTTGTCTATGGGGTGGGCGCCCCTTGTCTATGAGTTGGACAACGCTTCTAGCTTTTATAAGGTTGGTACTGCCGGCCTTAAGGTGAAAACTTTGTTATTCCCCCCCCGTCCCCCCTTGCGTACGCTGAAACTGATATTTGCTTACTTTGTGGCCTTCTACACAGCCAAGAGTACCAGCTGGCGATACAACGCGAACTAATAGCGGACAATGAGCACAAAACTGCCGGCAACTCCACCGCCGCAGCCGCAGCGGCGGCCGCAGTCAACGCGAGCCTCGCCGCCCACATGGCCAGCAGTCGCTCGCGCTGGTCTCTAGCGGACGCTAACAAAGACGGTCGGCTAACTGTCGAAGAATTTGCCGATTTTCTTCATCCGGAAGAGTCGCCGAAGATGCATGGCGCTATTGTGCAGGTAAAAACCAAGGACTACCCTTATACTCCAAATGGTCCTTGGTGAACACTGTTTGACCTCCAGTGCTTCGATGTTCTCAAAGACAATTTCATTTGCTATCAAAAATCAAAAATGCATTCACACAGGAAACCCTGGACGCCTCGGACAACAATCGTGACGGTCGAATCGACATGGGCGAATATCTGCGCGATCTTTATCCGGACTACGATAAGGACAGACGCGAGGGCAAAACTCTGCCGGACTGGGTCACTAGGGAGGAGACTCATTTCAGGGTGAGTGAAGGCGGTGTATTTTGCCTACAGTTACAGTGGTTCGAGTTGCTTTACATGTAATCATCGTTCTATTTTCCAGTGCAATGAATGTATTGGCTAATCCAAAGAGTATTGAGTACCTAAATACTCTCTGGGCTTATCTTCTAATAATAAAGCATATATAACTATTTTTAGTTAAGTTACTCATGAGACGAAGATTTCATTTCAGTCAGTCAAAAGTCAAAGTCAAAAAGTACGAGTCACAAAAGTGCCTACATGCCGATTACCAGGGTACTCATAAATCTAAGGATGAACTGGTTAGATTATTTAAGAAAATACCGACCATAAAGGCATTAACGGCGTGTGAAAACCAGGAATGATAAATAAATAAACAATTCAAAATGTAGACACTGCCTACCTAATTTCACAAGCACGACACTTCACAACGTAGACGAATGCGCGTAGCAGGCAGAAATGCAAAGCATTGTCTACGTTGTGAAGTGTCGTGCTTTCGAAGTGTTGTGCTTGTTAAAGTAGATGCTAGGCAGTGTCTACACTGTGAAGTGTCTTGCTTTTGAAAGTAGGCAATTTCTACGTTGTGAAGTGTCGTGTTTATAGAAGCACCCACTATTTAATCACTATCATTTCCAGACCCACCTTGACCTGGACAAAGACGGCGCACTAAATGACAAAGAAATTTACAAACTGGCTGTTCCGGACAGCGCTGACCAAGCTCTGACGGTGCGTTTCGTTAATTAATTTGATAATATCGTACAAATAAGCTTGATAAAAACAATTTAATTTTCCTTGAACATTTCCAGGAGGCCAAGTTTCTATTCAGCGAGGCGGACGCCAATGGAGACAAGTTTCTGTCGCTGGACGAAATCCTTAACAAATGGAAAGTGTTTGTTGGTCATGGCGCTACTAATTACGGGGCCTTCGATCATGACGAGCTTTGAGAATTGTTTTAATTAGCATAAAATAAATTAGAAACTTTGTTTTTTGCCTTCCTAGTAGTTACAGTTGGCTCATTACAAACAAAAAACATTATTGTGCAACAAATAAGCTAACATTTCCCGTAGAATTTCAAACAACTGTGTTCGTTTTATCATGTTTATTAACTTCTTTAAAGCGCGATAGATTAGTAATAGACATGTTTAGCGTTGATTTTCAAAATCTGGATAACAATAAAATAAATAAATTGAACTCGGTAAACTAGCTTAAAGTTACATTCTAGATTCTAGACTAAAACAATGAATTTGATTTATGCTTGTCAAACGATTTCATTGTCAACCAGGTCCATTGTTGCAGCCGATTCAAGCAGTTGAGGGTCTGCCAGGTCTTCCCACCTCATCGTTACCCCACGTACTCAGCACGAACCTGTGGTACATCAGAGCCCCGCAAAGCATACCGATCAATAGAAAGTCCGCCAGAATCATTAGTTCAACAACTCGCCACATTGAGATGACGGCCTGGGAAGTGACACCGTAGTCTGAATGGGTAAGAATGTCGTCCAAGTGGGTGACAACGTCGGGGCATTCCAGCTGCTCGGTTGTACCTTTAACGCAAATAGGCGGCCTGCCATCTGGGTATTTCTGGAGCACCTCGCAGTTCCAGAATCGGAGTCTGGCGCGTTTTTTAGGCAGAACTGTGTAGAAATGAATGATTATAAATATTTTGGCCAGTGAGAGACATACAGATACATAGATGCATACAAACACAAATAGATAGCTATATATATTCATAGATAGATAGATAGATAGATAGATAGATAGATAGATAGATAGATAGATAGATAGATAGATAGATAGATAGATAGATAGATAGATAGATAGATAGATAGATAGATAGATAGATAGATAGATAGATAGATAGATAGATAGATAGATAGATAGATAGATAGATAGATAGATAGATAGATAGATAGATAGATAGATAGATAGATAGATAGATAGATAGATAGATAGATAGATAGATAGATAGATAGATAGATAGATAGATAGATAGATAGATAGATAGATAGATAGATAGATAGATAGATAGATAGATAGATAGATAGATAGATAGATAGATAGATAGATAGATAGATAGATAGATAGATAGATAGATAGATAGATAGATAGATAGATAGATAGATAGATAGATAGATAGATAGATAGATAGATAGATAGATAGATAGATAGATAGATAGATAGATAGATAGATAGATAGATAGATAGATAGATAGATAGATAGATAGATAGATAGATAGATAGATAGATAGATAGATAGATAGATAGATAGATAGATAGATAGATAGATAGATAGATAGATAGATAGATAGATAGATAGATAGATAGATAGATAGATAGATAGATAGATAGATAGATAGATAGATAGATAGATAGATAGATAGATAGATAGATAGATAGATAGATAGATAGATAGATAGATAGATAGATAGATAGATAGATAGATAGATAGATAGATAGATAGATAGATAGATAGATAGATAGATAGATAGATAGATAGATAGATAGATAGATAGATAGATAGATAGATAGATAGATAGATAGATAGATAGATAGATAGATAGATAGATAGATAGATAGATAGATAGATAGATAGATAGATAGATAGATAGATAGATAGATAGATAGATAGATAGATAGATAGATAGATAGATAGATAGATAGATAGATAGATAGATAGATAGATAGATAGATAGATAGATAGATAGATAGATAGATAGATAGATAGATAGATAGATAGATAGATAGATTGATTGATTGATTGATTGATTGATTGATTGATTGATTGATTGATTGATTGATTGATTGATTGATTGATTGATTGATTGATTGATTGATTGATTGATTGATTGATTGATTGATTGATTGATTGATTGATTGATTGATTGATTGATTGATTGATTGATTGATTGATTGATTGATTGATTGATTGATTGATTGATTGATTGATTGATTGATTGATTGATTGATTGATTGATTGATTGATTGATTGATTGATTGATTGATTGATGAAAAGTCGAACCTAGCCCTTTATCGTAGCAGATAGTCCACGGTGTCCAGTCATCATAGGAGGCAAACGTGTCGGTGCACTGGTTTCCGGCCCTGCCAGATTGGCACTGGCAGAAGGCAGGCACGCGCATATTGGTGCTGACATTCAATGGGCCCGGACTGCACGTGCCGAGACCTCCGCAGGCGCGCCCTGCCGCCTCCAAGTCAGCCATGAAGCCTCGCACAATGACCTCGGTGCAGCCGACTAAGTTGCAACGCTCGTGCAGCATGTTGGGTCTTTCAAGGAGCAAATTGTAGCCGCATCTTTCGCTTCGGTCGAGCCAAAAACTCGGCTTCCACTGCTTGCACTCTTCTTGGCCGTCTTGAATCCATCGAATGTGCGTGTGGGACACGCACTGACAAGTGTACTTACTGCAAAGTACGTATAGTGAAATTGAACAAAGTGTTACGTCTTTTTCGTCTGATTTAACGATTATTCCTACCTCGAAGCTATCATCGGACATCAAAGTCTAAGTCGAAGAAGCTTTGTTTATTGTACCGCGGTTCACGGCTTATATTTGCCTCTAGCGAGCGCACGCTGAGAATGGTAAGTTGTCTATATGGTTTAGGAGTTTGACAATGATTAAATTTGTCACGAGTGACGAAATTAATCATTGTCTATGACAAAACCATATAGACAACAATATTGTCTCACGACTATTAAATAGACAAAAGTCGACGATAAATAGACATGCATTGCCACATATTTGACAATGCACGTAGAAGTGTGACAATTGCTCTTTGAGCTACAGGTAGTTGTTGGCTCTTAAAGAAATAAAAGATCATACCCTAGACAATAGACATGCAGGAGGGAAACTCAAATGCATTAATGAAAGTTCATTTAGTATTTTGTCTATGCATAACACAAAGACTTATTAACAGGGACTCTTTTAACGATTCATGCAGATTCAAATCAATAATCGAAACCAACGAGATTTAAAAAAACCCGACTTACGTCATATCAACCACGTCAGGAATGCAATTGCCAACTAATTCGTGAGTTCTGCATCGCAATCTGCCTTTAAAACCGTTGCTTTCGCAGGCGTCTTTAACTTTACGACTGCAATCGAGATTTTCGTACCCGGCATCGCACAAACAAATTGGTTTTCGATTGTAGCTGTCGCGGTTTACTAAGCAGGTTTTGGTTCCCGGTACGTAACAGAATGTCTCCATCTCTAGCATTGTGCAAGGCTCGGAGTGGACGCCTTTTGTCTCAAGTTTTTTGCACCTGTATGGTTAGTTAAAGAATTCCTATTCTCAAATTAGTGCAGCACCAATCGCTAAGAAATCGCATGAATGAATATACCATTAATACCCATGCTTTAAAGGGCGTACGCTGATGGCGTTATGGCCACAGATAATATGACCCTGGGTAGTTCACCCTTGTTTAGATTTTTCAACTACTCTTTGGTTAGTAGCGTGAACGAACATAGAATTCGTGCAGCCGTAGGCACAGCAGTGCCTTTCGTCGAAATTCATTTTTGGAGCAACTGACGCTCACCCAAAGAGTAGACACTTTTTTGAGCCATAGACTATAGCACACAAATGGTTTAACTCAATGCGCAGAGTGAATTATCTAGTGTTATATTATCTGTGGTCTAGATAGCTAGAACTCGGCCACAGACATCTGTAGCGGGCGTGTAACCGCGTTATCTTTTCCTTCATCCATGCAGCTGAATATTTCATTAGCTAGAATTCGGCCATAGAAGTTTATTGCGGGCGGGTGGTCGTATCTTTAAAAGCTATTTGGTGAAGCGGCTTACAAAACTTATGTTGCAACCGAAAGAAATCTGCACAGTTAATAAAAAAAGCTTGTTTTTTTTACCATCCTGTGCGCCATATTCCGACCATGTCTCGGGTGTCCTTGGTCTCCCATATGTAGCCCTCGTTGCAGAAGCAGAAATAATCGTATCGATGTATTTTTAAGCCAATTGGATAGCAGGTACCTGAGGAAAATGTTTTTTAAAAGATTTTGAAAACTGATTTATTAAATAATTTTGAGGAGTTGTAGCTTAGTGACTAGGAATGGAAGGTCGTGGGTTCGAGTCCCGGCTCGAACAAGGCACTTAATCCCGCAATGCTTCAGTCCGCCCGCCTGAGATCGGGTACCAGTTTGAGCTTATAAATAAATAACTAAATTTAGACACCCGACCTTTCGATCAGATGTACAGCCTACGGCACAGCCGCAGCTAGTTGCGCGGCGCATCCGAGGACTGTGTACAGCTTTCAGCCTGACGGGCTGGAGGGGCCGCAACACCCACCATAAATTTTGCCAGCTCAAACTGGTAAATTTACAAGTGGGTGTTGTGGCCCCTCCAGCCCGTCAGGACTGAACAGCTGTACACAGCTCACGGATGCGCCGCAGGCTGTACGACTGGTCGAAAGGCCCCGGTGTCAAAATTTATTATATTTTTAGGCTAGTAGAAGAATCACCTGGAATGGCGTGCTCAATAGTGGCGCATGGATCGTAGCGACAACTGCTCGGGCAGAGATTGTCAGCTGCGCCACCTGTCAGTATCCGGCACACAAAATAGGCGTACGTTAGTGACAGTTGGTTCATGTTAAAGAATAGATTGGCGCACTCTGTATTGGGCTTGGATTCGCACTTTTTTATCTCTGTGCAAACGTGAAAACTGTTGCGCAGAAACAAATAGAGGTTAACCCAGGCGGGCCACAGGATTCTTGGATGGATTCGCTCGTCCTCGTAAGTAATTTGAAAATTCGGTCGCTGTGTAGCTGGTTGGTAGTCTATGGAGCCGGCAATTTTCACGTACACATCGTCGTGTTTCTGAAGTGGGCATAGCGTTAATGAGCGCTTTTGTATTTTTAACCGCTGTATTTAATTTCATTAAATATCTAAGTTACTTACGCCTTGAAGCTCCAAAGCTAGAAATCCAAACATGTCAATCAGTTCAGTTTCGGATTTTAAAGATCGCTCCAACTTACACGATACTATTATTCTGGCGAAAGCGGCGGGGCAGGTGGTCTCTGCAAATGCATCGAAATGCTCGTATTAACCCTAGTTAATTTGTTTGAGGGGCGCACGGAAAAATGCCAGTTTTTCCTGGACTTACGCATTTCAGTTTTGCAAAATTTGCGTACTTTAACTATGTCTGGATGGCTCAGCAGCGGCTCTGCAACGGGGATAGTTTAACAATTAATCAAACATTTTTTCTCTATAATGATGATAATTAAAATGCTTTATTTAGCTCGATTACTCAGCCAGAAATAAAACTTACGATGCAAAAGAAAATAAATCATATTGCCCTGGCCAGTTAGGCTGGGTATGGCTGGATAGTTAAGCGCCGCAGGACTTATGGGCGTATTAAACATCTCCTTTAGCTCCGGGAAGCCTTCCTTTGAATATACGCTGTGAATTGGCTGGTCGGCCAGGGGAACATAAGCCAGGCCCTGCAGTATGCGCTGCTCAGACGTGTCGCCCTGCGGCAGCTCGGACATTGGCAGCTCTACGGATTGAATCTTGTTGCGAAAGAAGATCACCATCGTCTTTAGTGCCTCCTTGTCGTTCAAGTTCACAGAAACATTAGTGGAGGCAACTAATACTAAGTGATGTCTCGTTACGTAGCTTAGGAAGCAAAATAGTGCTAATACAAGTCTTTCGAATGTTTTTGACGCCATTATTCGTGAATGCTAATTCACTCAGATTCTTTGTGAAGTTCCAGTAGCAGTTCGTCTCGTATCTCGCATCATGGCACAAGTTGTCTATGGCAAATGTTATATCTGCTTTTATAACCAATAATGCATCGATTTTTTTTAAATAATTGTCAATGTACTTTAAAAAGCGGATAACTTGCATGAGCAGCATGTCAAGCATGTCACGCAGGTCTGATTTAGTTACAATTTTAAACAAAATGGCCGCTCTTTTCAAAAACAGGCATGCCCATGCATCTAAGGGTACTCATGCACGTGCCAGAGATTAGGCTGTGTGCATCAAGCAAACGTGAAAAGGTTTATAAGATTAATTATGCCTGGTAGAAACACACGAGACAGAAACTAAATTATACCTTAGATCCTGATTTAATGTAGGAAATTTTAATTAATTCATTTTAAGTAATAAATTGTAAACCAAAACTGCGTTACTCATATGTTTACTTTCCGTTATCAAAATATCCCTGTTGCTCCTTAGAATGTGTACATTATGAAATCTATATATCTAAATATTTGGGTACGTCAGGGGCCTCTGCATGGTTATAATAACACAGATGTTCCTGATTAAGCTTATCCATTGTTGCACCAATGAATGACTAAACATGTACATGTAGCTAGGCTTTACGTTTTTATGTTGAGTAATCAGTGCGACAAATGAAATGATTTATTTCTGAATTTTACGGAGAGTATTGTATAAATTTTTTCGTCTTAACACTCAATCAAGAACTCATAGCGACATGTAGCTAGTGGTCCTTGGACTCAATATACCGGTACCGGTATATTTTGTAGTCGGCTGGTGGCAGCTAGCTGGCTCCGATCGAGATGCACTCCGGAAGTACATGTATACTGTTAGAAACTCCTATTGCCTATCTAAAAATTAGGACCTAGGCCGCTCATTCTGGTCCAACTCGACCAAGACTTAAATGTCGATTAAACTGTCAAAACCCCGTTGTTGGGCTTTTCACATCGAAAGCATTTAACAATGAGTATATTGGCAAGTTGATAATGGGATTGGTTTTGGTGAGAGGTCGTGTGATTTTTTCTTATTGGGTGCATTGCCTATCGGCTACTTATCTTAGCGTCTAAATTGATATATGCGTGCTTATTGCTTATTTTACGCAAAATTTACATGTACATGTAAATTAGGCAGTAAGAAATCCAAATTATAATACATTGCTAATAGTAGTTCAAGTGCAGCTCTAATAACGCATGCAGTTCATTGATTAAGTGCGAAAGCCAAAATAATTAAGCTAGTAGCTTTTTAATTGCTTTTTACTCCCTATATCAGCTCGTCTAAATTTCTGAACGCGTATTACTGCCGTTAACAAATTAGAACAAAAACAGTAAAATATTTTTTTCAGAAGAGCAAGAAAACCAAGAAAACTTGAAATGTCTATAAATTTTTATATTTAAGGTCTTTTAAGAAAAATATGATAAATTACAGGTTGGTGCATTTGAATATAATATTTCGAATTTACTACATTCTTCGAATTTCAAAAATGCTTTTTGTAAATCCCGGTGTCGGCTATCCCTTAGCAGGCAAAGTCTAAGTGGTATGGTTGCTTAGCTGTGTGGCAATCAGAAAAATATTCGGACTTCAAAATATTTACATTAACTCATACTGAGTGTGCACTGTATTTATACCTTTATGCACGTAAGAATTTCTCATGACTTCCATGACGCCATTTCCATTTTCCATTTCTCATGACGCCAGTTTTTTATTCATTAATTAATAGGAAATCCGCTTTGCTGCAAGTATTCATGATGGTTCAGGTTCATGTTTTTTCTCGTGTGCAGTTCTTTTAGAAGAGTACAAAGAATTAGAAATTTGGTTTATGCCCTGTTTTTTTTTAAATAAAATGATTTGTTAAAGAATTTTTAGTATTTAACTTATAAAGTAAAGATAGGCATAGCACAGTAGTTCGAAACTTTTTATCATAATGAATATAAATTTTTTTGGCATTTGAGAAAAACGAAATTTGTCCAATTTGGTACCTATCCAATAGCTTTATGCACATATAATATATAACTTTTATTAAAGATATAAAGTTTGTTGCATTGAAATTTGTCTATAAAAATTATTGCAAAAGATTAAAAAAATATTGCATGGATACTAAAATGTGCATAAGACATGTGTCCAACAGGTTATTTACTTATTAGCTATATAAAGTTTATAGCAGACACATGAGCAGTTGCTTATACACTATCACACACTGAAAACCGCCACCCATAGTCATGTATAATAGATATATTATACATTACTATGTATTTTAATACTAATTAAAATAATCATTGTTGTAACAAAGCTCTTTATATTATTAGACATTAAACTGTCCTTTGTTTGACCTTAATTCCTTCTCGCCTGAGTGGATGAGTCACGTGCAAAAACCAAGTAAATAGCTGCTTGATGTAAACAAGTGCCACCTTGCTTCGGGTATGGGTGGCGGGTTTCAGTGTGTGATAGTGTACATGCATCACAGTTAGGCCAAAAAAATATTGTTAATCAAGATCATGATGTTTGAATTGAATTCTAATGGTTTAGGAACTTAACAACTTGATTCTTACTTTTATTGATAATTCAAACTATTTGGTTTGTAATAATGTGTTTTTTATGGCTGGTTTTCTGTTAGTTATTATCACATTATTATACTTTTGATGATTCATGTAATTAAAATGTCATTAAATAACTTATATTTTCCTCAGCAACAACACAGCACAGACGCTTGCAAACCTTCCAAATTGAATGGACCGTCTGTTGTGCTCATTTAGGCCAAAACGGTCTGCTGAGATTCGAACCCTAGACTACAGTGGGCAGCGGCTGTTTGAAGTGCCAATCGATGTGTTTAAAAATGAAGCCACACTTGAGGTGCTTCTGTTGGATGATAACAAAATCGCAGAAATTCGAAAGGTAAATTAGAGAAATATTGTTTCTTTGAAAATCGTCTTTAATTGTTTCATGGGAAACGCCTTCACGAATCTTTCTTAAGAATCGCCTCAAAATCTTCGTTGAGAATTGCCTCAAAATCTACCTTGAGAATCGCTTCAAAATCTTTCCTGAGAATCGCCTCAAAATCTTTCCTGAGAATTGACTCAAAATCTTCGTTGAGAATTGCCTCAAAATCTACCTTGAGAATCGCTTTAAAATCTTTCCTGAGAATCGCTTCAAAATCTTTCCTGAGAATCGTCTCAAAATCTTCGTTGAGAATCGCCTCAAAATCTTCCCTGAGAATCATCTTAAAATCTTCGTTAAGAATTGTCTCAAAATCTTCCCTGAGAATCATCTTAAAATCTTCGTTAAGAATTGTCTCAAAATCTTCCCTGAGAATCGCCTCCAAATCTCCCCTGAAAATCGTCTAAAAATCTTCATTGAGAGTCACCTTAAAATCTTCCCTTATAATTGCCTCCATGAAAAAATCTTTTTTGAGAATTGCTCCAAATGTTAATTGAGGATGAATTTGAATCCTTAACAATCGCTTAATAAAAACTTATTTCAGGAGCTTCTCTGCTGTCAGAACCTGTACCATTTGTCACTCTCAAACAACACTATACACACTCTGCCGCCATCCATCGCATCATTAGTTAGCCTTTGCGAGCTGAACCTCAGGAACAATTGTAAGTGACAAATTTGCTTTGAGTGTAATAGACAATAGTAATAGTGTAATAGTAGTCTAATTTGTTGATTTTGCGTTATTTTTTTTCAATTATATCTTTCAAAACTGCAGGTCTAATTGATCTACCAGTTGAGCTGAAATCTTGCCGGTACCTGCACACACTGGATTTGAGTTCAAATCTGCTGGATAGGTCAGTTTTGCTTGATCTGGATAATTTTCCTAGGACATTTTTATTCTTCACGGTGAAAAATTAACTGCTTTAGACTGAGAGAATCGCCTGATTTAGACTGAGAGAATCGCCTGTTTTAGACTGAGAATCGCCTGATTTAGACTGTGAGAATCGCCTGTTCTAGACTGAGAGAATCGCCTGTTCTAGACTGTGAGAATCGCCTGATTTACACTGAGAGAATCGCCTAAATTAGACTGAGAGAAGGGCCTGATTTAGACTGAGAGAATCGCCTTATTTAGACTGAGAGAATCGCCTTATTTAGACTGAGAAAATCGCCTGATTTAGACTGAGAGAATCGCCTGATTTAGACTGAGAGAATCGCCTGTTCTAGAATGAGAGAATCGCCTGATTTAGACTGAGAGAATCGCCTGTTCTAGACTGAGAGAATCGCCTGATTTAGACTGAGAGAATCGCCTGTTCTAGACTGTGAGAATCGCCTGTTCTAGACTGTGAGAATCGCCTGATTTACACTGAGAGAATCGCCTTATTTAGACTGAGAAAATCGCCTGATTTAGACTGAGAGAATCGCCTGATTTAGACTGAGAGAATCGCCTGTTCTAGAATGAGAGAATCGCCTGATTTAGACTGAGAGAATCGCCTGATTTAGACTGAGAGAATCGCCTGATTTAGACTGAGAGAATCGCCTGATTTAGACTGAGAGAATCGCCTGATTTAGACTGAGAGAATCGCCTGATTTAGACTGAGAGAATCGCCTGATTTAGACTGAGAGAATCGCCTGATTTAGACTGAGAGAATCGCCTGATTTAGACTGAGAGAATCGCCTGATTTAGACTGAGAGAATCGCCTGATTTAGACTGAGAGAATCGCCTGATTTAGACTGAGAGAATCGCCTGATTTAGACTGAGAGAATCGCCTGATTTAGACTGAGAGAATCGCCTGATTTAGACTGAGAGAATCGCCTGATTTAGACTGAGAGAATCGCCTGATTTAGACTGATAGAATCGCCTAAAATCCTAATCTATTTTTGCAAAACTTTTTTAATGAAAGTTTTTTAAATTAACTTTTAAACACTAATGTTTTTAGCTGCTCGGTTACACTGGTAATTATTAATGTTGTCTGTCCTTTTGTTTCTGTCTAATGTTTTTGGTTACCAAGCGGAAACGGAAGCATGCTTTGAAAAATTAGTTTGTCTATCTATGCTGTTTACTTGCTTTGTGTTATTATCGCAAGTTAAAATTTATGTTACTACTGTTAGTAGAGTTGTTTGTGCCGAATTATTATGCCAGCAATTTTTAATTTTACTTTCTTGATAGCAGACATACCTTTCCATTTTTGTATTTCAGTTTTCCTGATGAATTAACGAATCTCAACAATCTTAGAAATCTGTTTATTAATCAGTGCACTTTGAAAAAGCTGCCCGACTGTATTGGCAAGTAAGTAGCTAAAATCACCTATTGCTCTACTGTCAGTAGGCAGTAAAGCAAAATATTATTTAATTAATGATTTGATTTTGCTTTGCAGCTTAGCTAGCCTGTGCGTGTTGGAAGTTCGTGACAATAGTTTGAAACAATTGCCTGAAACAATTGGAAAATTAAACAAACTGGAGAGGCTGGACGTTGGAGAAAATGAGCTGGAGTCTCTTGTGAGTATTTGTCTTCATTAAATAGCGGTTCTTTTCTTAGCACTTAGGATCAGTGTGCAAAATTGATAGGGATTAAAGTAGCTACTGAGGGTTCTAGGCATCCCAGACACTGACAAGGTCTTGTGGGATTAGTGATCCCGCTACGGAATGTAAAGGGATCAAAGTACATGATTTCATGGGTATCAGAGTACATTAAAAGTACTTGATGCAATTGGGACCAGAGTAAATGATGCAATAGGGAGCAGAATACGTGATGAAATAGGGATCAGAGTACATGATGCAATAGGGATCAGAATACATGATGCAATAGGGATCAGAATACATGATGCAATAGGGATCAGAATAAATGATGCAATAGGGATCAGAGTACATGATGCAATAGGGATCAGAATACATGATGCAATAGGGATCAGAATACATGATGCAATAGGGATCAGAATACATGATGCAATAGGGATCAGAATACATGATGCAATAGGGATCAGAGTACATGATGCAATAGGGATCAGAATACATGATGCAATAGGAACAGAATAAATGATGCAATAGGGATCAGAATACATGATGCAATAGAGATCAGAATACATGATGCAATAGGGATCAGAATACATGATGCAATAGGGATCAGAATACATGATGCAATAGGGAGCAGAATACGTGATGAAATAGGGATCAGAGTACATGATGCAATAGGGATCAGAATAAATGATGCAATAGGGATCAGAATACATGATGCAATAGGGATCAGAATACATGATGCAATAGGGATCAGAATACATGATGCAATAGGGATCAGAGTACATGATGCAATAGGGATCAGAATACATGATGCAATAGGGATCAGAATACATGATGCAATAGGGATCGGATTACATGATGAAATAGGGATCAGAGTACATGATGCAATAGGGACCAGAGTACATGATGCAATTGGGGTCAAAGTACATCATGTAATAGGTATCAGAGTACGTGATGTACTTGGGATCAGAGTACATGATTTCACATGATCAAATGCTTTACCCGCCCCCCCAGCCCGAGTCAATCTGCCAATTAAGCAGCCTCTCAGACCTCTGCGTCGACCACAACCGACTCTGCCGCCTGCCCCTGTCCGCCCTGACATCCGGCAACAGCCTGTCTGCCAGCCTGCAGCAGCTGGACGCGTCCGGCAACAAGTTGGAATTCCTGCCTAACCAGCTTGGCCGCTGTCGTGTCCTCACCGATCTGGACTGCAGCTCCAACCGGCTTATTGAACTGCCCGACCGCGCTCTGCCAGCCAGTCTGCAGTGCCTGAGAATTGGCGACAATCGGCTAACTAAGCTGCACTTTAATCCCGACAGCGGGTTTTCCTGCTTCGACTTGCGCGAACTTCACGCGCCTGGAAATCGTCTGGACGAACTGCCAAATGGTTTGGGACGGTTGCATCGCCTACAGTTGATTCATTGCGACGCCAATAGGCTCAGAGTGCTGCCCCAGGCCATTGGCACCTGTCGATCATTGGCCGTCCTGTCGGTCAGGGATAACCGGTTGAAACTGGTTCCAGATGAGCTGGGCCGGCTGGCTTCGTTGAGGGTGATTAATTTGAGTGGAAATCGGCTGCGGTGTCTGCCGCTGTCCATGCTGCGACTGCCCAAACTGCGGGTGAGTTCACGGGCGGGGATTGGTAGATTCGGTAGGCAGATTGGCAGATTCAGTAGATAGATTCGTAGATTCAGTATTTATATTGTTAGATCCAGTTTGTAGATTGGTAGATTCAGTAGGCAGATTGGTAGATTCAGTAGGCAGATTGGTAGATTCATTAGGCAGATTGGTAGATTCAGTAGGCAGATTGGTAGATTCAGTAGGCAGATTGGTAGATTCAGTAAGACAGGTTAGTAGATTCAATAGTCAGGTTGGTAGATTCAGTAGGCAGATTAGTAGATTCAGTATGCAGATTGGTAGATTCAGTATTTATATTGTTAGATCCAGTTTGTAGATTGCTAGATTCGGTAGGCAAATTGGTAGATTCAGTAGGCAGATTGGTAGATTCAGTAGGCTAAGATGCATACCGGGCTCACCACCTGATGAGCCGTCACCGAATTCCACAAGGCCCTGTGGCTCAGCGACAATCAGTCGGAGCCGATGCCGCGTCTGCAGCCGGAGGACGTCGCCACAGACTGCGGACCAGTCCGGGTGCTCACCTGCTACCTGCTGCCTCAGCTGGACGTGTCTCCGACGGTTTCAGCCCCGCCGGCAAAAACTGCCGCCGCCACTGACAGATCGCCTCCGACGCCGCCGCCCAGAACGCGCACGGTGCAGTTCCGAGCCGCGGCGGGCAACGTGGCGCCGAGCGGCTCTTCTTCGCCATCCTCCCTGGCTCCGGATGACGCCGCTGCTCAGCCTCATCAACAGCAGCAGCAGCAGCGTCGCCAGCTGCCCAAGGATCTGCCGGAGCGTCGGCCGCCAAGGCGGCCATTGCATCGACGTTCGATCGACATCCATCAGCCAGATGTGGTGGCGTCCGCGGCACTGGCTGCGGATTTCAGCGGGGACGAGCTTCGTGCGGACAGTCGGGTGAGGATGGCTTTTTTTAAAAACCTATTGAAAGTCGTCCCATTAACTTAAATCTGGGAAATTCAGCCTTTATTTTGGTCCTCTGATAATCCCTCTAGAGACCTAATCCCCTGATAATCCTTCGTAAATCCTAATCCTCTGATAATCCTTCCTGAATCTTAATCCTCTAAGAATTGTTCTTGAATCTTTATCCTCTGATAATCCTTCCTGAATCTTAATCCTCTAAGAATTGTTCTTGAATCTTTATCCTCTGATAATCCTTCCTGAATCTTAATCCTCTGGTAATCCTTCCTGACTTATAATCCTCTGATAATCCTTCCTGAATCCTAATCCTCTGTAATTTCTCCTGAATCTAAATCCTCTGATAATCCTTTCTGAATCCTAATCCTCTGTAATCCTTCCTGAATCTAAATCCTCTGATAATCCTTCGTGAATCTTAATCCTCTGATAATCCTTCGTGAATCTTAATCCTCTGATAATCCTTCCTGAATCCTAATCCTCTGTAATTTCTCCTGAATCTAAATCCTCTAATAATCCTTTCTGAATCCTAATCCTCTGATAATCCTTCCTGAATCCTAATCCTCTGTCATTTCTCCTGAATCTAAATCCTCTGATAATCCTTCCTAAATCCTAATCCTCTGTAATCCTTCCTGAATCTAAATCCTCTAATAATCCTTCGTGAATTCTAATCCTCTGTAATCCTTGCTTAATCTAAATCCTCCGATCATCCTTCCTGACTCTTAATCCTCTGATAATCCTTCCTGAATATTAATCCTCTGAGAATCTTTCTTGAATCCAAATCCTCTAATAATCCTTCGTGCATCTTAATCCTCAGATAATTCTTCCAGAATCTTAATCATCTGATAATCTTTCCAAAATCTTAATCCTCTCAGAATTGTTCCTGAATAATTATCCTCTGAAAATCTGGAAATCTTTTAAGAAGCCCAAATTAACTTCGCATTAATTTAAAAAAAATTTCCCCCCCTTTTGACAACCAACGCAGGACTCATCCGCTCCAGATACGTCGTCCACTCAGCCGGAGGCGCCTGTCTACTGCAACTTTCTGACACTTGCGACCGGAAGTTCGCATGATCCTCATTCAGCTCTAACAGTTCAGTGCGAGACATTGTCCCAACGGGCCGTCATCAGTGACGGCATTTTCCCCTGGCTGTCGCCCGTATCGAATCAGAGCAGCGATCCCTATGAGATCCCAATTCGATCCAGTGATCTTGCCGATTCCAATGCCGCCTCGCCAATTACTAGCAGTCAGACTGGACTGCCGTTTAATTTATCTGGTCGAGTTTCATTGGCGTCATATCGAGATCAAAGCCAGCCGCCGCCGCCACCACCACCGCCGTTAAAATTATCGGCTAATTTGTTATCAGCGTCTAATCAAAATCAAAGCCAGCCGCCGCCGCATTTATCAAATGATGCCAACGAACCGCATTTGTCGGCTTTTCAAAGGGTGCCGCCATCTGCCAAGCGCAAAGAAGTGCCACCATTTTCAGAGCTTCAATGCATGCCGCCATCTTCGACACTTCAAAGCGTACCGCCATCTTCGACTCATCAAAGCGTGCCGCCATCTTCGACACATCAAAGCGTGCCGCCATCTTCGACACATCAAAGCGTGCCGCCATCTTCGACACATCAAAGCGTACCGCCATTTTCAACACATCAAAGCGTACCGCCATCCTTAACACTTCAAAGCGTGGCGCCATCATCTAACTATTCTCAAAGTAGCAGACCGCCACTATCAAGTGCTCCGATTGGTTCACCTACTGCTACTCAAATTGTACCGAGATCGCCCTACCTAACCAATCAGAGCGTGCCTCAATCGCCGGCTGTTTATTATCAGAGCGTGCCATCTTCGCCAGCCAATCAGAAATCGGCGCGAGTTGTCCGTCCGCCGCCGCCGCCGCCTTCTCTGATTGGTGGCAACGGAATTTTGCCACAGTTTCCAGCTTACCAAGCCATACCCTCGCTAGCTGCTAATTATCGATTTCCGAATCCTTGGACGCATCTGACTGGACCTTCGTTTCAACAGCAGCCACCGCCTCCGCCGCCACCGCCGCCGCCACCTCGTCGATTGCGCGCTGGTCGCAGCCAGAGCTACTACACTTATAGCAGCAGCAGCAGCAGCAGTAGCAGCAGCGACTGCGACGCTCTGGCTGCTCCGAAGCAGCAATTCAACGGAGCTGGCCGCCTTCTTTGGGTGTCGTTGAATCGTCAGCAGCAGCAGCAGCAGCAACAGCAACAGCTGACCCGTCACAGCAGATTGTCCAATTCAAGCAGTTGCAGCGGCGGCAGCAGCAGCGGCGGCGGCGGCGGCGGAAGCGGCAGCCTCGGCTTCAGCATCGCCAACAACATCTCCGGCGGCGTCAGGGTGTCGCGAGTGTCGCCAAACGGCCCGGCATTTGGTCGGCTGCAGGCTGGCGATCGACTTGTTGAAGCCAACGGTCGGCGGTTGAGCAGTCTGGGCCACGCGGAAGCTGCCAAGTGGCTGCACTCGCTGCAGGATCCCGTTACTATGCTGGTGTACAGGGAGTGATCTGGCTTGAGCTTAATCTGCACACTGATTATGTAATTGTACAAATTTGCTGTTTTATCATTCCTGTCATGCCAAAGAGACAGAGTTTTGCCTTATGTGTTTTTTATCTACTCGTGCGTTTTCTTTTCATTTTTTATATCGATTTTTTTAGATTGAAAAAAAAGATAAAAATGTAAGCGCTGAAATGTTTTATAGATAAATAGATTCCTTCAGTTGAATCAAATGATATTATTTTGCAGCAATTGAAAAAAAATGAAAATTTTTAATGCTTTTTCTAATTCAAAATTTGCTTTGCGTGTTTAAACTAGTTTAAAAAACGATTGCGTCACATGAGGAGGAGGGGTGGGGCCAGCCAATCAGCGTTGAAGCCTAAGCGCGTGTGTCGATAGCAAAGTTCTCAATTATTAAAGTTAAAAGTCACGCGATAACATCTCGAACATTGTGTCGAACCGTTTCTAGGGGGTGCGGTCACATCGCAGAAAAGACACATCGCCGAAAAGACACATCTTACGCTCGTAGAAAAGACACATCGAAGAAACCACGTCGTAGAAAAGACACATCGCTGAAAAGACACATCGTCAAAAAGACACATCGCAGAAAAGACGCATCGCCGAAAAGACACATCGCAGAAAAGACACATCGCCGAAAAGACACATCGCCAAAAAGACACATCGCCGAAAAGACACATCGCCGAAAAGACACATCGCCAAAAAGACACATCGCTGAAAAGACACATCGCCAAAAAGACACATCGCCGAAAAGACACATCGCAGAAAAGACACATCGCCGAAAAGACACATCGCTGAAAAGACACATCGCTAATAAGACACATCGCTGAAAAGACACATCGAAGAAACCACGTCGTAGAAAAGACACATCGCTGAAAAGACACATCGCCGAAAAGACACATCGCAGAAAAGACACATCGCCGAAAAGACACATCGCCAAAAAGACACATCGCCGAAAAGACACATCGCTGAAAAGACAGATCGCAGAAAAGACACATCGCAGAAAAGACACAACGCCGAAAAGACACATCGCAGAAAAGACACATCGCCAAAAAGACACATCGCTGAAAAGACACATCGCCAAAAAGACACATCGCAGAAAAGACACATCGCAGAAAAGACACATCGCTGAAAAGACACATCGCTGAAAAGACACATCGCTGAAAAGACACATCGAAGAAACCACGTCGTAGAAAAGACACATCGCTGAAAAGACACATCGCCGAAAAGACACATCGCAGAAAAGACACATCGCCGAAAAGACACATCGCCAAAAAGACACATCGCCGAAAAGACACATCGCTGAAAAGACACATCGCAGAAAAGACACATCGCAGAAAAGACACATCGCCGAAAAGACACATCGCCAAAAAGACACATCGCTGAAAAGACACATCCCAAAAAGACACATCGCTGAAAAGACACATCGCCAAAAAGACACATCGCCAAAAAGACACATCGCTGAAAAGACATCGCCAAAAAGACACATCGCAGAAAAGACACATCGCAGAAAAGACACATCGCTGAAAAGACACATCGCTGAAAAGACACATCGCTGAAAAGACACATCGAAGAAACCACGTCGTAGAAAAGACACATCGCTGAAAAGACACATCGCCGAAAAGACACATCGCAGAAAAGACACATCGCCGAAAAGACACATCGCCAAAAAGACACATCGCCGAAAAGACACATCGCTGAAAAGACACATCGCAGAAAAGACACATCGAAGAAACCACGTCGTAGAAAAGGCACATCGCTGAAACGACACATCGTCAAAAAGACACATCGCAGAAAAGACACATCGCCGAAAAGACACATCGCCAAAAAGACACATCGCTGAAAAGACACATCGAAGAAACCACGTCGTAGAAAAGACACATCGCTGAAACGACACATCGTCAAAAAGACACATCGCAGAAAAGACACATCGCCGAAAAGACACATCGCAGAAAAGACACATCGCTAATAAGACACATCGCCAAAAAGACACATCGCCAAAAAGACACATCGCTGAAAAGACACATCGAAGAAACCACGTCGTAGAAAAGACACATCGCTGAAACGACACATCGTCAAAAAGACACATCGCAGAAAAGACACATCGCCGAAAAGACACATCGCAGAAAAGACACATCGCTAATAAGACACATCGCCAAAAAGACACATCGCCAAAAAGACACATCGCCGTAAAGACACATCGCCGTAAAGACACATCGCCGAAAAGACACATCGCCGAAAAGACACATCGCCAAAAAGACACATCGCTGAAAAGACACATCGCCAAAAAGACACATCGCAGAAAAGACACATCGCCGAAAAGACACATCGCCGAAAAGACACATCGCCAAAAAGACACATCGCTGAAAAGACACATCGCCAAAAAGACACATCGCAGAAAAGACACATCGCAGAAAAGACACATCGCCGAAAAGACACATCGCTGAAAAGACACATCGCTGAAAAGACACATCGCTGAAAAGACACATCGAAGAAACCACGTCGTAGAAAAGACACATCGCTGAAAAGACACATCGCCGAAAAGACACATCGCAGAAAAGACACATCGCCGAAAAGACACATCGCCGAAAAGACACATCGCTGAAAAGACAGATCGCAGAAAAGACACATCGCAGAAAAGACACAACGCCGAAAAGACACATCGCCAAAAAGACACATCGCTGAAAAGACACATCGCCAAAAAGACACATCGCTGAAAAGACACATCGCTGAAAAGACACATCGCAGAAAAGACACATCGCCGAAAAGACACATCGCTGAAAAGACACATCGAAGAAACCACGTCGTAGAAAAGACACATCGCTGAAACGACACATCGTCAAAAAGACACATCGCCGAAAAGACACATCGCAGAAAAGACACATCGCCGAAAAGACACATCGCCAAAAAGACACATCGCCAAAAAGACACATCGCCGTAAAGACACATCGCCGTAAAGACACATCGAAGAAACCACGTCGTAGAAAAGACACATCGCTGAAACGACACATCGTCAAAAAGACACATCGCAGAAAAGACACATCGCCGAAAAGACACATCGCAGAAAAGACACATCGCCGAAAAGACACATCGCCAAAAAGACACATCGCCAAAAAGACACATCGCCGTAAAGACACATCGCTTAAAAGACACATCGCTGAAAAGACACATCGAAGAAACCACGTCGTAGAAAAGACACATCGCTGAAACGACACATCGTCAAAAATACACATCGCAGAAAAGACACATCGCTGAAAAGACACATCGCCGAAAAGACACATCGCAGAAAAGACACATCGCCGAAAAGACACATCGCCAAAAAGACACATCGCCGAAAAGACACATCGCTGAAAAGACAGATCGCAGAAAAGACACATCGCAGAAAAGACACAACGCCGAAAAGACACATCGCAGAAAAGACACATCGCCAAAAAGACACATCGCTGAAAAGACACATCGCCAAAAAGACACATCGCAGAAAAGACACATCGCAGAAAAGACACATCGCTGAAAAGACACATCGCTGAAAAGACACATCGCTGAAAAGACACATCGAAGAAACCACGTCGTAGAAAAGACACATCGCTGAAAAGACACATCGCCGAAAAGACACATCGCAGAAAAGACACATCGCCGAAAAGACACATCGCCAAAAAGACACATCGCCGAAAAGACACATCGCTGAAAAGACACATCGCAGAAAAGACACATCGCAGAAAAGACACATCGCCGAAAAGACACATCGCCAAAAAGACACATCGCTGAAAAGACACATCCCAAAAAGACACATCGCTGAAAAGACACATCGCTGAAAAGACACATCGCCAAAAAGACACATCGCTGAATTGACACATCGCCAAAAAGACACATCGCAGAAAAGACACATCGCAGAAAAGACACATCGCTGAAAAGACACATCGCTGAAAAGACACATCGCTGAAAAGACACATCGAAGAAACCACGTCGTAGAAAAGACACATCGCTGAAAAGACACATCGCCGAAAAGACACATCGCAGAAAAGACACATCGCCGAAAAGACACATCGCCAAAAAGACACATCGCCGAAAAGACACATCGCTGAAAAGACACATCGCAGAAAAGACACATCGAAGAAACCACGTCGTAGAAAAGACACATCGCTGAAACGACACATCGTCAAAAATACACATCGCAGAAAAGACACATCGCCGAAAAGACACATCGCTGAAAAGACACATCGCCAAAAAGACACATCGCTGAAAAGACACATCGAAGAAACCACGTCGTAGAAAAGACACATCGCTGAAACGACACATCGTCAAAAAGACACATCGCAGAAAAGACACATCGCCGAAAAGACACATCGCAGAAAAGACACATCGCTAATAAGACACATCGCCAAAAAGACACATCGCCAAAAAGACACATCGCTGAAAAGACACATCGAAGAAACCACGTCGTAGAAAAGACACATCGCTGAAACGACACATCGTCAAAAAGACACATCGCGGAAAAGACACATCGCCGAAAAGACACATCGCAGAAAAGACACATCGCTAATAAGACACATCGCCAAAAAGACACATCGCAGAAAAGACACATCGCCGTAAAGACACATCGCCGTAAAGACACATCGCCGAAAAGACACATCGCCGAAAAGACACATCGCCAAAAAGACACATCGCTGAAAAGACACATCGCCAAAAAGACACATCGCAGAAAAGACACATCGCCGAAAAGACACATCGCCGAAAAGACACATCGCCAAAAAGACACATCGCTGAAAAGACACATCGCCAAAAAGACACATCGCAGAAAAGACACATCGCAGAAAAGACACATCGCCGAAAAGACACATCGCTGAAAAGACACATCGCTGAAAAGACACATCGCTGAAAAGACACATCGAAGAAACCACGTCGTAGAAAAGACACATCGCTGAAAAGACACATCGCCGAAAAGACACATCGCAGAAAAGACACATCGCCGAAAAGACACATCGCCAAAAAGACACATCGCCGAAAAGACACATCGCTGAAAAGACAGATCGCAGAAAAGACACATCGCAGAAAAGACACAACGCCGAAAAGACACATCGCCAAAAAGACACATCGCTGAAAAGACACATCGCCAAAAAGACACATCGCTGAAAAGACACATCGCTGAAAAGACACATCGCAGAAAAGACACATCGCCGAAAAGACACATCGCTGAAAAGACACATCGAAGAAACCACGTCGTAGAAAAGACACATCGCTGAAACGACACATCGTCAAAAAGACACATCGCCGAAAAGACACATCGCAGAAAAGACACATCGCCGAAAAGACACATCGCCAAAAAGACACATCGCCAAAAAGACACATCGCCGTAAAGACACATCACCGTAAAGACACATCGAAGAAACCACGTCGTAGAAAAGACACATCGCTGAAACGACACATCGTCAAAAAGACACATCGCAGAAAAGACACATCGCCGAAAAGACACATCGCAGAAAAGACACATCGCCGAAAAGACACATCGCCAAAAAGACACATCGCCAAAAAGACACATCGCCGTAAAGACACATCGCTTAAAAGACACATCGCTGAAAAGACACATCGAAGAAACCACGTCGTAGAAAAGACACATCGCTGAAACGACACATCGTCAAAAATACACATCGCAGAAAAGACACATCGCCGAAAAGACACATCGCAGAAAAGACACATCGCCGAAAAGACACATCGCCGTAAAGACACATCGCCGAAAAGACACATCGCCGAAAAGACACATCGCCGAAAAGACACATCGCCGAAAAGACACATCGCCGAAAAGACACATCGCCGAAAATACACATCGCCGAAAAGACACATCGCTGTAAAGACACATCGACGAAAAGACACAACGCCGAAAATCTAAGCATTCGGGGGACTGCCATATATATTTTCAGGATTGCGTCTTTTCGGCATTATGGAACGCCTTTGTCTTCGGGTTGTATCGATCACCGCCCGAAACTATGCCCGTTGCAATGGTACCAATTTTTCTAAAATTTTTATTCGTCACTTTCTACTACTTAGCCGGCAATCGAGTAGTATTTCGCAGCAATATTTCAATATGCTCAAATTGGTCAAACAAATAGAGCGCAACTTTATGGCGCCACAATGTCTGCGGTATTCTCTGTACGTTTAGAAAAAAAAACTAAAAAGAACGAAGCACGAAATAACACATTTGGAGCGCGATAAATTTAATTTATGCATCTCAGCGTGAGTCCAATTAGTCCAACCACCGCTGACACATAGCCTAGTTACAAAAATTTCAGTAGGAAACGTGTACGTGCTCCTGTCTTGAAATTAGAAAATGCTGCTAGAATGACAGGAAATAACATTAGTTCTCTTTTTTTCAAGCATCTAAGCTCTCTAACATTTAATTTACGAATCTAAGAAGAAAATGCACAATACGAGAACTGCTAACCCTTGGACACGTCAGTCAAATTACAGTTTTAAACAAACCCAAGGGTGAGACACTTCGAAACCTTCTGCTCACGAAGTGCTGTAAGTAATCGCAGTACAATGCTTTTTAACACACACAATTTCCTACGCAGAATTGCACTGTACGTGTATTTTAAGAGTGTGCTAGCTGCACAAGCAAGTACAAGGCCAACAATGCGCCAAAATTTGTGTGTGCAGGTCGGTTGCGCACCGTGGGCTATAATAATGATATTATAAAGCGGAGATCAAATGCACAGGGAAGGCTTGGACTATGCAATTGTCAACTTCAAGCCTGACAAAGGCACAGCGCTGGCTGCCTGCTTACAATGCTCAAGAGCTCTCTCTCACCACACACAGCCAGTCACCACTCACACACTCTAAACTGACAGTTTTGGCTGGCGCCACACTGTCTGCGGGTGACTCCCGGTTAAGGCTCTGGGGGGGGGGGGGGGGGGGGGGGGGGGGGGGGGGGGGGGGGGTAGGAGGACCGCTCCCTAACACACACCGGCACTCTCTAGCCCTCATCTAGAGAGCGTCTCCGCGTGAATGCTATTCCACCCGCTAGCCATATATATATATATATATAATATAAAACTTTGGGAATGAAATTAATTGGCATTGTCACGCCTCTAGCTTTATCTTCTCACAGTTAGTTGAGTGTGTCTCTGGCCAATGTGTTTGAACTGGCGTGAACAATATGAGTGCAGATGCGGGGGGGATCAGCTTTTTAGCTTTAGCCCTCATGCTCATACACTGGTAACTCTCGTGTAGAGTATTTGCGCTGAGTTAACTTAGAGGAAGCCTCCCAAGTTTTCTTAATTCTCCCCGCTCCTATTCTACCCATTCCCACGTCGTTTCAGCAACTTTTCCACGCTCAGCTTTGACTATAGATATAGCAATATAATATTAATATTATGAAGACTTCCCGGCAATGCCACCGACTCAAACTGCATGTGCTTTCACACCCTCTTGATCGATCCCTACCGCTCTGTCAAACAAAACTATAATAATGCGTGCGCCTCGGTGTCAAAACGATTGGTTTTTTTTGACAACTTCCGCGTGAGGAGCTGTCAATCTTGTGTGTGTGTGTGTGTGTGTGTGTGTGTGTGTGTGTGTGTGGTAGGGAATTTTTTGTCTGACAAAATTGGTCAGTCAGTCAGTTCTCGTTAATTCTCAGAATATTAGTTGTCATAATGTCGTCTTTGATGGCTTAATTTGACACCTTGAGAGAGGAGTAGACGCTACGCTCGTACTAAATAAACTAAATAATAAATTTAGACACCCGACCTTCTGGCTAGATGTACAGCCCACGGCACAGCCGCAGCTGGGTGGACTGAAGCAATGCGGGATTAAGTGCCTTGCTTAAGGGCACAAATTGCATCCTAGGGCCCGGACTCGAACCCACGACCTTCCGGTCATAAGGCATTCGCCCTAGCCACTAGGTCCTCACTGTTAGATGTCCAAGAGTATATTTAAGAGATTCTAGGTGACATTGGATGTCGGAGAGACTTACTGAAATCGGCTTTTAAAAGCATCTTGAAGCAAAAAAACTGTGCCATTGTCACCAATGCTCAAGAGGCCATTTTTTCCCTTATGACTTTGCCCCGTCCATTCTTTGTCCCATACCAATCTAATTCTGTTGATTGTGTTGACTTTCAACACATTCCCAAGACGTCGTCAATTTGGAAAATTCAATCAACGTCACCTAAACTGGTGCAGTGGTGACTCTTTGGCGAAAGAAAAACACTTAAAGTGTCTATATCGGTATGAGATCCGTGATATGAAGAGCATAACTGTGCTCAGCTCAAGACCTGACAGATTGTTATTGTTCAAACCCACCTCACAACTCATTCCCTCCATTCCGGATGTTGACAGGTCGCGGAACTGACGAATATCCCACTGGGGCGGGTCAAATAGTCCTTAAGTTATCCTTGATTTTGTTGACTTAGGAGGTATATAGAAAATAGTGGGGAGCCACAAGATTGAAAATCACAAAAGCCCGGAAAGGATCTGAAAATGGATTTTGAATAGACAATGGTTCATTCTATTTTTTGTTGATTTTAGAATGTTTCAACTGGAGTTTTAACAGTTGCGCCGTTTCAATAACACTTGAAATGTGAGCGCAATGATGGAGAAGCTCTTGCTAGTTTCTGTGTGATTCTGCCAAATCAAATTTATAATTGTGGCGGAGTCGATTTTGATTTAATTTCTATTTCACTGATGATTTTGGAGTGAATGCATAATAGAATAGCAAGCTAGTCAAGACCGGATTTCAGAAAGCGGATAGAAGAGAGCAGATAGTAGAGAGCGGATAGTAGAGAGCGGATAGTAGAGAGCGGATAGTAGAGAGCGGATAGTAGAGAGCGGATAGTAGAGAGCGGATAGTAGAGAGCGGATAGTAGAGAGCGGATAGTAGAGAGCGGATAGTAGAGAGCGGATAGTAGAGAGCGGATAGTAGAGAGCGGATAGTAGAGAGCGGATAGTAGAGAGCGGATAGTAGAGAGCGGATAGTAGAGAGCGGATAGTAGAGAGCGGATAGTAGAGAGCGGATAGTAGAGAGCGGATAGTAGAGAGCGGATAGTAGAGAGCGGATAGTAGAGAGCGGATAGTAGAGAGCGGATAGTAGAGAGCGGATAGTAGAGAGCGGATAGTAGAGAGCGGATAGTAGAGAGCGGATAGTAGAGAGCGGATAGTAGAGAGCGGATAGTAGAGAGCGGATAGTAGAGAGCGGATAGTAGAGAGCGGATAGTAGAGAGCGGATATTGTAAAGAGCGGATAGTAGAGAGCAGATAGTAGAGAGCTGATAGAGGAATGGATTGTAGAGAGCGGATAGAGATAGTGGATAGTAGAGAGCTGAAAGTAGAGAGCGGATACTCGTAGTAGAGAGCGGAAAGTGGAGAGCGGATAGTGTAGAGAATAAAGTTTCTATATTTTTTACAATTTTATTGGGCATTTTTTACGATTTTAAAATACAATGATACTCGTATCTTAGAACAGAAAAATATAATTAAAAAATCATATTTTAAAACTATAATTTCCCATGTTTTAATTTCATAACGTATGCCATCGTGTCTCGCATCTGTTTTCCGTCAGTTTAATGCGTCGAAAATCAGTCCAAACTGTCACACTCACTTGCGTCAGCTCTATAGTGTCACACAGCACAACAGACGCCATTTGTTCCCAAAGATAAATTAGATTCCCTAATCAAGCGAACCAAAGCAATGGGAGGGGATATCGGAAAGCATGCCAGTTCCGAATAGTTTAGGTGTGAAATCTGTTTCCGTCAAAAGTTTGATGCCCTCCCACTCCTCAGCGACTGACTCGGCACCCCACCAGCCACTGGGTCATTTCGGATTCCTTTTTTGATTAGAAAATTTCTGCTCAATTAAACCCCTCCGCTCACCTCACGTGTGTGTGTGTGTGTGTGTGAGCGAGGCTAAGTTTCCCAATATTATAAAATTCTTTTATGCTTCAGTTATGCTTGTGTGTGTGAGCGTCCCCGACTTAGGGTGGATTGTGACACATGTGCTCAACTTTTCATGGCATTAAATGACGCACAGTTGCGGAGGAGAAGCTCCCCGTGGCCTGTCAAAATTTTCCTCCGTCTAGCAATTGCAAGAAAAATCTTCTCTTTAACTATAGCAATAGGCTTTGTATTGCTTTGCTGCCTATCCTTGGCGCCGGGCTGTCTGGGGGCTGCCCCCGCTGTGTGCGACCCCCCCTCCACTCTTCACTCCGCTATGACTGTCCAAGCAGACGTGTTGTTTAATATCTCGCTGAGTTTTTACACCTCTATGCTGTGTGTGTGTGTGTGTGTTCTGTCTTTCTTGCTGCACCCACACACACACTGGCCCGTGTATGTTTGTATTGATGGCATCGACAGACACACACAGAGAGAGAGACAGGCGCGCAAGTTTACACAGAAAATCTCTGTGCTCAAAGCTTTTGCCTGGAGAAGTTTTCTCATTTACAATAGAGAAAGAGATGACTAGGAAACAAAAATGCCTGTTAAATTCAACTCAGGAATACAGCATAGAAAGAAGGGTGTTTAAAAAATGCTTTTGATGGCCTCAAACCATAGTTTGGAATAGCTAGAATAAGTTTTAAAGTAAAACTATTTAGCAATCTGTAGCTATGCATGCGTGTGTGTCTGTTTGCATTAGTGTCACACACACAAACACACACACTGCTATTAGCTTAGTGAATGCGCGCTAAAAGAAAGAGAAATAAACGAGAGCCGAACCCGCGTCAGGTATTTTCTACGTTTAAAAAAATAACTATTGTTCAGAAATAATCTAAACAGAAACTGAAAATAGCTAATCAGTTAATTGGATGGTGGTGATTTAATCTAATAAGGCTGGTGATTAACTGCTCGTATAATAGATTGTCTCAATGCGGGTCCTTCAATTGCTTTTCGCAACCAATTTTCACTGACTGCATGGCTTAAACAAAATTAATTTGACTCTCTGTGTCAACCAAAGATGATACCCTAATCCGGGATTATTCAATTGATTGAATAAATTAAGGATATAGTTATCACAACCAGAAAAATCTAGCTATCTCTCATTGTTTTTTGGCGTCGCTTCAAGAACTGTAAGTGGCCAAGTCGGCACTTAGTCATTGTCAGTTTCCTAATTGGTAAAAATATTGGTGGAAAATTTATCATTTTGAAGTTATTGATCATCTCTTTTTTGTTTTAATTTTGTTAGCTCCGTTGCGATTAACGGTGGTTAAAATTATTTTGAAACAAAAAACGTGTTGTATTTTTCACACCTTCACCAGGTGGCATGGGATGGATTGGTTGACCCAGATTAAGGCAACTTGGGAATTGTCGCGGGCCAAATATATTGGGGAAATCTATCTGGATATGCGGGGTGCGGGGATGTTGAGCTGAGTTGGTGGCGGTTATTGGGGAGATTTTCTGGAGGCGGCATTCGTGTCTGCCTGGGGGTGTGAAAGGTCCCAGATAATTACCTAGATGAGGAAGGCCGCTAAATTATTGATTTCAGGCCGGGGAAGGCAGGCAGCTCTTCTGCTCATTGATGGGATTAAAATCCTCACGCAGTTACCGCGTGACCCGTTCAGTTGAGTAAAAAAATGAAAATAATAATTTTTTTTCTGTGCTTGGAGATGCTTTACTCTGCCTGTTGCCAATTTATTTTATCCAACGAGTCGGGAGTAAAAGTGACTCCAAAAAAATTTATTATTTATTCTGTGTCGGCATTCGGGAGGAGCAGGATGGGAAGAATTTGAGTTTGGAGATTGTCAAAACTTGAGCCCATAATTTATCGTTCAAGCATGAATTATTGTCTCTGTTTCTGGCCCAATTTTCCCGCTGAATATTTAAAATTTTGAGCAGAAACGTCTGCTTTTATTAAAAAATGTTGTGCGGTTCATAATTTTAAAATTAACCTGAGAATATTGAAAATTCCTGAAAAGATTTTTAATGTGACACAATTAGGACCTGAAAGTTGACAAGCGTGAGAGATTTGAGAAATCTGAGAAATGAAAGTTAAGAAAGTTGAAAATCAGAATAAACGTGAGAAATGTGAGAAACATCAGAAAAATTAGAAACATAAGAAACATGAGAAACATGAGAAACACGAGAAAAATGATAAACATGAAAAACGTGAGTAATTTGAGAAATATGAGAAACGTGAGAAACGTGAGAAGCATGAGAAACGTAAAAAAATGAGAAACATGAGAAATATGAGAAACGTGACAAACATTAGAAACGAGACGAACATGAAAAACGTAAGAAACGATAGAAACATGAGAAACATGAGAAACGTGAGAAACTATACTAAATGGAAAACACCTAGACAAATAACAAGGTTGAGTCGAGAAAAGAAGACAAGAAAATAAGATGACCCGATAGAAAAAGGCGCAGATAGTGTGTTTGAAAATATTTTTGTCAAACAAATCAACCAGAAAATTTATTTGAAATGCATCATAAAAATATACTTCGTTCGACTCATGCACAGCTACTTTAGCCTATTGAAATTGAATGTCAGTTAAAACAAAGTATTGGCACTGCTGAAGCACCACAAGCCAACTGAACGGTTGGGTTTATAACAGTCAGCAAAACCTTGAGGATAAAAAACAGACTGGGAATGAGCTCAACAAGCCAATGCAGCTACTGCGGCTGGTAAAACATTCAATAAACCCTGCCGAGACTCTGGGCTTTCTTTTGGGCTCTGATCGGCAATCAAGTAAATGCAAAAATTTTCACGCCTGTGTTAATTTCATGCGCGCTCACGTCCGAGTGGCAGCTTCAGAGACGGGAGGCCGCCAAAGGAGCGAATGTTTATTTGCTAGTTCGGGGCCTCAGGCTTAACTGGGATTTTCATTTCCTACTAATGTTATCTTGCAAAACATTTCGATTGCATGCGCGCACGGGATTAATTTAATCTTGACGAAAAAACATCGGGATTATTCTGCGTTGGAGCAGAGGCAATAACCTTCTATCTATCTATCCATATATCTATCTATCTATCTATCTATCTATCTATCTATCTATCTATCTATCTATCTATCTATCTATCTATCTATCTATCTATCTATCTATCTATCTATCTATCTATCTATCTATCTATCTATCTATCTATCTATCTATCTATCTATCTATCTATCTATCTATCTATCTATCTATCTATCTATCTATCTATCTATCTATCTATCTATCTATCTATCTATCTATCTATCTATCTATCTATCTATCTATCTATCTATCTATCTATCTATCTATCTATCTATCTATCTATCTATCTATCTATCTATCTATCTATCTATCTATCTATCTATCTATCTATCTATCTATCTATCTATCTATCTATCTATCTATCTATCTATCTATCTATCTATCTATCTATCTATCTATCTATCTATCTATCTATCTATCTATCTATCTATCTATCTATCTATCTATCTATCTATCTATCTATCTATCTATCTATCTATCTATCTATCTATCTATCTATCTATCTATCTATCTATCTATCTATCTATCTATCTATCTATCTATCTATCTATCTATCTATCTATCTATCTATCTATCTATCTATCTATCTATCTATCTATCTATCTATCTATCTATCTATCTATCTATCTATCTATCTATCTATCTATCTATCTATCTATCTATCTATCTATCTATCTATCTATCTATCTATCTATCTATCTATCTATCTATCTATCTATCTATCTATCTATCTATCTATCTATCTATCTATCTATCTATCTATCTATCTATCTATCTATCTATCTATCTATCTATCTATCTATCTATCTATCTATCTATCTATCTATCTATCTATCTATCTATCTATCTATCTATCTATCTATCTATCTATCTATCTATCTATCTATCTATCTATCTATCTATCTATCTATCTATCTATCTATCTATCTATCTATCTATCTATCTATCTATCTATCTATCTATCTATCTATCTATCTATCTATCTATCTATCTATCTATCTATCTATCTATCTATCTATCTATCTATCTATCTATCTATCTATCTATCTATCTATCTATCTATCTATCTATCTATCTATCTATCTATCTATCTATCTATCTATCTATCTATCTATCTATCTATCTATCTATCTATCTATCTATCTATCTATCTATCTATCTATCTATCTATCTATCTATCTATCTATCTATCTATCTATCTATCTATCTATCTATCTATCTATCTATCTATCTATCTATCTATCTATCTATCTATCTATCTATCTATCTATCTATCTATCTATCTATCTATCTATCTATCTATCTATCTATCTATCTATCTATCTATCTATCTATCTATCTATCTATCTATCTATCTATCTATCTATCTATCTATCTATCTATCTATCTATCTATCTATCTATCTATCTATCTATCTATCTATCTATCTATCTATCTATCTATCTATCTATCTATCTATCTATCTATCTATCTATCTATCTATCTATCTATCTATCTATCTATCTATCTATCTATCTATCTATCTATCTATCTATCTATCTATCTATCTATCTATCTATCTATCTATCTATCTATCTATCTATCTATCTATCTATCTATCTATCTATCTATCTATCTATCTATCTATCTATCTATCTATCTATCTATCTATCTATCTATCTATCTATCTATCTATCTATCTATCTATCTATCTATCTATCTATCTATCTATCTATCTATCTATCTATCTATCTATCTATCTATCTATCTATCTATCTATCTATCTATCTATCTATCTATCTATCTATCTATCTATCTATCTATCTATCTATCTATCTATCTATCTATCTATCTATCTATCTATCTATCTATCTATCCATCTATCTATCTATTTATTTATATATCTATCTATCTAGATATCTATCTGTTTGCATATTTATGTTTCAATTTTCGTATTTATAAAGAACAAAAGTAAGATGTTTAAAATGATTTTTTTTAAATATAGAATAAAGGAGTGTCATTTATTGGCAAAGACAGCTATCAAATTGCTATTAGATTTAAGTGGCGTTCCATGGTAATTATTCAGAGGGATGAATGTCAGATAGAAATTACAAAACATTTCTTATTCAAGAACCGCACAACTGAGTCCTCGGCAACCAATGTCAACAGAACGGGCAGGCACAGTTTTGAAATGAAACAAGCAGACAGACAATTAAAAAAACAGTTTAGAAAGATTTTTTGTACAATAGTTATACAAGAGTGAAACGAAATCCAAAAATTAAAATCCGAAACTACGCATAGTTTTACACAAGTTGCAGCAAGCGCAGGAAATGGACAAGGGAAACAAGGGAGAACGCGTTTCAGAGCAAGAAACTTTTTCAACAATAATAGTTTACAACAAGCACAAGCGCACGGGACAGATTGCTTCCAGAAATGTGTACAATACAGTCAGGGCGTAGTAGTTGCTTCTTCCGTCAGCTAACCAATCGATTACTGCTGCTCAGAGAATGGGCGACTCCGCTGACATCCGGTTTGGACTGTCGCTCAGGTTTCGCTGATTCGTCGGCGGCGGCTGCTGCTGCTGCTTTCTGCAGGCTGCGAATGCGGCCGACATTGCGGCCTGCAATTCGGCGAAGCTTCTAGCCTGATGATGATGATGATGCTGTTGCTGTTGTTGATGAGGCGGATGAAATGGCTGCGGCTGCTGGTGCAACAACTGGTGTGCCAGATGCGGATGCTGTAGGTTCGGTTGGAAGCCCAGCATCGGCGGTGGCGGCGGCGGGGGCGGCAGCTGGTGACCGAAAGCGGCAAGCACCGATCCAGGAGGTGGCGGAGGCAAAAACGGGCCGCCAGAGCCGCTAACGCCGCCGCTGCTGCTGAAGCCGGCAATGGCGCTCATCCAAGCGTTCGCTGCTGCGGCTGCGGCTGCGGCGGCGACTGCGGAACTCGTCGACGTAGTTGGAGGCTTCGGCGGTTCAGTCTTGGTGGCCGTGTCCACTAGGGACCAGATCCGTGGCTTCTCCGCTGCCGGCGCTGCCTGAGGTAACGACGAATCCAGACCACTGTCGGCCAAGCGCTCCCGCTTGAAGTCGACAACTGTGTTGGGTCCTTCCAAGACTGCGCCTCGGCGCTTCAGACCTTCGTTGCCGCCGTTGCCAACGAAGCTTCGAGCATCGAGCTGCAATGTGTGACTTTCAGCTGTGTCATCAGCTCGTTCCGCGTCCGCATAATCGTCCACCTCTTCCTCATCCTCGTCATCAAAGGTGCCGTTATTATCGGCGCTTGCCGAGCTGCCGCCGCCGCCGCCGCCGCCGCCGCCGCCAGCTCCGCTTTGAGCGTCTTCGCCGCGATTCCTCGGTGCCCAGGTCATCTTGTTCTCTTTCTTCAGTCGGCGTCGAGCGTTGGCAAACCAGGTGGAGACCTGCGAGGTGTTTGGAAGAGGCGGGCACTTCAATAGTCAGAATCATTTTTAACAAAATAAATAATAAAATAAATTTAGACAACCGAACTTTCGACCAGATCTACAGCCAGAGGGCTGTGTACAGCTTTCAGCCTGACGGGCTGGAGGGGCCGCAACACCCACACTAAATTTACCCAGCTCAAACTGGTACCCGATCTCAGCTGGGTGGACTTAAATAATTCGAGATAAAGTGGCTAGGGCCGCGACTCGAACCCACGACCTTCCGGTCATAAGGAAGGCG